>JAYESA010000009.1:14643605-14821105 GCA_036927795.1 Iris macrosiphon
TGAAACAGTGTCTGGTTTTTCCTGTTTTTGGATCGCGGTGTGCGATCACCACAGGACGCGATGCCCCGAGCGGTTTGTCCGGGCACCGAGAGGGTCATACAGGCTTCACAACGCAATTTGCGGAATCGAAAACGGAGCTACGAGCAAAAAGTTATAAGTACCTGAAGGGGACCCGAAAACCAGGGTCGAATCGTGTCCGACACGTGTCCGACTCGTGTCGGACACAGGGAAACGAATTAGGGTTAGGGCTTCGGATTTGGGGATTTGCCGCCGGCGAGGGGCGGAGACGGCGGCTGGGCTGGCTGGGCTGCGGCGGAGGGGGCCGGGGCTCTGCGGCGAGGCACGCGGCGGCGAGGCGGAGGCGGTCGAGGGCGGACGGAGGCGTGGGCGACTGCCGCGGCTGCTGCTGCTGTGCTGCGGGGTGCGGTGGCCGTCGACGGAGCTCGACGGTGGAGAGGAGAAGGAAGGCCGGGGGAGATGGCGCTGCGGGCGGCGGCGTGGCGTCGTGGCGGCGCTGGGCGGTGGCGAGGGCGTCGGTGGAGGAAGAGGCTGGCCGGAGTCGGTGGGGGAGATCGGAGGAGGAGGAGGGAGGTGACGGTGGGTTTTATAGGCGGCTGGGGGGCGGAGAATGCGGGGAGAGGGGGTGGACGTGGAGGCGAGGGGGCTTGGGTGGCTGGCCGGGCGGCGCTGCGCCGGCGGCGGAGGCGGCGCGAGACGCGGGGAGAGGGAGAGAGTCGTGGGTGAGGGGCCGGGTTGCGGGCACGGGTCGGGTGGCTGACAGACCCGACCCGACCCGGTAGGGCTGGGCTGGGTTCGGGTTCGGGTCCAATGGGCCGGGCCGCTGGCCGCGGGCTGGGTTCTAAATAAAAATTAAAAATAATAATAGTAATAATAATTATAATAATTATAATAATCAGTAAATAATTAATAAATAATAATTAATTAAATAAATAAATACTTTTTGGTAATTTAAAAATAGGTCCGGGGCCCAATAAATTTCAGAAAAATTGTCCTAAGTCCAGTTTTTTATTTTACATCCAAAAATATTATTTTTATAATATTTTAATATTTTTTATTATCATTTAAAAATTATTTAAATATTAAAATCCTGTTTTTAAATTACAGAAAATTCCCAGAAAATTCCAAAAAATTGTGAAAAATCCAAATTTGAAAATCTTGAAAAATCAGGGGTTTACAATAATAAAAACTGTCAGAGAATATACTCGCATGTGGTCCTGCGCTGGCAATACCAATATCCTGGTTCTGAAGTCTCGTCTGAACAATCTGACAGTCCTATATACATAATATGATAATAATATAGCATCAGTCGTTACACAACATAATTACTCTGAACTCAGAGGCTACGCTAGGGATGATACTTGTCAACTAACAGGATCAAGTGTGCATCTAACTGCACGGGCATCATGTCCTCAAATGTTGTGCATAACCAGACAATCCACTCACTAATATTCAGGGTCACATGGTCATATGCAAATACGGGGTACCCATAATTAACACTTATGGCCATTCAACACCCATAATACAGTTATACATATTACTAGCAACAAAATTCCCACAAAATTTGTTTATCAAACTAATTATTAGACACACACACACACACACGCACATGCACACTAGTCATTAGGTTCAACAACACAGATCTGTAATCATATCAACCAACTATCACAAAGTATGCTAACCCTAATATTATTCACATACGCACACACACACAATCATGAATGAAGGCAAGTCGAACCTGCGCGTTAGCGTGCACGAGCACGGGATCGAGGGTACAGTCGACTGGAGATGGTGCTCGGTTGCGTCACGGTGGAGGGATCCGCTCCTGCTGCTGCTGTGTTGTCGAGGGAAGGAGACGGGTCGAGGGGAGACGCTCAGGCGTTACTGGCGGTGGTGTCAGCGGTTGAGGGAGTCGGGTGAAGAAGGTCGAGGCGGTGATGATGGTCGGGAATGACTGTTCAGGCGAGGGGGTGACCGAAAATGGGACTGCTCTGGCCAGTTGCGGGTTCTGTGGGAGAGAGGAAGATGATGAAGATGATGGTGGCATCAGTGGCGAAGTCGCTATTGTCCGGTGGTGTCAAAGGGGAGAGGCGGTGATGGGTCATGCTAGTGGCGATGATGTAGATGATGTGGGGGTGGCCGCTGTTCGGCGGGGTCGACGGGTGTGCGGGCGAGAAAAGTCGGTGGGTGCGGCTCGTCAGGCGGTCTGGTAGCAGTCGAGGTGAACGGGGAAGGAGGCAGGGTCACTGTCGCTCAGGCGGTCGAGATCGTCGGGGCTCCGGCAGGTTGGAGGTGACCGGGGTCGAAGGTGCAGGGGTATTCGGCTAGGGTTTAGGGGTAGGTTGTTGGGGTTTGATGTAGGTGGAGGTGATGAAACTTATGGAGAAAATTGTATATATATATGGGGAGAAAAAGGTGATGTAGTCCTAGGGATTTGGGCCTCTCAAGTACACCTAGGGATTGGGTTTGGCTTTCTACATATAGAAATTTTAAGGGCTAGGATTTAGTTGGTTTAAAATGGGTGGCTAAGATTGGTGAGGGGAAAGATATTGAGTGTTGCACACTCCAAAAATATAAAAAAATTCACATGTGACCGGTCAATGAAGAAAAAGGGTGTTTCTTCATGTATTGTGTCCAATAGGGTGTGGACACCTCAATGCACTTTTGCATAAAAGTCTCTAACAATTGAAAAATTGTACAAAGTGTGGGGTTTTGGATTAAATAAGGGAAAATAACATATTTGGTGTGATGTAGTGGATGAAAAGGGTGTGTGGTGTTTAGTATGAACCTTGATGGTGTGAATGGGGGTTTAGTTTGGTATTGGATCTAGTTTTTGGTTAAGTTGGGTCCTTACACCAATTTAATTAAAATTAATGTAAATGGTGTTCTAAAATAAATTAGAAATACATAGGGCTAAAATTTGGTGGGACACAAGTGTCATGGACGTAGAAGACTCAGAATAGAATATTGTCATAATTTGGGTTGCACAAAACGGGTCAAGATTGTGTCTCCAATTTTGATTGAAACGCACAAAGATGTAAGGTTGGATTTATTTGGAAATATAATTAAATGTTTGCGAAGAATATTGTGCGAATAAAATGAAGCACAAGAGAGAATATTTATGAGTTACACAAAGGTCAGAATGAAAGGCCATAATGGAAGGCTAGCACGTCTAGGACAAGGGTGTGAAATATGTTGGAAGACAAAAGCTAATGTAGTGCTCCAAATATCGAAGCAACGGTACGGTACAACAATCAAATAAAATCACAATAATAAATTATAATCCTCAATATTTAATCCCAAAAATATTCTAATTAAAATTCATAATCCTATATTTGGTTAGAGGTTCAACTAGTGGGTTTCTAGGTCTAGTCTACTAACCCATACATTAAAGAACACTACGTATAACATATATATATATATATATATGGTATTTTTATCTTTTTATTTATTATAAGTGTTGTGTTATTATATTGCATGATATATATATATATATATATATATATATATATATATATATATATATATATATATATATATATATATATATATCATGCAATATATTAACACAACACTTATAATAAATAAAAAGATAAAAATATCCCTATTCTGGAATGTGGTAGTGACACACTCCTCGGTGTATAATAATCCAATTGATGTTGCTTTAGCAATTATTTTAGATAACATTAATTTATGTGTATCATTATAAATTTGTAAAGTTACTTTGAAATCATATAATACATAACAATATAAAAATAATATGCTAAATTTAAACAATTTGAATTTGTATGACATCAAAACTGAATTTGGGAACACCTATTGCAATCTTTTTCTAATTCTAATACTCCCTTAAATAAGGCACACATGGGGATTAGTTAAGGAAACTCACAAAGAGAGATTGTGTTTAAAAGGGCAAATTATGAACCTTTACCAAATCATAACAACTTTTAAATATTATATCTATCAGAAGAAAGAGATGAAAATCAAAGCCATAGAGGAATTAGTTATTTCTTCATTCTTTCTTCTTGTTCTTTGATTATTGGTTCCTTTCATGAGAACTTTGTATCTATTTTCAACTACAGAAAGAAGGATAATTGGACTGTCCAGAGACTTCTAAGTCATTAAAGTGATATTTTTATTGATCATGAATTACCTGTATTGATTATGGTATTAGAATAATATATTTGTTAGTTAATTATACAATATTAATTTATTTTAAAAAGTCTATAAAATATACCCTCTTAAATTTTAAATTTGTGTAATTTTACTTCTCATAGATAAAGTTAATATATTTTGACTCCCTAAGATTTTTTTTGTTCTATTATGTTTATCGTAATCGTCGAGACCCAGCCTTGGTGGTCATTTGTTGTGGCAAGGGGCATCGAGATGTGTTGTTGATCGGTATAATTGATAATGTAGAATTAGAGGTCTTAATCAGTCATGATTTTGTAGTTGCGTGGAATTTTAAACATATGTGACATAAATATCTTATAAGGCTAAACTGGTCAGTAAATCATACATCTATACTTGAAGGTAGCAGTGAGTATCAGTGCATGTACTGTATTTAACGATGAGTATATATGCTAGGACTAGGAGTATCAGTGCATGTACTGTATTTAATGATGAGTATATACTTGAAGGTAATTGTATATTCATTTTTGTTGTAGAAGTATCTAGAAATGGATATGAATTACTATCTGCGTCATCATACGTGGATGTACAACCGTCATCCTGATGACATGTGCGGTGTGAGAGATAAATTCATTGAGGGTGTACAACAGTTCCTGCAGTTCGCCAAGGCGTTCCCTCAGTATATAGACGGTACCAAAATTAAGTGTCCGTGTGTGAGATGTCGCAACTTGAAATATCATCCGAAGTGGAAGTCACATATCATTTATACTCGAAGGTTTTCACGCCAAATTACTATCAGTGGACCGCGCACGGAGAACTTGTGTCTTTAGCATCGGAGTCGGAGTCTTATGTGGAGCCGTATATGGATGTCCACGACCACGTGGCTTACGACGACGGGTGGGTTGTAACACCCCATTCCGCTCAAGCGGACTGCCGACTCAATCGGCAAAAGTGCAACTGTCCCGACCTGCTTTGCCTCGATCAAGAAGCAAAGGATATCCAGACTTGTCCCTACAGGAATCCGGCTTGGACTTTCAGAGGCTCGCTCAGACGTATCGCTCTACCGAGGCGAATCATCGCTAAGGTGGGTGGCTACGGTGAACTTGTCTTTGCTTAGCCAGCACATATAAGAATCTGGAATATTTATGCTAGTCGCTAGGTGATTTACCCCCTGCATGCTAATAAATCCAACGCACCTAGCTAAGGGAATAATCCCAACTTGTATTGCTTGTTAGAACATGAAAATGAAATACTGCTTATATTCAGACCCTCGCATGCTAATTCCCTTAACGGTTTTAACTCTCGGCTTACCTTCGGGTCCGAGCAACGTGCCTGTTTATGTTCCTTAGAAACGCATGCTTGTCTGCTTGAATGTTACCGTGTTTTCATCCAAACCTCGGGAGACTACTACGTAGTCGTTTCGTGCCTGAATAACCCTGCAAGTATCCGGGACCGTTAGGTCGCCAAGGCAGTTCCCGATTCAGGAGACTGCATCATGTCAAGTAAAGAATCATACTCCTGTGGCAAGACTCATTCAGGTATTTGGATCTTCCTGCAAGTCTCCCTCCTGTGCGGGCTTACAGCAGCCCAGGAGACTGTGCATATCCAATAGCTAAATGAATCATACTCCAGTGGCAAGACTCATTCAGGTATTCGGATCTCCCTGCAAGTCTCCCTCCTGTGCGGGCTTACAGCAGCCCAGGAGACTGTGCATATCCAATAGCTAAATGAATCTCGTGTGCTCGTGTGTAAATTAACAATCGTGTTCGATCATAGACAACTTGTGCACAAGGATATAGGTTCTGCGGACGGTGCTGGGGCACTGGCACCGATCCAATCCGGGCAGACTTCGTGTTTATAGTCAATCGTGTGCGGACTGGGTAACTTGTAACGTATCGTGTTTTATGAGCTCCTCGTGTTTTCTCGTTGCATGTTATTCACGTCCTTGACTAGTCCATTATGGCATCAGTCAGTGATCATCGTGTGTATATGCTTGCAATGCCTCGTGTGATTATCGTGTGAATATGGCTTGCAATGCATCGTGTGTTTATCGTGTGTATTTAACCTGTTGCGTGCTTGCCTGTGAAACAAATGATAACAAATCATCCTCGCTTAGCGGCTATCCGCGTGCGAGTCATTGCATAGCATCAATGAATAACTTAACACCTGAACGATCATGTTATAAGAACCCTCCTGTTTGCATATGCTATGCCTCCTGAATGTTTATACTTACCGTGCTTGAATTAATCATGTTTGCCTTAGACAGGGAAGGATAAATGGTAAGTTGGTAAGTCTCGTCGTGTTTCCTCAAACATCGCACGGTGCACTGCCCGACACGTTAAGCTGTTCAATGTTTGCATGAAACTGATCCTAAGGCAACTAGAAAGACAACTTAATAGTTGTGTACGGAACCTGTATTACGTGTTTGGATTTGTCGAGCGGGCGAGTAGCTTCCCCACCAGTGCATTCAATGTACTGATAATCCACCAGTTTGATATGCAGGGTGCGGGAGAACCTCGTGCGGTGCGGACGCCTCCTTCGTGCGTGCTAAGGCCAGGAGTTCCCTCTGAAGCCTTGCAACGGTACGTCCGGGACTGAAGCACATATACAAGACATAAGTTGTGAATATCGCCTGACCATCGCCTGTACAAATCATTCCACAGTTGTAGCCACTTGGCACGCTTTTACTGTTTCAGAGAGAGAGGCTTGAGCGACTTGTAATCTCGGCTATACGCCGCCTGTAACACATGTTTCATATCAATAAAGAGATTACTTTACTTGTTTCGATGCTTCCGCTATATTGTCGACTCAGTGAACCTGTTACCGATCGCTATGCGTTCCTAAACTCCGCTGCACTCGGACAATCTGTGCGACTCTGTGGCTTAGAACTCTTGCCGCCAGCCAATGAACCATGGCCTTGCATGGGCGTGGATCACGCTCGTGCGGCATCACACCCGGATGGATTAAGCGATCGTTCCGCGGGAGCGCTGGCGAGGGTGATTCCCGCCTAGCGGGAACGGCCGATTGCCTGCGGGAGATCGGGGCGTGACATGGGTGAACATGGTTTTTGATGCGGCGGGGCCTAGTTTCGATCCGGACAATCATGATGCAGCTGAGGAGGCACCGAATACTGATGTTGCAAAGTTCATGGAGTTGCTGGAGAATGCAAGGACTCCATTATATCCTGGTTGTGAAGATCATTCACCGTTGGAGGTTGTTACAAGATTGTTGAGCATCAAGTCCGATTTTAACATGTCGCAAGAATGCTATAACCGACTGATGGATTTGATTATAGAGATCTTACCAAAGGATACAAAGTTGCCTAAAGACTTTTACCGATCTAAGACGATGGTGAGATCGCTCTGGATGTGATATGAGAAAATCGATACATGTCGCAATGGGTGCATGTTGTACTACAAAGACGATAAAGATGAAGATGCGTGCAGATTCTGTGGTGCTGATTACTACAAGGCTACTGGAAGAGGAAAGTCCATCGGTGCAAAGAAGCCTACCTATTCGATGCATGACTTGCCTTTGACGCCGCGATTGCAGAGGATGTTTATGGTGAATGAGACTGCAGAAAACATGAGTTGGCACAGGCGAAAAAAGATCGAAGGAGTATTGGATCATCCATCCGATGGAGAAGCATTGAAGCACTTTGATCAAGAGTATTTAGATTTTGCTTCGGATTCGCGTAATGTCAAATTGGGGCTCTCCTCCGACGGTTTTACCCCATTCAGACTTTTGGTCTTCCAGTATTCGTGTTGGCCTGTGATCGTCACTCCGTACAATCTATCGCCTTGGATGTGCATGGAGACTCTGTATATATTCCTAACCATTATTATCTCGGGTTCGAACAATCCGAAGAGGAACATCGATGTATATTTACAGCCTTTGGTAGATGAGTTGAATCAGCTGTGGGAAGTAGGTGCCAACACGTACGATATTTCCAGAAAGCAGAATTTTCAGATGAGGGCAGCACTTATGTGGACCATCAACGACTTTTCGGCATATGGAATATTATCGGGATAGAGAACTCATGGTCGTCTCTCATGTTCGTATTGCATGGACCGTACTAAGGCTTTCCGTTTGAAACACGGAGGCAAATAGTGCTTCTTCGATTGTCATCGACAATTTCTGCCGAAGGATCATCCGTACCGGAGGAACATGAATACTTTTCGTGCGGGCATTATGAAGAAGGCCAATCCACTGCCAAGGTGGCCCAGATACACGATATGGGAAGAGGTAAAAGATTTACCAAGTTCTATCGAAGAGCCTGCTAAGGGGTACAAGTGTGACGGATTTGGTCGCACCCATAACTGGACGAAAAGTAGTATATTCTGGGATCTGCCATATTGGAGCACCAATCTGATCAGACATAACCTTGATGTCATGCATATCGAGAAGAATGTGTTTGATAACATAATTAATACTATAATGGAGGTAAAGGGGAAGACGAAAGATAATTCGAAGGCTAGGTTGGACTTAGAAGAAATATGTAGACATCCTGCGTTGCATTTGATAGAGAAGGGGAATGAAAAGTTAAAAAAGCCTAAGTCAGTTTTCTCACTGGAGAAAGAGGATAAAGGGAGACTTTTTAGGTGGATTCAGGGTTTAAAGTTTCCAAACGGATACGTGTCGAACTTGAGAAGATGTGTCGACCTCAAGGAGAATAAACTGGCGGGTATGAAGAGCCACGATTGTCACGTATTCATGTAAAGGTTAATTTTGATTGTATTTCGGGAATTCTTACCGCAGGTCGTTTGGGATCCATTGACAGAGCTCAACATATTCTTCAGAGATCTTTGTTCTACTAAGTTGCTCGTCGATCGTCTAGAAAAGCAAGAGAAGAACATTACGGTAACACTATGTAAGCTCGAGAAGGTGTTTCCTCCTGGATTCTTGGACTCTATGGAGCATTTGCCAATTCATCTTTCCTATGAGGCACGTGTTGGTGGTCCTATCAGTTATCGGTAGATGTACCCCTTCGAGCGGCATCTGAATCACCTAAAGATAAAGGTGAAAAATAAGGCACGGATTGAGGGCTCTATTTGTGAAGCTTATGTTCTCGAGGAGATTACAAACTTTTGTTCAACGTATTTCAAACCTCATATTACTACTAATAGAACGAGAGCTCCGAGAAACAACGACAGATATCAGGAATCTAATGATGCAATACTCAAAGTATTCAATGCGTCCGAAAAGCCTTCAGGAAAAATAAAGAAGAGATATTTGAATGACGACGATCTAAGGGCTGATCAGTTGTATATATTACTCAATTGCGATGAGGATGAAGTGGAGAAGCTAGAGGGGTAAGTAATTAATACGTCCACATTTACATCATCTTAATGTAATAGTATAAGCTACTATTATGCTACTAATCAGCGTTTGCTTCATTGTTTTTCAGCACATATAATGATGAGTTGAGGTCGGTTAGACCCTACATAACAGACGAAGAAGTAGAACAAGAAATGAGATGCCATTTTCTTTCTTGGTTGAGCGCATATGTAAGAAGCTTGGTAATTACTTTTTCTTTCTGCACTTGCACAATAAATAACTTACTATCGCTACTTTGGTATTTAGGTCGATCATTTAATAACACCCGAGACTGAATCTATAAGAACTCTAGCCAAGGGACCAATTACTGCCATTAAAATATGGCCAAGTTTCTGTGTGAATGGGTTTAGGTTCAAGTCAACAAATGCTCCTATCAGAGAGCTTTCTGGATCTTGATTCCACGAAAAATAGTTGTTTGTGTATCAAATCTTCGAACTACAAAGACGTCGATCCAGGCAATAATTTCTTTGGTATTTTACGAGAGATTGTGGAGTTGACATATAATTATGGTACAGAACCTGCTAAGATCGTGCTATTCAAGTATGAATGGTTCCATCCGATTCAAGATCAAGGTTGGAAAATTGACAAGCATGGCCTTGTGGATATAAACTACAAGCGTAGATATCAAGGCTACGAACAATTTGCCCTATCAAGTCAGGCTCAGCTCGTGTACTGCACAATTTATCCTAGATGAAGGACAGCGAGGTCGGATTAGATGGCAGTATGCAAGACTAAAGCTAGAAATACCTTTGACATTGACGAAATAGCTTATCAGGAGGACGAGCTACCTCTTTTAACAAATATTGTAGATATTGAATCAACGAAAGTTACTCATTACACAAGTAATAATGTAGAAAATGTAGAATTATCCAAAGAAGAAGACGAAGACGAAGACAAAGTAGATGAAAGTGAAGACGAGGAGGAAGAGGAAGAGGAGGACGAGGAGGGCGAACAAGATAAATTTTCTGAAGATAATTGAAAATAAAATATTTTGCCTGTAGAATGTACTATATTTTGACTATAGAATTTACTATTTTGACGAAGATATGTATTATATTTTGACTGTAGAATGTACTATCCATTTAGACTTGTGACACCACTAGTTATTTACTGTACAATTCTATGAATGCTGTGAGATATGCATAACATTTTGACTGTAGAATGTACAATATATTTGTGTATTTCTTTATTCATCATATGTTGTTATCGGGTATGACAGGCCTCGCGAAGAATTCGATAGGTCCCGAGGTAGACAGAGTGCTCCTCCGGTACTACCTACTGTTGGTTATGGATCCTCGTCACATAGTACTCCAGTATATCGATCATTCACATCTCCGACTGCGACGACGTTATGTAGCATCACTCCTGGGACGAGTAGTTCCAGGCCTGATAGTACTCCCTCGTCTAGCGTTCCTCCTGCTGACGGAACCATGGAGACAGATGAGCATATAGAGGAGGTCGTGTCGACGTTGTCCCAACATCAGCTAGATCCTCCATGCACACCTCCGGAGGAGACGAAGACAGAGATTTGGGCCGACGGTACAAAGTAAGTCAATTAGATGGTTTAGCATCATATATATCATATATTTCTTTATTCATCATATATTGACTTTTTCGATCAAAATAATTATCTCTGTATAGATATCGTCCCTTATCGGTACAGAGACGTCTGGGCCTCTTTCTGAGAAACAACTATGGTGGCCCTTGGATCAACTACTCTGAAGCTCCGAAGGAGAGGAAGGCGTTCTGGTTTGCGCACTTCAAGGTAAAAGTATATTATATAAATCCTCTAATTTATGCATATTATATAACTTACTAAATTATTTATTATAGCAAACGTATTTCTATCCTCCGCACCGGGCTGAGTTGATCGAGCGGATATTTTCTGCCGTTGCCGCCAAGCTTATCTGTGATGCTCTGGATGACCAGAAGGCTCATGATCGCATTGGAAAACCGATCCAAGGTTGGATCACGCCTAAGCAGTGGACTGCGATGAAGGCTAGATTCGACGATCCGAGGTAAAAGAAAAGGTCTGAGAAGGCCAAGGCGGCTAGGCGAAATGCAGCAAAGTGGTGTTGTGGCTCGATTCCGATGACGGAACATTTCCGTCGTTTGATATATTTTTTATTTTAGATATATTATTTTAATGTAAGTACGATAAAATGGTAGTAGGAAAAAATATTTAATTTTAGTACTAAATAATATATTTTTAACAGGTACAGAGGGGTGAGGATGCAAACATGGTGACCGTCTTCCAGGCCACCCATCGAAATGACAGAAATCTCATTGATGAGAGGGCCTCGCAGACCTATGTAAGTATTACTTTACTTTGTGTTAATTTTAATATAACTTAGGCAATTATCGAGTATCCAAACTTTTCTAGGTCGAGTATCTTAGGCTACGTGAGCGGGCGACTGCTAGTGCACCTACAGCGGGAGAGGCTGGTACTTCCTCGCAGCCCTCTCCAGCTCCATCGGCGGATGAGCTATGGGTGACCATCGGTGGTGGTCTCTAGAGGGGTACGTACTACGGTACGGGATCCTATGGCACCCTTGTTGCGACGTAGTCCTCTATGGCCTCCCCGACAAGTGCGTATTTCCCACAGCCCTCGCAGTCGTCGGTCCGAGTCTAGGAGGCCGCTGACCGTCAGATTGTGTCTCTCCATGACGAGTTACTGTGAAGGATGGAGGAGCAGCCCCTGTCCCAGCCGCAGGCGGACGATGCGACGCTCATCGCACGATTTGATATGCTCGAGCGTAGCGTCATGGAGCTCCGAGATTTGACAACTGTCATGCCCCAGTCCCAAAAATGCGTAGGACTAGGACACGTAAGCATGCCAACCGCATGGATATGACAACTCCAATATATGGAAACCAAATCCACACGTACGCTGTAATATGAATATCAAGTCCACAAGTGGTACAAAATGTATCACAAGTCACAGGGTATAATCTAAATCTTATCCGCGGAAATCAGATATAAATAATAACCAGCATCTATAAAACTAGATCTCAACATAAATATCTAAGGATGATAGTTGGATGGAAACAAATCCACTACCAACTCGAATGAAAAAGTACAACACAACAAATACAATATAGGAATACCAGCTAACGACCATGGGCTCGAAGAGAAAACATCCTCGCAACACAAGTAATCATCCAAATCTGCGCTCCTGTAATTACTCAAGAACAGATACACCTGGCAGAGGACCAGGTCCTCAGAGGGACGTAACAAGATACAGAAAATATGAGCCAATTTGAATACAGTAAACATGCATATTATTTGAAAATAGATAAGTACGCTGTACAGGACAATCTATATGAATGCAAATAAGGACAACTTTTCGATGTATGGGCAAGGGTAGGCTACTCGATCTAATCCTCACAACCTCACGCTCGTCAGTGGACATCATCAGCCGACATACCGCGGGGGTAGCGACCCTCGGACTCCGTCAATCGACATACCGCGGGGGTAGCGACCATCGAACACGACCCACCATAGTGCGTGCTAGTGACTACGGTGTTACCAGAGTGGTTAAAAGCCCATACGCCTAATGATTGTCCTCTATGATACTAAGTGCCATGTGTGTGTCAACATATCTAATACATAGTAATGACTGAAAGAAAACTACACATGCAAGAATAAACAGAAATACAATAAATATACAAAAATATACTAAGCATGAAAAATACTGTAAGCAATTTAGCAAGGTATCTTGCCTGGGGTCCTGCTGCTGGTATGAATCAGAGTCCAAGTCACAGTCCAAATAGCCTATCTATTACAAATTTATCACGTCAAAAGATAATTTATTTTAATTTATTTAATTCTAGAATAATTACTCTAAAATCCTATTTTAATCTTATTATTCTGATTTTTATGTTAATTCTTAAATTTTTTCCAAAGAAACTGAATTTTATCAACTCGAGACTCATGGCACGCAAATCGAGGCGATCTGTTGACCAAAAAGTCAACCGACACAAACTCAACTATCATGAATGATTTCCTGTAGATTTCAGCGTCAAAAATATGCTGGAATTTACGGCTCGTCCGAATTCAAATTCGTTTGGGAATTATGGCACATACAAATTTTGTATTATGCACCGATGGTTAAATTCTAACCTACAAGTTCTACAAAATTAACAGTATATAAATACATCAAATTAAATTTTGGGAAAAATATATGTCAATGATCTCGACATTAGCTTTCCAAAACATTAAACGGTTCATGATTCTGATTCCTGGTTCTCCCGGAATCGCGAAAATATTAAAATAAGTCTATTTTCGGACATACTGTGCTCTACGAATTTTTTAGAATTTAATACTCATAATTTCATAAAATAAATTATATAATCAGAAAGCTAACCTCAATATATTTCTAACGCAAGAAACTAGGCCTCGTTTGGAGTCCAGAGCTATGCGCAATGGCTTGTGGAAGATGAAGGAACCCTAGATGGCAATTCTCCAAAATCTCTCTCTAAGATAATGGGATAATTAGGGTTATAATAATATATATATATATAGGGATGTACCTGCGGCTGAATGGATATTTATAGGCTGACACGTGTCAGAATCTGATTGGATGGTTTTTGTTATATTATTTGGTTTTGATTTACCTTTATCAAAATATTATTTAAGTCATTTTAAATCTAAATAACTCCAAATAAATATTAAAAATAATCATAAAAATCTGGAAAAATTACATAAAATATATTTTGAACCTATAAACCCTAGAAAAAATATTTGGGACAATTTTATATTCATAAGTTTACTACTATAATTAGGAGAAGCTCTGAACATTAGTTTTATCCATTTAACAAAAAAATAAATACTAACATTATTCCAAAAATTCTGAAATAATTCCAAAAAATATATAATAATATTATAAACCCTAGAAAATAATGTGGCTCCATTCTATATTCCTGGGCTTGCACAATAAATTCTACAAGTCCAAAAAATTAGTTATTAGTCTAAATAATTCCCAATAAATACTAAAAGTATTCAGAAAATTCCCAGAAAATTCTAGAAAATATATTTGACTAATTAGAACCTAAAATAAAATTTTGGAATATTTTTAATTAAGTTTGAATATAAAATAAATTCTTCAAATTACTAGAAAATTAGTGTTACTAGTTTTTAATTAACTAAAAATTATGGAAAAATCTCAATAATCTAAAATAGCCTAAAAATAATTCTAAATAAATATTTATATAAGTAAATATACTAAAAAAAATTATTTTCTAATTAACTAAGAGAATATTCTAAATAAATTCAACATCTATAATAAATATAATAATATAAAATATACACAAAATACCTATTTTGGGTGAGGGAGTTTACAATCTACCCAACTTAAAACAATTTCGTCCTCGAAATTAAAATAAGGCATAATTTGTTAAATCCTTCACATTCGTACATAAGGTACGTCAATCGCAATCTCTTCCAAAAAATTAAATAACAAAATCTATTCAAATCTATCGCGATCACTTCAAAATTAAGATAACCACTGTTTAAATCAAAATTCAACCTGTCGTAATCTCTTCTCGATTTTTTTAAATAATCAACATTCAAATCTAACTCAAGTCTATATGACATCCCACATCAAAATTTATATCACCATTTTCAACTATCATAATCTCCTCTAGACTTTGAACAATAAACAATTCTAATCAAATCTTATTCCTATTCTCAAATTAAGAATTTTGTACTCTTCAAATATTTAAACTCAATTTACATCCTCAATATTTCAAATAGGTGACCCAACAATCAAAATTGAACTTTTAATTTAAATCATCAAATTGTAAAATTTAAATCTAATTCACCAATTTTTCAAGCCTAAAATTCTATATTTATCCTCAAAATTTAAATCGATGATTCATCCTTCAATATTCAAAATTTAAATCATGTGCTCAAAGTATAAATATTTGGTCCGCAATATCAAGATTTTAAAATTCGTTATATCCTCATTATCTTAATCCTTCTTTTAAAAATTTTCAAAATTAAAATGACTTGAATCTCCCAATCTAATCTTACTTGATCACAATCTAAAAGAAATTTCTCTCAAGTTGGCAATGCACTGCTACCCAACTTAGAATTTACCCATCTATCACAGAAGGCTATATACTTTAAAAAAAATATTCCTTAATTTATTTACTCATGTCATTCAATCCTCAAAACTTCAACGCCGATTATATCATATATGATATGTCCTTAATTACAAAAGAATAATCCTCAAGTATGTGATCGGCCTACGGGGTATATCTAGTACTCCCTGTGTATTAAACTTATACCAAGCACGAGGTTTCGTCTTTCCGAAATAAGGGAAGACGGAGACCAATAATAAAGAGTTCAAGGGTGAGGTAATAGAATAGAAGTATCGGGATCAAGGAGTTTAAGGAATTCAAATGGAAATTGTCAAAGCAGTTGTGGATTGAAATCCTATTTTGGTAATTCTTTGTTCGCATGCTCGTATTAATACAGATATGTAACCGATACGATCCGCTCAGACATATCTAGGGGCAAGTATATTCGTCTACCAATCACTACATATCTCAATCCACGTAAAGTAGTTTTACGAAGGGCGAATCAAGCGCACTAAGGTTAGCTAGACCTTAATACACTGATTCTGAAATGTATTAGTAGGCGTCCCCAATAATACATATCTCATGATCAAGCTCGATAAAAGAGTAAGCTTACAAAACTAGGCTATAATAGCAGCATAAGTCAAGGTAGTGCAGCAAATATAAATACGCTAGATGATGATGAAAGGAGGTACAAATTAATTCAAGTTCACAAAACAAAACAACTAAGCAACAATAATAAAGGACTATACAATCCCTACAGTTATCATACAACCTCCTTGTCTATGTCGCTAGTCGACCAAATGTGGGCAAGGACCTCTAACTTCTATTGTCTGAATAACCACTATCGTCTTATGCTAGTATACAATTAATATTGTTCAATCACACTTCAATAATAGGTCAAAAGACTATGTGATACTAGGTTGTGAGGTATACTACCCAACTTAAAACAATAAACTAATACTGTGACAGTCTTAAGGGTACCGTAGAAGCTCCTGTTAAGGTCTTCGAGAAGGGGTCTTGGTACTTGTTAGGGTATCCTCTTATATTACATAGGTCATGGTCGTCTTAACTCCTAGTCATAGTGCAAGTGTCAATAGTAAGAATGGGACAGTTACTAGCCTCAAGGGAAAGGGAATATAACTCTTATTGAGGTGTGGTACAAGTTACGCAATTTAAAACTAAGGGATAAGCACCAGGTCTCAATCTACAAGAATAACTTAACTATCAAGTTCTAACTACTAAGCACACAATTTTAAAATTCAAGATTACAACTATAATCCTAGCAAACTATGTGTCCTTAACAAAGAAATAAATTACTTGGCCTACTATCAGAAGTGTCAGGTGGCACGAGTTGAAAGATAAAGAAAAGAAGAATGTAATTTTGGTCGTCACACAATTAGCGAACGCTATGGTCACAGGGGAAATATATGAAAATAGAGGGGCTCTAGATAGTATCATGGTTTTCCAAGGGAAAGGGGTATGCTAGTCTCTGTGTTTGAGGTATGATTAGAAAAATATTCTATGCATTGCTCTTGGCTTTCTAAGGTACTGTCTGCTTATCTCAAGACAAGAATCTAAATTTATGGTTCTCCAATACTCATCTAAAGGCGTGGGTTAGGTTCAGTCCTAATATTCACTTTGGTTTTCTATTGGTTTCTCAATGTTAAGGGCAACCATAATGGTAAACTTCTAACTAACTCTAGTAGTGTCTATACTACTCTCACGTCCTCATAACACATCAGGGGTAATGGTAAACCAATTCTAGAGATAAGAAATTCTAGGGTTCACTAGACATCCTAAACTTAGTGGTGTGTCAGCACTCTAGTTGTACTCTTAATAGGAAGGTTACCCTACTTATCATCTAACAACAGGAACTTCTATATTCTAGGAGAGACTATACTAAAGGAACTATTATGGGAGTACAGGAATCAAGCAGGATACAATTATTCAAATAGAATAGATTAGAAGAAAGATGAGTCATAGTCAATTGTGGATGAGATCCTATACTCTAGTCCTAGGTGCAGGCTTGTTCGGTACAGTAACGTAACCGAGACAATATGCTCTCGACCTGCATGGGCCACCACAAAAATATGTCACGCCCCAGTCCTAAAAATACGTAGGACTATGACACATAAGCATGCCAGCCACATGGATATGGCAACTCCAATATATGGAAACCAAATCCACACGTACGCTGTAATATGAATATCAAGTCCACAAGTGGTATAAAATGTATCACAAGTCACAAGGTATAATCTAAATCTTATCCGCGAAAATCAGATATAAATAATAACCAGCATCTATAAAACTAGATCTCAACATAAATATCTAAGGATGATAGTTGGATGAAAATAAATCCACTACCAACTCGAATGGAAAAGTATAACACAACAAATACAATATAGGAATACCAGCTAACGACCATGGGCTCGAAGAGAAAACATCCTCGCAACACAAGTAATCATCCAAATCTACGCTCCTGTAATTACTCAAGAACAGATACACCTGGCAGAGGACCAGGTCCTCAGAGGGACGTAACAAGATACAGAAAATACGAGCCAATTTGAATACAGTAAACATGCATATTATTTGAAAATAGATAAGTACGCTGTACAGGACAATCTATATGACTGCAAATAAGGACAACTTTTCGACGTATGTGCAAGGGTAGGCTACTCGATCTAATCCTCATAACCTCACGCTCGTCAGTGGACATCATCAGCCGACATACCGCGGGGGTAGCGACCCTCGGACTCCATCAATCGACATACCGCGGGGGTAGCGACCATCGAACACGACCCACCATAGTGCGTGCTAGTGACTACGGTGTTACCAGAGTGGTTAAAAGCCCATACGCCTAATGATTGTCCTCTATGATACTAAGTGCCATGTGTGTGTCAACATATCTAATACATAGTAATGACTGAAAGAAAACTACACATGCAAGAATAAACAGAAATACAATAAATATACAGAAATATACTAAGCATGAAAAATACTGTAAGCAATTTGGCAAGGTCTCTTGCCTGGGGTCCTGCTGCTGGTATGAATCAGAGTCCAAGTCACAGTCCAAATAGCCTATGTATTACAAATTTATCACGTCAAAAGATAATTTATTTTAATTTATTTAATTCTGGAATAATTACTCTAAAATTCTATTTTAATCTTATTATTCTGATTTTTATGTTAATTCCTAAATTTTTTCCAAAGAAACTGAATTTTATCAACTCGAGACTCATGGCACGCAAATCGAGGCGATCTGTTGACCAAAAAGTCAACCGATACAAACTCAACTTTCATGAATGATTTCCTGTAGATTTCAGCGTTAAAAATATGCTAGAATTTACGGCTCGTCCGAATTCAAATTCGTTTGGGAATTATGGCACATACAAATTTTGTATTATGCACCGATGGTTAAATTCTAACCTACAAGTTCTACAAAATTAACAGTATATAAATACTTTGAATTAAATTCTGAGAAAATATATGTCAATGATCTCGACATTAGCTTTCCAAAACTTTAAACGGTTCATGATTCTGATTCCTGGTTCTCCCGGAATCGCGAAAATATTGAAACACGTCTATTTTCGGATATGTTGTGCTCTACGAATTTTTTGGAATTTAATACTCATAATTTCATAAAATAAATTATATAATCAGAAAGCTAACCTCAATATCTTTCTAACGCAAGAAACTAGGCCTCGTTTGGAGTCCAGAGCTATGCGCAATGGCTTATGGAAGATGAAGGAACCCTAGATGACAATTCTCCAAAATCTCTCTCTCTCTCTAAGATAATGGGATAATTAGGGTTATAATAATATATATATATATATAGGGATGTACCTGCGGCTGAATGGATATTTATAGGCTGACACGTGTCAGAATCTGATTGGATGGTTTTTGTTATATTATTTGGTTTTGATTTGCCTTTATCAAAACATTATTTAAGTCATTTTAAATCTAAATAACTCCAAATAAATATAAAAAATAATCATAAAAATCTGGAAAAATTACATAAAATATATTTTGAACCTATAAACCCTAGAAAAAATATTTGGGATAATTTTATATTCATAAGTTTACTACTATAATTAGGAGAAGCTCTGAACATTAGTTTTATCCATTTAACAAAAAAATAAATACTAACATTATTCCAAAAATTCTGAAATAATTCCAAAAAATATATAATAATATTATAAATCCTAGAAAATAATGTGGCTCCATTCTATATTCCTGGGCTTGCACAATAAATTCTACAAGTCCTAAAAATTAGTTATTAGTCTAAATAACTCCCAATAAATACTAAAAGTATTCAGAAAATTTCCAAAAAATTCTAGAAAATATATTTGACTATTTAGAACCTAAAATAAAATTTTAGAATATTTTTAATTAAGTTTAAATATAAAATAAATTCTTTAAAGTCCTAGAAAATTAGTGTTACTAGTTTTTAATTAACTAAAAATTATGGAAAAATTTCAATAATCTAAAATAGCCTAAAAATAATTCTAAATAAATATTTATATAAGTAAATATACTAAAAAAATTTATTTTCTAATTAACTAAGAGAATATTCTAAATAAATTCAACATCTATAATAAATATAATAATATAAAATATACACAAAATACCTATTTTGGGTGAGGGAGTTTACAACAACTGATCTTAGAGCGTCGACAGAGCGCAGCGTGACGGAGCTGCATGCATCACAGCTGTCCATGGGTGAGAGGCTGACGATGATGCAGGATTCAATGGTTCATAGCAGTACGAGACTGTTATCTACCATTGATTCATACAACCATCGACTAGCAGAGTTGGAGCGGATACGTCCTCCTGATGCGCCTACATCGACAAAGACTCCACCGACGTCATTGCCTTCTCCATCGACATCGGTGACGATTTCACGGGAGCAGTATGATCTGTTCTTATCCTTCATGCGCGCCGGTGGTCATTCTCCTACAGATCCGCAGTAGTCCTAGTTAGGACCGTTTATTGATTGTTTGTGTTTCAGACCTATGATATTTAATCATTTATGAATATTTTTTATTTTTGAGGCAGTCAGACATTATATCTTGTATTATTTAGGACGAGGCATTCAGACATTATTCCTGATTCGGTTTGTAATTTCAATGTTTTGTTTTCTTCAAATTTTATTATATTATTCATATTAAAAATATGTTAATTTACCGGTGTTGAGTGTTCAACCGAAGGGGGTCGGCGAACCCAGCAAATTCAACGGAGGGTTGCTCCGGGTCTATTTGTACAAATTATGAATTAATAAACTGCAGGAAGAATAGTTTAAAAACAATTCAGTATTCATTTTATTTTATTTTATCACTGTATCTTTAGTGATATTTTTAGCGACGTTTTACGACGTTTAGCGACGTTTACTCACGTTGCTAATTACGTCGCTGAATACATCGCTAAAAACGTCGCTACACACGTCGCTAAACAAGTCGCTGTCAGTCGCAAATTGCTGACATAACAGTATTTCCAGGTCATAATAATGTCACTAATTTAGTCGCACAACGTCACTAAATGAGTTGCACATACGTCGCTATAAAAGTCGCTATTAACGTCGCTAATTTAGTAACATATAGCGATAAAAATACACGTCGCTAATTTAGCAATGTTGCGTCGCTAAATGTCGCTAATATAGCAATGTATTACGTCGCTAGAATACGTCGGCATAGCGACATTTGGCGACGTTTTTTCTGTCAGCAACTAGTTTAAAACCGACTTCAATAAAACGTCGCTAAAATTATTTAGCGACGTTTTTTGGTCATTTAGCGATATTTCTTTACGTTGCTAATTTGACTTATTCTAGTAGTGATATATGAAAGTAAAAAGGCGTCCCAAATTATATACCACATATGATCATGAAGCTAGTGAATACAAAATACTGCATTAGCAGAGTATACTTATATATGATAAAAATATACCAGCCATGGTCTAATATATGCATCATGTTGACCGAAGTCAGAGAAGTAATCTCAAAATAAGGGGCTAAGACTGCAACTTGTTAAAATACCACAAAATAAAATAAAACTACGAGGGGTGGAGGAAGGAAACCAACTCACGAGCTTCGGTCGCAGTCCTACGAGTGCAAGCTATCATGTTGGAAGTGCGGTGGATCCTGGTTCTCCTCGGGATAATATGGCCATACAAAACCCGTGGGGTCAGAACCCCAAGCAACAAGTACTACAAAGGAGCTCAAGGTGATAGACCAACCACATCACAATATACAGCAGAAAAGAGACATAAAATAAATGTGGATCGAGGCTTGTACGGTACCAATGTACTTGTCTCAAGAATATACTGGAAGAACTGATAACAAGTGCTATAAAGAAAAGTAAGGCAACGAGTGGCAATAGGGCATAAGAACTAATCTTGATCGGGACCACAACTCTTAAACCATACAAGGACCGGAATTGCAGACCTTTATCCGAGCAAAACTTAGCACCCTAACCACGCGCCAAAAAATTGAATTAAAAGGGCGAGCTTAACAAATAGATAAACATTCATTGCACGGCCAACCATGCCTACGGCTTGCTATAATTAACTAACTAGGGTTATCACAAACCTATTTACTAATAAATTCATGCTTTAAAGATTATTGCTACCACCGGCACTACAATCAACCCGGATGGCCAAGAGTACGCTTGTCGAGGAAACTTAAATGCACATTAATACAACTACAACATAACTGGTTACTAGGTCATAAACAGAAATTTGAACTTGTAAGCATAAACTTAAACTTGTGATCATAAACTTGCTTTATAAACATAAACTTGTCTTGCAATATAAACTTATATATAAACTTGTCCTGTAAGTGCCGCAGTACGCGTAAACTTGGTCAGCCATGGAGCCCCTGCCTAGCTAGGTTGGTCCATGCTGTATTGGGCCCTCAAAGATCGGGGTAGCCGGTAGCGCAATATTCTCCCTCTTAATGATCTAGGTAAATCTTATCTTGTTTAATCATTACTAAATTATTTCACGTTCTCGAGTCGTGGACACTTGAGAGCATTCCTTAGAATGACGAGTCACGAGTACGAGCTTTTTATGAGTTATCGTATTGCCGCACGTGTTACATTGGGCAACACTCACACTCGATTGTTCGATGCCAAATGCAATAGATTTTTATACACAAATATTTCCACGGTATCGTGAGGATTGTGAACTCGTACATAAACTTGTCTCGTGAACTACATGCAAAAATTGTCTAGTAATATAAACTTGCATCATCATAAGAAAGCACACAACAATAACCACTATAAGGAGTTATTAAATGGACATAATAAAAAAGGAACACAAAATGCGCACAAAAATTTCTGGCCGCATAAGCCCACTGGCTGAATGGACTCACTGGCTGCATGCACCCAAGTACTGAGTGATGGGTCATTAGTGCATGTCAGAGAGAGAATTGACTAAAGATGATTGATGTGACATTCCATAAAAATGTGTCAGGGAGATAAGACAAGAATCATAAAAAGATGTGCGAGGATGAAGTAGAGTTATGCGTCCACAAGGAAAAGAGGTGCATAGAGACGCTGCCGCATAAGTCTGCTTGCCGCATGTAGTGCCCCGCTCCGCGTAGGCGCTATGTACAAGTGATATCGCTTTGCTTGCTCGAGCGAAAGTCTTCTCGGAGAGTTCTCGTTCGAACCCCAAGACAATTGATCTAGGTGAGTGGGCAGAAACTTTGTTCTCTAATTCTTGCACACCTTAATAATGAATATGATTTTTTGAATGCTTGTTTGCTTAAGAAGATAGTTTCATAAGAAGAATGATAGAACCTGCCTTGCATGCTTAATAATAGTGCTCACATAGCTTTTCATTGAAACAAACTTGCCTGCTTAACTAGAGAACTTGAAATGCTTGTCTAAAGAGAAAGAGATTGCTTGAACATGTTTCCCTATCGCTTGTGTTTTGAGAGAACCGCATCGTGCTTGAACTTGTTCAGAGAGGGCGGCCAGTCCGCACAGAGAAGAGATAGATGGTCTGCTGGTTCATCTTGTCTGCATCCTAGAGTTTATCTGATAGTGTTTCATGCATTCGTATCGGTCGGACAATGGCTATTGGTGAAGAGCTGAACCTTAGTCACGGCTGCTACAACGATAGTGAAGAGCAACCATAAGTCACAGCTGTTAATAGCATAAGATAAAGGAGTCATTGGTTAGCTGGATTACCGCTACCGATCCTGAGTTTCTTGGGGACCGATAAGCATATAGATAGTTCATCGTGTTGGCTTGATAGAGGATAGTTCATAGATGGTGCATTGTCCCTAGAATCTTTGGGTATAGCTCACGAGACACGCTGCGCACACCCTGATAGTAGAATAATCGGCTTGCCTTGTGTGCTTGAATGAATCAAATATGAACTCTATTTTTAAAGATGTTTCCAAAAGAAGTAATATGACTCCGTTCCTGTACTGCATGTAACGAACATAGGTAAAACTAGAAAGATCACTAGTAATGTAATATTTTATAACATGATTACTTAGTATTGATTTTAGTGAATGTTGCTTCTGTTCAGTTGATTATAGACTCACCAGTAATTTCTCCAAAGTGCTGACCCACCAACTGTTTACTTGTTCATAGGTGCTGGATCGTCCGAGGAAGCAATAGGCATGCCTCATTCCCAAGACCCATAAATTTGGTTTCGATGCCTTGAGCCGTATCGATTGCTTTTAGCTGCTTTTGTATAGAGGGATATAATGTATGGAACGATGCCATTGTATTCAGAGAAACATGTGCCTCGATTTGCCCCGTATACTCTTACAACAATGTTCCTCCGGTGCTTACTCGATTTGATGATAGCCACAACTTTAACGATGTGGCCTTGTGCGGGCGCAACCCCAGGCTCTCACGGCATCACATCCCGATGGCAAACGATAATACATGCCCCATGGGAGCGCCGAGGCTCGAGGATTCGCGCCCGGTGGAAGCGTTGTCGGGACCTTCGGGATCGGGGCGTGACACCACATGCTCTCTCGGCCGCATGGGTGTTTTCTTTGGACTTAGCGAATTTCTCATTTCGTTCAGCGAGTGAATACATAAGTAGTTCAAGGACTTAGTTCAAGAACACTTTGTTTAATGATCATTCATGTATCCAACAAGATAGATGCATGTTGGAAGGTATATGCGGCACAGGGTTCAGGCCGCACAGCACTCTCTGTCGCATATGATGCTGATCGCATGATCACTTCGTCTTCTCCAGACAACAATTTCAGCCATGACGAAAAAGCTCAAAAAACAAACATTTGTTTTCTTCATAAATTTTTTATTTTAACTTTGAATCATGTGAATCTAAAGCCAAAATGATCGAAATGAAGTGCTCCATCAACCACAAAAACTGTTTTTCTAAAATACGAAGTTTTAGTATATCAAAACCAAAAAAAACACATGAAACCCATAAAAATTCTAAACTTCAATTTCAGATCTACTTAAATATACTCATCAAAATCCAAAACTCCAAGAACTAAATATGATCAGCAACTCAATGAGAACATTTTCCATCAAATTCATTTTTTAAAACAACATATATATAAAAATCCAAAAATTAAGGTTTCACCATTGAGCAAGATGTACTTGCCTTGGGTGGCTCCTAGCCTCTACCTCTCACGGTCCAAGTCACATCAACTTCTCCCTAGGACTAGGGTTTGGCTAGAGGATGCTTGAAGGAGAGGAGGAAGAAGGAAGCAAGAAGAGTGGAATAAAAAAATGAAAGAGGAGAGAGAAAATACTCATATATATACTAAGAGGAGAGTAAGATGGTTTAGTCATGGGTTCAGTCAAATGAACCGAACCAAGTGTCAATTCTACTTGCGGGTCCTAAATCGAATCTATGGCAATGCCAATGTGTATTCTACTAGTCTCGACCGGTAGTCTCTCTCAACAACAAGAATACATTATCAGAAGAAGAAAAAATTAAATTCTAAAAATTCAAGAAATACCAAATCTGGAATCGGGTGTGACACTTCTATACAATAGGCTTAACGTACGGTATGAGTTCTCTGCGACTTTGACTAGTCTATCCGGTCAATTGCCCATACTAAGGACGTCTTCCTTTGTTTTTTTTATATTGCCCCCCCCCCCCCCCCCCCCCCACCCCTTCCCTCCAAACACTGTTTTTGCATATAGGAATTTTCCAAACATTGTTTTATATATGTCCCTCAAAAAAATTTGGTGGCTTTTTTGCATATAGATATCTCAAAAACATGAAGATACCTTTAGTGGCTTTTTGCATAGAGGTCCCTCGAAGCTTTTATTTATTTCATTATTAATTAAAAATCTAAGGTTTGCAAACATCCATTACATATAGGTCCTTTGGTTTATATTTTCAAGATTTTTCTACTATAAAAAAAACAAACGAAGACGCCCTCAGTATTGACGGATTCATTAATGATTTTTTTTTTTTTCATTTTCTTTATTTTCTTTTTTTTCCTCCCACGAATAACCTTCCATGAATAATAAAAAAAAAATGCTCTTGTCAATAGCGTTTTCACAAAAAAATAAAACAAAAACAAAAAAAGCCATTTTTCCTATATATATTTATATATGTATATATTTTTTGCTCTAAACCAGGAAAAAAATAAAACAAAATTGGAAATGCCATTAATAAGAACATTTTTCGTTTGTATATAATAAAAAAATTGAAGAAAACAAAAATGTCCTTAGTAAAGAAGTTTTTGTTCTCTCCATCTAATTTTTACTAACTTATTTTTCTACTTCTAATTTAATAATATTTTATTTTTTCTAAGAAAAATTTCTAGTATAAAATGGAAGAGTAAGTAGTACTCTGTTGAAATGTAATGTTATCATTGTAATAATAATAATAATAATAATAATAAGGAAGAAGAAGGAGAAGGAGAAGGAGGAGGAGGTTAACAATAATAATAATATTGATAATAAAATTAATAATAAACATAACAATGACGATGACGATTAATAATTATAAAAATGATAATCATAATAATAAGAATAATAAAAATAATAGCAACAATGATAATAATAATAATTGTCAGTTTTTTTTCTTTCAATTTGTTAATTTATTTTTATAATTTATTGTCGTGTTAATTGTGTGATAATTAAAAATTAAGAAGTTTTAAAGAAATGAATAAACAAATGTGTTGGAGGTAACCTCACCCATTTAAAAAAAGAACAACTATATCATTTCTCTTATACCACTTTTTACAAACCTAATATAAGGACTACAAAAATTATACTTTTTAAATTATTTTAACTAATATCCAAACACAATTTTTTTTAGATTTTTCAATTCTAATATACACTTCTTAGAAACATCTAAAAGAAAAAAGAAAAAAAAATATGTGTACACAACGTGTATGCACAATGTCTAATAATAATTTTCAAATTTTTCAGACGTATATCGCGGAACTAAACCGACTCTTACTCAAAAAATAAAAGTTAGCAATATTATTTTCAACGTGGACCACATCACAAGGATCTACTCACTCGTGGGTTCCGTCTGTGGGTTCTGCTTATTGGTCATATGCTGGGTGTCGTTTTGTTTTGGTGACTCACCTGGGCTCATTAGTCACTCCTCTTCCACTAGTGTCCTATTCTTGCAAATAATAATACTAATAATAAGTTAGCTATAATAAATATACTTTTGTACTTGGTACAATATCTATTTTTTTAACATTTTTTTTATTTTTTAATCTGGTGTGACCTCTACTTGGAATCTTAAAAATAGTAGAGATTGGCCAAGAAATGACCTAATAATATCTAAATATTCAAATCACTCCCTTTCAATCGGTCCTTTCGTTATGAATGACATTTTTTAGAACAATTTTTGTTTCTTCTTGTTGTGATTTGCAACGATCTACTAATGCATGTATGAAGATTTAGAATGAGCGAGACCAAACTTATTTATGTCAATGACTCAACAATTCAGCTACCACTCTTGTGTTTGGTTAGTTCAACCAACTAGGAATTCTTTTTTTTAGACCAAATTGGAGTGTAATCCTCCCTACACTTTTGGGCCTTGTTTGATTTGCGGGAAAAAAAAAAAATTATTTGCTCTCTTTAAAAAAAAATGTAATTTTTATCAAAAAAAATAATTTGATGTTTGAAAAGCTCAAAAAATATATATATATCGAATGGGTGGAAAGAATTATTTTTTCTATTTTTATTTTCTTTTTAAAAGACCAAGAGTCCGTAAATCAAACGTGACTTTGAAGTTTTGCTTCAAATCAAGACATATTTGACAACTGGTATCAATTTGCAAGTTTGATTGACATGTTGTAAGTCGCCAAGTTGGAAAAAAAAAAAAAGGTTAAAAAGAACTTTGGATTAGTGAAAGTAACCCCTCTAAGTGTATTCTTGGGACATTTTTGTTCTTGCATGGTCAGGCTATGATATTTGTCATTCTTCAAAAAAAATCAGTTTGAGTAAAAGTAGATGTAACATCCCTTTTAATATATATATATATATATATATATATATATATATATATATATATATATATATATATATGATTTGAGGTGTTTGTGTTTTTATCGAATGCTCCAATTTTAGACCAAATGCATTCATTCACAGGGGCTAATATGGCCATTCAAAGAACCATTTTGAGAATGATGGTTCGACATGTATGTGTGTGTTGATTACGTATACAATAATGCATAATACTATTCCTCAAGCGCCTATTATTATGTACTAGTAAATGTACATACGTTGTATGTAAAATAAATTTTTTTTATATTACTGTAAAATAGTTTAAATGTTTAAAATTATTTTAATTATAATTTGTTATGGAAGAAAAGTGTAGACTACGGATGTTGAGAAGAAAGTTGGTATAAGAATTTTTTTAATCTACCATTAGTTTTTTTTGTTAATTCAATTGGTTGAATATTTATAACGATTTTGATGGAAGATGGAAGATAATTTAAGGTCTTATTTATCTCTCGTAATTATTATTTTTAATTTAATTGGTTGAGTATTCATTTACAACTTAGATCGCTCATTTTTGAGTCGCCTAGAAGTCGCTTTATATTGTGGAAGATCTAGATTCAATCCATAATATCTTTCTATACGTACATAAATTACTATCCATTCAACATTATATCCAAAGGAGAATCGTAAAAAATGTTTTGGTAGTTAAATACTTTTGTTATAACATCATCGTCGTCGTCGTCGTCGTCGTCGTCGTCGTCGTCGTCGTCGTCATCTTCTTCTTCTTTTTTCTTCTTCTTCTTCTTTCTTCAGTGTAGAACTTTACTGGCAAAAAGCCAATAATAATAAAATAATAATAATAACAATAATAATAATAATAAGACTGGTAGAGGAATTACGAATAAAATGTGAAACAGTTTCCTAATGATTGTTTTAGTAATTAAAATAATGGACATAATCCATTCTGAATTTTTAGATATCCATGACAAAAAAAAAAAAAAATTTGATAATTTCCTATTATAATAATGGGATCACATTAGGTCTCGTAATCATTCGGTGGAATTAAAAACCAACTTTGTTGATTAAATCATATATATATATATATATATATATATATATATATATATATATATATATATATATATATAAAAACAAGATTTATATTAAAATCTGTAGTTACAAAGCAAGTCACAAAAATGTCAAAACCAAGACTATATATATATATATATATATATATATATATATATATATAAACAAGCTTTATATTAAAATCTGTAGTTACAAAGCAAGTCACAAAAGTGTCAAAACCACGACCTGACTAATAAATTGTCGCTAAGCACTAGGACAAGTCAAAAAGGATTATAGAAGAAGCCCCCTCTAACCGAGCCACCACTGACCCAAAAACACTAATTACCCCATCTGCAGACGACTCATCAAATCAGAATTCAGTGCAGGTAGAGGAAGGCAATGCCTCCAAACCTTGAAGAACTGTCTCGACACCTCCCGTATCAGATGTTCAGGGGAGAAAGAAGAGCCACTGTATCGATATTTATTTATGTTCTTCCAGAGAACCCAGATCGCGGCCGACATGACGATGTCCTGAAGCAGGGTTTGGGATCCCACTGCCCAGGCAAACAGCCTTGAGTTCAAGGATTCTCCACCGAAAACGATGCTGCAAATAAACTGAAACTGGTCACAGATCCAAGCAGCAGTCGGTCCAAAGGAGAAAATATGATCTATGGTCGTGATCATCGAGTCGCAACAACAATGGCATTTGGAGGTGGTCGAGAATCTAGACCTACACAAGATGTCGTTTGTAGGAATTTTAAGCCTCACCACCCTCCAAACCAGGATGGACCACTTAGCTGGAATCCAACGATGCCAAGTCGGATACGACGTCTGCGGGCCCTGAAATGCAACACGAGAACAGACCATGCCGAGGCGGTCGAGAAAACCCTGCTTGTCGTAGCCCCCCCACCTGAATGTATCCTCCTCCTCTGACATCTCCAATCCGTCCATTCTGATCTTGTCAACCACTTCCTAACCTCACAGCTAAGAAATGCGTTGCCAATCCCAATGTCTGTCAGTCTATAGATGGCGAATCTCGGAGACCTCCTCCTACTGGAATAAAGGGATAATCCTGCCCCTCCTGGTCCAATCCTCTCGAAAAACATCCGTTGCGCCTCTGCCCATCGACAGTTGGATAGGAAGTTCCCCTAGATTCCTGTCGATCACCACCCGACGCCAAATTGAAGAAGCGTCACTGTTGGCAATGGCCAAAGTTGGGTGAATGCGAGGAAAGTAACGGGCTCTCATATACTCCAACCAGAGGGATGATGTCGTACGCAGCTTCAACCAGAGCTTGACTGACAGCGCATCCACCATCTCACGAAGACTGTGGACCCCGAGGCCTCCCTCGCCGGTGGGCCTCGCAATGGAGTCCCAACTGGCCCAACGACTGTTTTCCATCAGTATAAGTTTGGAAAACTTTTGTTCAACAACAAACAAAAAATTACAAAAAAATCCTAGACAGAAAATCTAAGTACAATATTTTTGATCTGGGAATGTGACGATGGAGATCGAGTACTGCAGCGATTCCTTTACTCCGTTCACCGTCCGACGAGGGAATGTGGATGCTCTCTTCTCTTTTCTCTCTCTTGAGCTTGTGTGCACGTACGTAGCTCGCATTGGGGGTATGGTCTCTAAAAAGAGGACCCTAGGAAATTCCAAGTTCCTCATATTTATAGCCATCATGTTGATGGGCTATAGGTGCCGCATATGCCTCTGTTTTGTGGCCGTATATGGCTCATTCAACAGAATAAGGTTGCAACTGTAGCTGCATACCACGGGCATGCTGTCATGTGACCTCGGTTGGGATATGTTGTTGATAAGATCTCGGGGTCGTTCTCAACTCCGTTGTGTGCGTAACTCGGTCAGCTGGACACGTGGTCTGCAATGATTGTGTAAGGATCCTTTCGGTTGTAACAGAAAGATCTTACATAACATCTTGGCCGCATAACGTCTTGGCCGCATATGTGCTCTCCTTTGGCCTTGGTCTTATCGACACTTCGGCCGCATGGCGTTGTGGCCGCATACGAGCTCTCGTCTGGCCTTGTTTGGATGGACACTTTGGCCTCCTGATGATGAGACAGCATAGGGCCGTAGCCACATATGAGAAAATACGTGGCATGACACATCTGACGAAGTTATTAATGTACTGATGTGACTTTCCATCTTTTGTTGAGCCGCCGCCTCTTTCACGATTCTCGAAGTGCTCTGGGTGATGAGTGGTATGTCAGAACTTCTGACAGGCATTGAATGTCGTGTAAGGGGATCTCATGCATCAATGTCATGTCAGGGGATCTCATGCGGCCCCTTACTTTGTGGATGTTCAGGCCGCATGGATTCTTCTTATGCGGCTTCCAGCTCCTTGGTTGTTCTGGCCGTATGAGCTCTATGTGGCTCCTCTGTGGCCTGCTTTTAATTTGAAGGGCCATGAGCTCTATGCGGTCTGCATGATTTTCATGCTTTTACAAGATCTCCTTTAAAGTTTTTAAACTTTGTAAGTAATTTAAGTTTAAAATACTTTGAACAGAAGCATGGATGAGATAACAGTAGGAACTGCAACGACGCATCTGTGAAGTGTCCTTCCGCTTGACGCATGGGGATGCTTGAAGGAGTAGTGGCGCATGTGGACACTAGTTATTTAGTGGCACATGGCACTGCTGGCACATGGGAACACTAGTTACTTAGTGGCGCATGGCACTGCTGGCACATGGAAACATTAGTTATGAAACGGTCGACGTATGACACTGGATCATTATGGGGCAGGGGACTTGATCATTGCGGCGCATGGCCTTTGATTACTTTTGGCGCATGGTAGAGATTTTTTATGCTTCTACAATGACGACGACTCGAATCTTGTTGATGTCCCCATAGAAAGCTGTTGAAGGATTTCTCGATGGCTTCCAGAACCTTCAATAGGGGAAAACAAGCTGTAAGAGTGTAAATCAAAATGGATTTAAGGACATGTCTGATAAGGGTTAACTTTCCACCCAAAGAGAGGAGGTGGTTGTGCCACCCGCCGATGCGTTTCTGGATCTTGTTGATGAGAGGGATGTAGGGGGAGGCCTTACTCCTGTCGTAGACGATCGGTCACCCGAGGTAAGTGAACGGATGATGAGAAACGTTGAACCTAGATATCATACCGAGATCGTGACAAAAAGAAGGAGAAGCGCTCTCGTGGACGAAGATGCTACTTTTGCCAGCATTGTTCCTCTGCCCCTTGCTCTTTTCAAGACGTTTTAGCAGCTGACAGATGTTCGCCATTAAAATTGATTACTTTAATAACAAATAGAAGGTAGTACAAAGAGGTCCTAAACAGACAATCCACATTTTTTTTTTGATTATGGGGCATGACGATGGACAAAGAGCGCTATGGCGGCTCCTTTACTCCGTTGATGATCCGACGTGTTAGTGAGGGTTGTTATCTTCTCTTCTCTCTCTTGAGCTTGGGTGCACGTACGAAGCTCTCTAGGAGGGTATGGTCTCTCTCTGAAGCAGAAAAAGTCGACCTTTGGGACGTCCAAGTTGCTTATATTTATAGCTATCATGTTGATAGGTTATATGTGCCGCAAATGCCTCAGTTTGGTGGCTGCAGGGGACTCCTTCAACATAATGCGGTTGCAGCTGTAGCCTAATGATATGGGTTGAGTCCAGGGTGAGCTACCACGTGGACGTTCTGTTGGGATTTGTTGTTGTTGCAGATCTGGATGGTTCTCGTCTTATGTGTGCGTGACTTTATCAATTGTGACGCGTGGCCCGCACTTAGTTGGAGAGGGCTACTTCAGTTGTATCGGCTGGACTTGGTCTTCATGGATTCTGAAACACATGTGGCCAGAACTTCCTGGGACACATGGTTTCTGGGACACATGGGGCCTGCGACGCATGGAACGCAGGAAATCTGGAACGCGTGATCTAGAGACGCATAGAGTTTGGGATGCATGGGCGAGTGCTGCCTGGTCCACGTAGAATCTGGGATACATGGAGTCTGGATCGCATGGGGCCAAAGATGCATGGATTCCTTGTTTGTGCTGTACACGAGTATCTGTACACTCGACAGAAAGATAATAAGTAAAGTTCTGACGTGAGACTTCTGTCGTTTAGTAGGTTTACGTCTTTTGAGGCAATCCTTTTTGTCAGGATTCTGTGTCAGTGATGCCATGTCAGGTCCATCTGCGGCCAAAACTGTTTCGGCTGATTGAGACGCATGAACGTAGCTTTATTGGGCCGTAGGGTGACTCTGCGGTCTGATTTGAGCCTTCATTTGGGGGACGCACGGCTGTTGAACCCATGGACGCGTATTTTTTATGCTTCTACAAGATCCCTTTCAATATTTTTAAACTGATAAGTTTGCAATACTTTGAATAAGAAGCATGGAGGGGATGTCTTCGGTCGCATGGATATTATGTCACACGGCCATTGGGACCGCATGGTTATGGGCCGCATGATCGCGGGACGAAGGGATGAGATCTTCCAGACTGTCACATCTCCATTTAATGCATGATTCTCTTCGATCATTGAGGAGATTTGTTGGGATTCTGATCAACCTCACGATGTGGAGCCCGAGGCGACGGTTCACTCTTGGGTGAAGGCGGATCGAGAATTCAAGCGTCATTCGCATCCTAGGTTTCTACGTGGATCGAGGCAGTTTGGGCTATAAAAGAGGGGAAGTCGGGAAAGAAAGAGACTCTTTGCTAATTTTCTTCCTCCCTTGTTGCGATTTTTCTTATATTCTTCGTCGATGACTGCCATGGCTTCTCAAGCTCCTTCTTCTTCCAAGGTACCAAGGGCAAGGGCCTAGCTACTGAGGCTTCGGTTCCAAAGAAAAAGGGCACTGGAAGAGGGAAGATTCCCACCGCCGGGGGGGGGGGGGGGGCTCCCTGAAGATTCCTTCTGACGTACAAAAGTCCATCAGAGGTAGGGTTCCCTCCGGGGACGACGGCAAATAAAAATCCCGAGTCATTGCTTAATATGGTTTGTCGCATGGATGAAGAGGCATGCGCGGCCATTTTTCGGGTCTCGTCTCCTGAGTTCGCAGACCTCTGACACGACCTATCGCATGGATGCGCGGTTCTGCGATGCACAGTCGGTGGGTCTATCGCATGGGTGGTAACCCTGGTTTGCGCAGGTCTAGTCTGAGCCTTGTGTGGGTGACACGCACGGCTTTTTGTTGTGATACTTTGACACACGTGCTAATTTGCGCTTCTTTTATGTTCTTTGCAGTGAGCTTACCGGCAACTCCTTCTGGTGAGTTGATTCTCAACCCTGTGCGAATCCCGTTGAGCATGAACTTTATGGATTTGACCACCTCCGTGCAAGTCCAACCGAATAGGGGTTTCTCGTCCGAGAGGCAAGAGCTGATAGCCGGCCAGAGCGAGTTTTACCTTCAAAGCCAGATGAACGCAGGAAAAAGTGTTGTTGGGTAGGATCTCTTTTTCAAGAAACCCTTCTTTCTTTTCGGGGATACGATGACTACCTCTGCTTCAGACTTGGAGAAGTCCAAGGAGAACTGGACTTTCACCCACTGCGGGACAAAGATGTCGCTTCCTGCTTTCGAGCGTCATATGCCTCTGTCGGACTTCTGTGTAGTAATGAGCCGGAGGAAAATGAACGGGAACTTGACGCCAGAGCCATGGGGGGCCTTATTGGTAACATCCGACACAGGTCGAATCTGAGCAAGGGGACTTTCTCTTGCCATAAGGAGTCGCCTTCCTACTCTTCTCTCGGGTTGACATCGGGGGTTGTCAGGAGTGACTTAAGTCCAAACCTTGACGCGTACGCTGCAGACACAGTCCTCCACCAAGTGGCCAAGAAAGAGAGTTATCCTTCTGGTCAATTAAGGACTCTTGGATGGGCCCATTTCAGTCCCTCGTGGTGTCGGTAGATCCGATGGGTGCTGAGGCTCTACGAGAGGGAACTACGGAACGTCAATATCTCTTCTGTTTGTATCTCGTATGGCTGTTCTGTTTGTCCTATGCCAGAACCGACCGTGATAATGAGATATCTTAGTAATATGTTTTATACAATAAAAGTATAATTACAAATCTAAAGGCTCTAGCTTGCAAGATTTGGACAAAGGCAACAAAATCAAAGCCTCAATAATGGGTTGGGGGTGGGGGGCTTTTACTAGTAGAACTTGCTTTTATCATCTACAACGTTTCATCCAATTAATTAAGCAAATGATGGATAATCACATTGAGGGCCAAGCATCTCTTTTTCATACCCCCACAAGTTGCCATGTGACCCCAAACTACAACTAGATACAATGTCTTGATCAACTGTCTTGTACATGGACCCTTGTAAGCTAGGGCCACCATCTAATCCCGACAACTACTTTCCTTTGATCCGGTCCATTGGTGGGAGGGCTCCAGCCCATAAAAAAAAAAAAAATTGGTCCATTGATGGACATGCTCTAGCCTGCCAAATTTTTTCTTTTTATTTTTATTTTAATTTTTTCTTAATTTTTTTTGTTTAAATATTTTTTTATAAAGGTTACTCTATCTCTACTCTATTGGAATTCTTTGTAGTTCATTATAATTTTAGTTTTTTATCCGTTCCAACCAAAAACTTGAAAAACTTGTTATCATTGTCACTCATATATATATATATATATATATATATATATATATATGATTGTACCAAAAACCTTAGCTCTACACAAGGCTAGGGCTTATCTTGTCCCTATTCTAATCCACCACAATACATCGAATCCAAAGTCCCTTTCCTTTTCTACATTGGCACATATACATACATCAACATCTCATGTATTCTTTCTTTTTCTTCGGCAGTATAAAATAATGATGATAATAATTATTATCATCATGATGCACCATCGATCTCCTTGTCCTTCCCATCAGTACTATTTTCAGCATCCATCCCTCTCAACTGAAACATAGTTGTTGGTGCAAGGAACCTTCCCTACCTTTGTCAAGCCAATAAAATTTACAACAGAAATGTTATATCTACAACCAAATACTTACATCCATTTTATAACTGTCATATGGTGTTTACGTGACGATCGTCCATTAGGTGAAAAAAATTTGCGGGACCCAATTTTCTGCCACGTGACAGAAGTGCCATGTGACAGTCATTTATTGGATGATATGTGAGATCGGATATGGTCCACATAGCATGAGAAAAAGAAGATTGTAAGATGGTTATAAACATTGCAGTAAACTTAGCATTTTCCAACTTACAAACCTTCCATCACCATTCTTAACAATGTTGCCTTAGGCGTGTGTGCTTTCGTCCAGGGGAATTGTTCCCTACTGGACTGTTTGGTTGTGTGAAACTTGGATGGAGATGTTCTCTATTGTCTTATTTTGTGTTGTGATTCTTATGTAACATGAGTTACAAGATAATATATTTTCTATATAGTAAGATTATATTTACACAAGACAATGAGATAGAAAAGTGTTCTTCAATGAAAAAGTATTTAGAAGACAATAAAAACTATTTTTTTTTCAACTTACAAGACAAATTTTTCACTTCTTCCTTTTATTATAAATATTTTTTGAGAAAATTTCAGGTGCACCCCACTTTATTTACCATAATTCAAAGTGCACCCCACTGCTTTACCATAATGTACAACACTCTACACTTCCGTCAAAAACTGGAGTTGACCGTTAATTTTTGACCGAAATACCCCTTGAAAATCACTATTATTACCAGTTCCCCTCCTCAGGCTGGGAAGAGGGAACGGGTATTTCGGTCAAAAATTAATGGTCAACGGAGTTGACCGTTAGTTTTTGACGGAAGTGGAAGAAATTGTACATTATGGTAAAGCAGTTGGATGCACCTTGAATTATGGTAAATAAAGTGGGGTGCAACTTAAATTGTCATATTTTTATTCATAATTGATGATGTGGAAGTAAAGCATTGTGAAGTTCATCCTTACATTGTCGTTGACATGTCATTGCAATGTCAACTTCATAATTTATTTCACATTTGCATTGATTTTTTTTTTTAAATAAGAAGTTGTTATTCCTAAGTGGCAACCATTTTTTTTCCAAACTCAACAGGGTTGGAGATTCTCTAATACAAACACGCATGAGAGTACTTCTTAATAATTAATGCTAGTTGTACATTAATTGATGACATGTTGTGAATTAAATAGAGCTTTCTAATAATAATATAAATACATATCTATATAAATGATTAATCATGTTCTGGATTTTTTTAAATGTATTAGTAATGTAGATGAACCATGTGTTGATAATATGATAAGATTATCCACTAAGATAATTATTCCTTGACGAACATATAATTCATGAACTCATACGATATAAATTTTAACTATATAATCATATATATATATATATATATATATATATATATATATATATATATATATAATACGTGCAATGTACTTTACATTTATATTAGTTTATACAGAGAGAGAGGAGAAATGTGGCTTTAGGATTATAAATTATACAAAAAAAAATTCTTTAGAGAATTAAATTATTAATAAATTAGTTATAGAGAATTAAATTGAAAAAATTGTATGAAAGAAAAAAAATGTCCTTGCTAAATTTTATTTTGAACCGAATATAAAAAATAAGGTTAGATTGAGAATGCACCTAACAAGTACATATTCGATTTCTAAAGTATTAAAAAAATAACTTAGAAACTTTAATTAAATTTTTTTTATGAAAACGTTTTTATCAGTAACGTTTTCAATATATATATATATATATATATATATATATATTTATATTTATTTATTTATTTATTTATTCAGTTGTGCGTTGCGTTTCTAGTATGGACCTTTTTGAATTTTTTTTTTTCGTATATTCTTTTCTTTTCTTTCTCTTCCGCACGGGAGATTTTTAGTGGGCCCCTATTTTGCCTCTACTGGCTCAAGGGGGTGACATGATATGTCACATGGGTTGACATAGACATGTCACTGGGAGGGAGATTCTTTTCTTTTTCAATAATTATTTTTTCGAATTTTTTTGTCCCACGTTATATTTTATATAAATTTTTTGTAAAATATTAATTTTTTTAAAATTTTAAAAAAACATCAAAACGTCTATCGACGTTTTATATTTTTTTAATAATATATTTTTATCGTATACTTTCTCTCCTTTAACGACATTAACAAAAAAAAATAAAAAACAAAAAAATATCTTGAAATGACGTTTTCAAAAAAAAAAACGTCATTCCCAAGAACATTTTCTAACTCTCTCTCCTTCCCACTTCTATCTCTCTCCTCACCTCTCTCTCTCTCTCTCTCCGTGACTCTCTGCCTCCTCAATCTCTCTCGTCACGCTCCTTTCTCTCCCTCTCTCCCTGTCACTCGCATCCATCTCTTTACTCTCTCTCTCTCTCTCTCTCTCTCTCTCTCTCTCTCTCGCCTCTCTCTTTGTCACTCTGTCTCTCTTTCCTCTCTATTCTCTCTCTCTCTTACGCTCCTCTTCCTCTCTAATCTATTTATTTCTCTCACTCTTTCCTCTGTCAAATTTTTTTACACTATCTACACTAGACAATACTACCATACTTTTTCGGTACACTAGGTAACGTTCAATTTATAACGTTTAATTTGTAACGTTTAAATTTGAACGATTAAATTTAGCTCTATATATATCACTCATTTGTTTTATACATCTCATTCACTCTTTTGCTTCACCTTATTCTTTCTTACTTTCTTCACCATATTTTTCTCATACTCTTATAAAATAACCGGTGAATTCAGAAGCCAAATTCAAGTCAGAAGATACTTTGATCCATTGTATCCTATCATCTTCTCCTAAGCTATTTTTTGTCATTCCTCTGTAAGCCTCAATTCGTCCTAAAGTTTGTGACTATGGATCAAAATCTAGTAATAATTTGCTACCATGAAGGTATACTAGATAGATTATCTTACCAATGAGGTAATACTCATATTATTACCACTTATCAAAATATCACATTAGCTAGTTTGCATAGTATTATTTGTGATCATTTTTTCATAAATTATGAATTTACAATAAGGTAGTTTTATTCAGATGCATTTATAATAGTAGATTGTGAAGAAACATGGAATTTTACTGTTCAAAATAATTTTGTTTCATCTTGTATTAAAATTTACATCATTCCATCACTACCAAATATCGACACAACTATAATTTTAAGTAGTCAATATTTTTGTAATAACCAAGATTTCAATGCTGGTCCTAGTTGTATAAATCGCACTAAACAGAACTTTGATACCGAAAATAATGATGTTGACCATGAAAACAATGATGTTGACGATGAAAACAGTGATGATTTGGTTAAAAATTTAGATTATTATTTAGATGATAATGATGCTAATGTAGCTGGTTGTATTCTCGGATTATTGGTTGGCAGAACATTTGATTCTCCTCAGGAATTTTGAAATTTTATTAGTAACCTAGCAATTAGATATAATTTTAGTTGTTCATCTAAACATAATAATTATCAAAGAATAGTATATACTTGTGATTCTTTCAACTGTTGTTGGAGAGTATACACTAAAGCCAATGATGAGGGTAGTACATTTGAAGGTAGACATTCATGTTTAGGTGGATTTACTGGAGGACATCATCCACTAGCCACTACTGCATGGATAAGAAATAAAATAATTGGTAAAATTAGAGATAATAACTCGTATAGTCCTGTGCACATTGTACACGATATACTTAGAGAATATCAGATACATATTACGTATTCCAAAGCTTTGAGAGCTAGAAAACTTGCATTAGCTGATATTAACGACAGTTATTTTGATGCATATGGTAGTCTTAAGAAATATAGTTTTACAATTATGGAAACAAATTCCGGTAGCAAATATTTTTTTAAAACAGTTGAAAATAATGTCTTCCAAAGAATATTTATTTGTTTTAAGGCTTGTATGGATGGTTTCTTAAGTTGTTCTTTACCTGTTATTTGTATTAATGCTACTTTTTTTACGTCTAGATTATAAGGTAATTTATTCGTTGCTTATGCTCATGATCCAAACTACCAACTATATCGCATTGCTTATTGTGTTGCTGAGAATCAAAATACTGAGTCGTGGACATGGTTTTTAAACTATTTGAAAATATCATTCAAAAGTTTTTTTGAACGGTGTAATAGTATTTTATTTGTATATGATAAGCAAAAATGATTAATTCGTGGAATACGATTTTTTTTCAAACTCTTCCCATTTTTTTGTATTCAATATTTCAAATAAAATATGAAAAAGCTATGTCCTCGTACACCCAAATATCTGCAATGGCTAGACAAACTTGCCCGATCTTATAATGAGGTTGATGCCAATGGTTGGTTAGAAACGATAAAATTTGCTGATATAAATGTTTTCATTTGGATTGTAGGCTCAAACGATGAAAATCATAATTTTTTTCATTGGATAACAGCTTATGCACCGTATCTACGATTATATATTAACACGTCGAACATTGCTGAATATTTTAATAATTGGATTACAAGTTTGCATGACAAACCAATATCAACATTGTTTGATGGTATTAGAGCAAAAATAATAACACTTCACGATAAGCACCGAACAAATATTGAAAAGATAGAAACAAACTTTTGTCCAAGGATGCTTAGAGGTATTAGAGCAGTAAATATTATGATTGTATATTTTTAGTATAATTATTATTCTGATTTTACATTATTAAAATGTTTTAATTGAAGTAGCTAAACTTTGGAAAGAAATAAAAATCATATTGCTGAGATTTATAGACCAACAAAATCTTATGATACATGAATATTTGGAGAAATTACTATCCCCCTCTGTCATCCCTTCTATAATCTCTACGACCTACTCGCCTAAGACCTAGCCTATCTCTCCTTTCCTCTGTACCCTCCGATGGTAGCAAATATAATTGGGAGGCTGGATCAAGGATGGCTGAGCCAAACAACGAAGAGCCAGTCTTCTGCAGGTAATAATTTCAATCAAAGTTATGAGAAGCAGTCTATGGCATGCCCTCGTAACTCTGGGAAGTGCCCTCGTTACTTTGGGATGTGCTCTCGTAACTCTGGGATGTGTCATCGTAATATCGTGGCATGCCAGCGTAAGGATCCGAATAGCCTTCATAATGTTATGGCATGCCCTCATAAGTCTGTGGCATGCCAGCGTAAGGCTGCGAAGTGCCTTCGTAATGCTGTGGCATCGCCTCGTAAGTCTGTGACATGCCAGCGTAATGTTGCGAATTGCCTTCGTAATGTTGCGAAGTACCTTCGTAATGCTGTGACATGCCCTCGAAAGTCTGTGACATGCCAGCATAATGTTGTAAAGTTCCCTCGTAATAATGTGACATGCCCTCGTAAGCTTGAGATGTCCCCTCACCAACCTGTCGGGGACGTGCCTATGCGTTGCTCGAACTAGCTTCCCGATCACGTGTCCTACGAGGACGTGCCTGCTTCTTCCTGACGATGACTACAAGATGACCATCTGGTATATCTAATGGAGTCAGATAGAGCCCCAGCGGTGCTCGTAGAAATTTTACAGTGCCCTCTAATACCCAGTTGGATCTCCGTCATCGCCTTCAGCTATCTCAGTCAGTTGTTCCGTCTGAATATGTAAATCCATACTCAATTATAAATATAAAAGTAACATATATAAAGATGATAATTTATGAAAAAATGAACATATACTACCATATTTACATGTTCACTCCTCTCACGCAAGCTATAATCGTCTACAGCTCGTGCCTGGAACCAAGGCTCTTCAAATTGACATATTATATTTTGTACTAGCGGACATCCATACACACGTAGAAAATCTTCAGTACCTACCACTGCAAAAATCCAACCCAACTTCAATGTAAGATCTAATACATTATAATTTATCTCAATTATACCTTAACTTACCATCTGCCATCAATGTCATCAATTCGGACATGTTTTTCACGCCATGCGTGATAAATCTGGAAGGCCAACCAAGCATATATGTAAGGACCCGTTCTTCCATATTATATTTGGTATGGCTATAAGGCAAAGGCTCCTGGGGTATCATCTGTTTTAGTCCAAGCTGTCACATAACACGATCAACTGGATAAAATATGATACATCCATTGTACATGATATAATACCTATGGGGACTCCTGGCACGTGCACTATCTATCATTTCGTATGGTACACTAAGTGGTAGCAAAACAACCTATATGACATTCAACAAGTAATAAATGATAGGCATAAAAATAACATCTAAAATTTTAATTTAATAATTATATACTTACATCATAGGCATTTAATGTGTTAAATCGATGTCGGTAAATAGAGACCTATTGTCATAGAATGTTGATAATCTATATTTTTAGTATTCCAGCGAATGCCTCCTGGCCAAACTACTTTTTCAACTGTACATGTACTAAGTGGTCTACCAATCTAGAAGTGCTCGTAACACCATAACTACACAGAAGAACACAAATAAGGTGCAAATAAATATAAAAGATATTATTAATTTTATTTATACCTGTAAAAGGGTTAGACATCCATTTATATTTTTTGCCGTTCTACCCTTTGATACCTTACTCACAAAAGACGTCATCGAGTGGTATAAATATGCTAACACTGCTTCACCCCATCCGTTTTTTATGAGCGTATCCAAATATTCAAGAAATGGTAGCATTCGCACGTTGATCATATTTTCTGTGGCGTCGAAAAAAAATGATTCGCATAGACACAGTAAGTAAGCTCTAGTGCAGCATATCACCTGAAAACATAATTAAATATTGATACCATCCTCATTAAATAAATATTAACAATAATTAATACAGGAAAATAAATACCCGTAAATAATTGACAGGAACTGTTGTAGAGACGATTTTATCAACATGCATGAAAGTAGACCGGAGCCAAGTGAGTCTGACAGTGCTGGTGTCTCCAATGTCAGATGTTGGCTCCACACCAAGGTATTCTTTAATGAGATCTTTTGGATCCAACTTTTCGTCAAGATATATAGGTAAACCCTTGATAAGTAACCCCATAATCTGTGCCACATCCGCTAATATGATCGTTCTCTCCCCGAAGGGTAGCTGAAATGTGTTATGTGTTGACCACCATCGCTAAATGATACTTAATATCAGGTCTCTATCGTGACGCTTAATTTGTATAGCGTTAACAAGGTGAAAACCAAAAGCCTCCACCAAGGCCATTTGGCCTTCAGTCAACTCCCATGATGACCGTCACTCACCATGCTCTCATAATTTTACATCTAGATAATCATAGCGCTATATAGTATATGTATATATATCGTTAGTACAATATAATACGTTTAACAACAATAATATCAATTATCTAAAATTTATATTACCGATCCTGCGAAAACCAGACTAGAAATGTGAGACGCTCGCTAATGTTTAATGGCCAGAGTTGTAGGTCCACCGGGTATGCATCCGTCATTTTTACTATCCATCTTCTTCCTTTTCAGCTCTCTTGCTCCTTCTGTTGAGCTCTCTCCTCCTAAACTCTCTTAAAACTTTGCTTCCTTCACCTCCTATAAAATCATAACCGAGAGAGTCTTCTTATAGAGAAACTATCAATGCATGCATGCGAAGAGGGAGAGAGAGATGATAAATGCTTGATAGCGAAAGGCTATTTTCTTATATTTTCTATACATGCATATGAAGCAAAAATAACAAATGCATGTCGGTCAAAGGCTGTTTTCTTCTGCCAATACATGCATGTGATAGCAAAATGACAAATGCTTGATGGAGACATGAGAGAGGGGGAGGGTTAAAGTGATATTTTGACAAGAGAGAGAGGGAGAGAGATGACAGTGAGAGAGAGGGGGAGAGAGAGATGACAGTGGAAGAGAGAGAGGGGGAGAGAGAGATAATAGTGAGAGACCAGAGAGAGAGAGAGAAACGTGAGAGTGAGAGAGAGACGAGAGAGAGAGAGAGAGAGAGACGTGACAGTGAGAGAGAGATGAGAGAGAGAGAGAGAGACGTGACAGTGAGAGGGAGAAAGATGACAGTGAGAGAGAGAGAGAGATGTGACAGTGAGAGAGATGAGAGACTGAGAGAGAGAGAGTCTCGTGAGAGTGAGAAACCAGAGAGAGAGAGAGAGAGAGAGAGACGAGAGACTGAGAGAGAGAGAGAGAGAGAGAGAGAGAGGGAGAGACGAGAGAGAGAGAAGGAAGCGATCGGGAAAAAGAGTGCTTGAGAGAGAGAGAGAGGAGAGTCATTGAGAGAAAGAGGAGACAGATGAAAACGAAAAAAAAATAGAAAATAGAAAACGCCCTTGGGAAGGGCATTTTCTCCTGGAGAAACGCCCATCGGATGGGCGTTTTCTATTTTATATTATTTTTTCGTTGAGAGAAACGAGGGATAGAGAGATGAGCGAGATAAAATATTAATATAAAACGTCCATGGAAAGTATGTTTTATATAATTTTTATTATTATTTTTCTCCGTTAATTGTTAACGGAGAAGCAACAGATATATTTTTTAAACGTAAAGCGTCCTTAGGATAGGCATTTTGATGCTTCTTTGGTAATTTTCAAAAAAATTATGCTCTGGATTGAATTTATACAAACTTTGATGCTCTGGATAAAAAAAATTGTTATTTTTTCTTTTTTTATTGTAATATCACCCGCATTTATAATGAATACGCCTCTACTAGTAGCGTTTTTTACTTGAAAAGTAAAAAAAAAAAGTGGGTTATTTAATGGCGCTGTCAGGTTGGTCGAAGTTAAAGTGGTTTGGTCGAATCTTGGGAGTAAAAAAATTAAAATAGATAAAAAAATTATAACGAATACATAACATTTATATTTTTAACGGTTAAATTTTGGGTGTCTTCTTCTCTTTTGTCTATTATGTAAAGGGAGGTTCCGCTCTTGGTTAGAGGCACCCCGAGAATAGAGTCTTCAAGTCAAGCAGGAAAGGTTGAGTCTGATCCTGTGACTGATGCTTGACCGAGGTAACTAGCTCGATTAAGCCTAACCCTTATAGTTGACGCTTGGTTGGCTAAGAACCTTTCTTACTTCATTCACGTAAAACCATTTTTTCACTCATAATATTACTATCTCATCACGACAACATTATTCTTAGTTCTCTCTAAACTGTTTTCAACCAAAGCTCAAAGACAATTCTTTGTTCTTTTCCTTCAGATTCTTTAACAGTAGTTCAAGATCGAAATTTCGTTCGCCTACAACAAGAGTAGCTAAGTTTTCCACAAACAACAAACTGTTAAAGCTCTTTACAAGTTCATTTCTTTCAATTATTTTGCATTACTTATGCATCAAACCATAAATATAATATGCTTTCACGGAGGTACACTAAATTATTTTCAAAGAAGGTAAATTTTATTTAGGTCCTTCTGAGAGGCTACAAACTCACCCCGAAGGATTACAACCAATCATATCCCAAAGGCCTATATATACAATCCCGGCCCGAAGGCACCATCCCGACCCGAAGGCACTATCCACGTCTGAATGTCCCATCCGGTCCGAAGGCCTCACGCAACCACAACCGCAAACGCATCACACCACTGCATATGCACTGTACCCACCACCATCTCACCATTTAATTCCTCTAAAGGAGAATTAAATGGTGTACAGGGAGCTCGATCCCGCAACCGCCTGGGAGGTATGCCTCAGTCTTAACCATGTATGTGTGTGTGCGCACACACACACACACACACACACACACACACACACACACACACACACGGTTAAGATGATATATAGTTTCATACTTCTTAAATAAAATAAAATTTAAACCCTAAATTTATCCATCCAAACTCTTCAACTCCTTATCCTAAATCTCATTTCAGTTTGTATTTTGTAATGATTGAGACTTGATTGCTATTTTTTTATGTGTTTAATATTACTCTTGCTTAAAATTATTTTAAATAGCATATTAGAGCCCGATAAATCAGATGGATTCAACTCAACCCGATCCTCCGGGCGGTCTTGGACTACATATGTTGAACTCAATGTCGGGTCGGACTTGGGCTTAGACTAGGCTTATGATTCATCAGATTGGATTCAGATTGAGCTCAAACTTGACTCAACCTGTTCGAGTTATACCCCTACATATATAGTCGATAGTCCTGAAGTCCTATATATATATTGAGGTTCCTTAGGAAAATTGTCTTCAAAGTTCTTCTTAAATATTTTTGTTGATAGATTCAAACACGTAAGAGCAAAATATCAACTATCAAATATGGAAAAAATAAAGAAAAAATAAAGTTAGAATCATTTATTCATCTATTCCAATAAACTTTGAGTATACGTAAAAGCCCGAGTCCAGAAGTTTTTTGAGAATTTGCTGATTCCTGGGAGCAGATCGTGTGGGACAAATCTTGCTTTAAGTAACGGTGATCTTCATCACCCCAGCAAGTCATTATTATTCTTCTTCCTCTTCTCCTTCTCCTCTAGTTGTAACTCGTTCTGTTCGTCTGCAATTGCGATTGCAAGGAGGAATCGAGATTTTCTTTCTAATTCTTGTAAGCAATTTGTAATAAGAAATATTCTTTATAGTGATTCGTTGGAATCGAGAACTCGGAAGGCAAATTTATTTGCTGAAGCTTCTGAGTTTCGACTACAACATCAGGATCAACATAGGGTAGACTACAAAGCTTATCAGAATCTCTGTTGGCCTTGTTCATTTATCTTTTGATTAACCCCCGAGACAAACAATCTCAAAGCAAGATCCAAAGAAAGATGGAGAACTTACATTCAAGTCTTCTAGACACAAGTTTTCACAAACTTGAGAAGATTAACGGGCTACACTTCTAACATTTAATGAGAAATGATTCCTCTGTCAAAGTGATGGACGCGAGTTCTGGATCTACCATTCCTACAGATGGAGGTGAACATGAGATTCATATTCCAAGAGGAAGGAAAATGACATCTTATTCAAGTTGGCGCATGGAGAAGTCTGATGCTAGTTGTCGTATGAAGATGTCTAATACATATGGCAGAAATTGGAGCATGAAGACTGGCCCTATGCGTGAGTTGTATCTGTGCATGGCGTTTCTCAGCACATGGCAAAAATTGATGCATAGCAGTCTCGACGCAGGGCACTTACTGAGCATGGCGGGCTCGGTGCAGTGAAGTCATTGCACATGACAGGCTCGGTGCAATATAGTCACTAACAAATGTATGAAGAATATTGCTACCACCGGTACTGCAGCCAACCCGGATGGCCAAGGGTACGCTTGTCTAGTACTTGTAGTGCATATCATAAATAATGATGGATAAAGAACTAAACAAGATAACTGATAACATAACACAACATAACTTAGGCCTAAACTAGTTTTGGTAAACATAAACTGGTTTTTGTAAACATAACTTATCTGTAAATTGTCTTATAACATAAACTAAAACTAAAACTAAAACATAACTGGAACATATACTGGAATACATATACTGAAATATATAATTGTATGAACCTCGGCTCAATAACAACAACTTGTAGTGCCGTAGCACATCACATATCTTGTAACAACATTATGCAACAAATCTTATAACTACCATGGTACATCATAAAGTTTTGTATGTACCATGGCATGCGTAAACTTGGTAGTTCTGGGGCCCTTGTCTTGCAGGGTTGGTCCATGCCTCATGGGGTCCTTGGAGATCGGGGTAGCCGGTAGCACAATATTCTTTCCTCCTAATGATCTAGTCAAATTTTATCTCGATTAATCATTATTTCAAGTTCTTGAGTCGTGGACACTCGAGAACTTCTTGGAATGACAAGTTACGTGTACGAGCTATTCACGAGTTATCACTGGCGAACTTATCGTATCCTCGACACGCGATACATTAAGAAATACTCACACTCGCTTATCCGATGCCAAATGCAATAGGTTTATCATAAACAACAATTTTCATGGTGTCTTGAGGGTCAGAACATGTTTTAAATTATAAGAGCACAACATCCAACTATATAATACACACAAAAAATTCCAAACTCACAGAAACAAGGTTGGCGCACAAAATAGCAGAAACAAGGTTGGCGCACAAATTAACAAAAACAAGGTTGGCGCACTTTTGCAAGAAGTGTGCGAGATACACAGGGGTGGCACAATTTGTCAAGTTAACCAACACGGCGCACTTGACAAAAGTGCACGGGTAAGAATTAGACATGCTTTCAAAGAAAGTGCGCAAGCAAGCTAGCTAAAAGACAAAATACACAATCCGAAGTCAAAGCTCGACGGTCGAAAAACTCGCCAGTCGAGGAGCACACAAATCAAAAACACATAAAGCGATAAACAAACCAAAACTTTGTACCTAAGGAAACAAAGAGGGAAGAAAATGCGCAAGCTACCGAACGTAAGAAAAGTGCGACGGCTGACGAAACATAGAGAAAGTGTGCTAGATTGCCAAACGTGAAGAAAGTGCGCTGACTGACTGTGACGCATTTTCTTTTGGTTTCCCAAAGAGAACTTTGATTGAATATGCACCAAAGTACGCCAAGTTGGATTTCTTCTCGAAAGTGTGCCACTGACTCAAGGAGTGTGACTGTCACACTTTTACTAGGAGATTGAGTGTAGTATAATTAGTACGCACGAATAGTTGGGATAGCACACCAATGCGCCCAAAGTGAAACATTCGTATTTCTACGCCAAAGGGGTTCTCTCGCATACTCTTCACAGAGCATTTTTCTTCTTCTGCAGTCAGCCATTTTGGTATACGTATTGTATCAAGTTTAAGTACCGAACTTAGTTATACTCGAAATCATGCACGGCCAAAATTAAAGTTGCATCAAATATGGTGCTCTACACTATGAGCTAATTATTATTTTTAAAATACAAAGTTTTGGAAGATCAAATCCCAGGAAAATAAAAGTGTACCAAAAAACTCAAACTCAGGTCCATGCAATTCTAACCGAGAAAATCAAGAACAACAAGTATTAAAGATGAAGGGGTGCTCATTCCCAACAATATTAGCTAAAAATAAATAAGGAAATATTATGAACTAAAAGCATGCATAAATCTATGGTTTTCTCTTGTGAAATATATACTTTCCTGGAGTGGCTTCTTAGCCTCAACTTCTCATGGTCCAAGTCACAGGAACTTCTTCCTAGGGTTAGGGTTTGAGGGAACGGAGCAAAGGAAGGAGAAATAAGAATGAAAATGGAAAGAGTAAAATGAAGAATGAAAGGGAGGAGAAAGAAAACACTCATATATATATATATATATATATATATATATATATATAATGGGAGAGGGGGATGGTTTAGCTATGGGTTCAGTTAAAATGAACCAAACCAGGTGTCCAGTCTACATGCAGGTCCTAAACCGGGTCTATGGCAATGCCAAAGGGTATTCTACGAGTCTCGGGTAGTCTCTCTCAACAGGAATAAATACAAATGACATAAAGCATTATAAAAATACAGCATAAATATATTATCAGGAAAATAAATTGAATATTAGAAATTCAAGAAATACCAAATCTGAAAACGGGTGTGACATCTCTACCCTCCTTAGAAAAATTTTGTCCTCAAAATTTTACTAAGGCAAGTCTAGCTGGAAAACACGCTAGAAGGCTCAGGAAATCATAAATCACTTATTAGGAAATAAATCACATCAAGCAAATAACTAGAATAGAAGAAATAGCTGTAGAAAGTAAATAATTGTGCGCAATCACACACATAAAAATAGAGGCATATGGATACATATACCCCTAATTCAGTCAAATAGAAATTCATTCTCGCTTGCCTATGCTGACTCACACAAATGGACAAAAGCCAAACCTTGAGGTAAGTCGGTACCAACGACTATATCGAGATCATGACTCGAATCTCGCAGTCGGGACACATGATAAACATCACGTACCATGAGATACGGAGGCAAGAAAGCAATATGAGAAAATCATCTCTGCTCGATGAAAGAATCGAGACGACTGTTGCACTCTAGCACAACAAAATGCAAGATCGTTCGACAAGAACTCAAGAACAAGAAAAACTAAGGGAAACTCAAAATTCTTACCCACAATCGTAGCGCCTGGGCTAACAACTTCTCTAGGTGGCCGAATCCTTCTGTACTCGCACGCCTAGGGTTTGCAGCTGTAACTTGCTGCTGATTTTGCCTTGCTTGATGGGCTTGCGCAAACTGAGTCAGACGTTTCTGCTGGAAATATTGATTCTGCGTTGGGAGAGTATATGGGGCTAGTGGTCGAACGACTAATGCTGGTCCCTCGGGCCTCCAATCACTGCCTGAGGCAGAGCTGGCAACTGTCGGACTAAAGAAGCCTCAGGGTACACAAGCTGGCAAGAGTCAATCATATGGTCGGATACCCCACATCTGAGACACTGGCCATTGGCCCTCCTGTACTGATCTCTGGTGTGCCATGATTTGTCGCAGTAGTTATATCATGTTGATGCTGACTGCTTGGTGGATTGCACTGAGGCTATAGTTGGGGCTGGAGGTAAAGGCGGGCGATGAGCTCTAACTGTTGATGTTATAGGTGACGACTGAATACTGATGCCTCTCATGGATGAGTGGAACCTCTTCTAGCCTCCAGTCCTTGCTAATAATCTCTGGCCGACAAGTTCTTGGGACCTAGATGCCCTGAGTACTGCATCGTAGGTGACATAATTGTGACCCACCATGAACCTCTCAAATGCAAACCTTGCTCGAATATTTTGGCTCGATCCTCCTCGAAAGCTGCCATATGAGGAGCAAATCGGCTAATTCAGCAAAACTCGGCCGCATACTGGTCAACTAATCTTGTTTGCTGACGGAGGTTGATAAATTGCTGGAGCTGAAACTTGACGGTTGTATGGAAATACTTCTCCTGGAAGAGCTTCTTAAACGTCTGCCAGTCAATGGGCTTCATAAGCGTTATTTCTTGTACTGCCCACAAATATCAGGCTAGATTTGCTAATTGTAGCTTTACCACCGCTACCTTCTCATCCTCGGGGGTCTTAGTCGCATTCAGGATGGCCTCAAAATCCTGGAGCCAAGAATCTGCTGAAATTGCATCCTCAGTGCCAAGAAACTTAGTTGGATGCAAGAAACTGACATTGGATGCCGAGTTGAGACTATAATGTCCATTGGTCTCGAACACTACTTTAACTCCTTAGCAAAGAGTCGTGTTGGTTTGTTCCTGTCCTTGCTGAAACTGTTGGCAAAGCTGGATCACTTGTTGCTAGAGTTGGAGTTGTTGTTGCTGTTGTACCATTATTATGGCTTGGATCATTCCTAACATGGCCTGCGGGCCTGCCTTCCCTGATTGCACTAGAAGAACTGGTGGAAATTGTCTGGGTTAGCTGGAATGGCTGGGCTGGCTGAGCTGGTATGAAAGGTGGAGCGGACTGGACTGGTCTTCCCGACAAGATTGGTGGAACTAACTGTGCTGATTGGACTTGAGTAACTGGTGGAGCCGACTGATAGAAAGCTACTGACACTTGTCTTTGGTTTAATGACGGGGCCTTATCCTGGCATATTACTGAATCTGCTAGTGGTGCAACAAAACCCTCAGAATGAGTAGCATGTGGGGTATCGCTGGAGGATAATGACACAATGCAAACAATAAGGGACGAAAATAGAACAATCATGTCAAGCAAGTTTTCAATTTAAGGGAAACAGGAAGATATTGGTTCAGGTGGAGTTCAATCAAAGATAAGTAAAGGATTGAGTTTCTAACAAGATGAACCCCCCTACAAGTCTGAAAAATGAGACCTGCATGGGCCACCACTAAAACCTTGTCACGCTTTGCTTCCAGAATACTGGATAAATAAAAGGACTGACATGGACAACCACATATTGCAGGATATCGAAGTAAGCCACAATATACTAAGGTTGTCAAGAAGACAAATTGATGGACTCTAGCATGCTATGACGTTATTCCTAAGGCCGACAAATCCTAGTATTTGAATCCATCAACAATAATTTCAAGAGTATATCATACATGAATGTAAAGAGGCATCCCAAAATTAATACCACATATGATCATAAAGCTAGTGAATACAAAATGTTGTACTAGCAGAGTATAGTTATACATGATCAAATATACCAACCATGGTCTAATATATATATATCATGTTGACCGTAGTCTCAAAAATATAAGGAGCTAACTCTGCGTCCTGCTAACACCATAAATTGAGATATAAAAACGAGGGGTAGAAGAAGAAAACCCACTCGCGAGCTTCGGCCGCAATCCTATGAGTGCGAGCCATCTTCCTGGAAGTACGGAGGATCCTGGTTCTCTTTGGATAAATTTGGCCAAGCAAAACCAGTTGGGTCATAACCCCAAGCAACAAGTACCACATAGGAGCTCAAGGTGTTAACCAAAACCACAATCAACAGAAATAAGAGACAACCAAATAACTAAATAAATACGGGTGGAGCTTTGTACGTTACCAATATACTTGTCTCGATAAAATAAATATAAGGACTGGTTCACTGATAATAAACTAACTATAAAGAAAGATAAGGCGACGAGCGACAAAAGAGCATAGGATCTACTCTGGATCAGGACCACAACCATTAAACCAAACAAGGACCGGGGTTGTAGACCTTCACCCGAGCAAAACTTTGTACTCTAACCACGCGTTGAAAGAAAATATAATATAACATGACGAGCTAGATGAATTGACAAACATTCATATCACGGCCAAACATACCTACGACTTGCTATAATTAACTAACTAGGGTTATCACAAACCTAGTTACTAACAAATATATGTTTGAAGAATATTGCTACCACCGACACTGCAGTCAACCCGAATGGCCAAGGGTACGCTTGTCTAGTACTTTTTATGCACATCACAAACAATGATGGATAAAGAACTAAAGCAAATAAATGATAGCATAACACAACATAACTTAGGCCTAAACTGGTTGTGGTAAACATAAACTAGATTTTGTAAACATAACTTATCTGTAAGTTATCATGTAACATAAACTAAAACTAGAACATAACTGGAACATATACTGGAATGCATATACTGAAATACATAATGTTATGAACCTCGGCTCAATAACAACAACTTGTAGTGCAGCAGCACATCACAGATCTTGTAACCACATTATGTAATAAATCATATAACTACCATGGTACATCAAAAAGTCTTGTATGTACTGTGGCATGCGTAAACTTGGTAGGTCATGGGGCCCTTGCGTAGTATGGTTGGTCCATGCCTCATGGGGCCCTTGGAGATCGGGGTAGCCGGTAGCGCATAATTCTTTCCTCCCAATGATCTAGTCAAATTTTATCTCGTTTAATCATTATTTGAAGTTCTTGAGTCATGAAAACTCGATAACTTCCTAGAATGATGAGTTACGAGTACGAGTTATTCACGAGTTAACACTGGCGAACTTATCGTATCTGCGACACGCGATATATTGGGCAATACTCACACTCAATTTTTTGATGCCAAATGCAATAGGTTTATCATATAAAAAAATTACAGTGTCTTGAGGGGCAGAACATTTGTTAAGTTGTAAGCACAATATCCAACTATATAATACACAAAGAAACATCTCAAACTCACAGAAACAAGATTGGCACACTTTTACAAGAAAGTGCACGAGCTACAAAGGGGTGGCGCACTCTGTCAACTTAACCAACACGACGCACTTGACAAAAGTGTGCGGGCAAGAATAAGACGTGCTTACAAAAAAGTGCGCGAGCAAGCTAGCTAAAAGACAAAATGCATAATCTGAGGTCAAAACTCGATAGTCGAGAAACTCGTCAGTCGAGGAGAACACAAATAAAAAACACATAAATCGAGAAACCAACCAATACTTCGTCCCTAAGGAAAAGAAAAGGGAATAAAGTGCGCGAGCTACCAAATGTAAAAAATGTGCGCCAGCTGAGGAAACATAGGAAAAGTCCACCAGATTTCCAAATGCGAAAAAAGTGCATTGACTGACTGTGGTGCACTTTCTCTTGGAATTCTGCCCAACCTCGGCCTGCCTGAAGAAAGGTGTTTCGATACAACTCAGCTTGCTGCATAGCCTTTCTTTTCCAGAGAGAACTTTGATTGAAGACGCACTAAATTACGCCAAGTTGGGTTTCCTCTCGAAAGTGTGCTACTGACTCAAGGAGTGTGACTGGCACACTTTTGCTAGGAGATTGAGTGTAGTATGATTAGTACGCACGAAGAGTTGGGACAACACACCTATGCGCCCAAAGTAAAAAATATATATTTCTACGCCAAAGGGGTTCTCTTGCATACTCTTCACAGAGCACTATTCTTCTTCTGTAGTCAGCCATTTTGGTATTCGTATTGTATCAAGTTTCAGCACTAAACTTAGCTGGACTCAAAATCAAGCACAGCCAAAAGCAAAGTTACATAAAATATGGTGCTCTACACTATGAGCTAATTAGTTTTTTAAAACATAAATTTTTGGGAGATCAAACCCCAGGAAAATAAAAGTGAACCCATAAACCCAAACTCAGGTCCATGCAATTCCAACCGAGAAAATTAAGAACAAAAAGTATTAAAGATGAAGGGGTGCTCGGTCCCAACAATATGAGCTAGAAAAAAAAAGAAAATATTATGAACTAAAAGCATGCATAAATCTATGGTTTTTACTTGTGCAAGATATACTTGCCTGGAGTGGCTTCTTAGCCTCAACTTCTCACGGTCAAAGTCACAACAACTTCTCCCTAGGGTTAGGATTTGAGAAAACAGAGCAAAGAAAGGAGAAAGAAGAAAGAAAGTGGAAAGAGTAAAATGAAGAATGAAACTCATATATATATAAGGGGAGGGAGGGATGGTTTAGCCATGGGTTCAATCAAAATGAACCAAACCAGGTGTTCAGTCTACATACGGGTCCTAAACTGGGTCTATGACAATGCTAAAGGATATTCTACGGGTCTCGGGTAGTCTCTTTCAACAGGAATAAATGCAAATGACAGGAAGCTTCATGCAAATATAGCAGAAATATATTATCAGGAAAATAAATTGAATATCAAAAATTCAAGATATACCAAATATGGAAACAGGTGTGACACATAGGGTTATGCGTACCTTGGCACATGTCACTTCAAGAATAAAGGACCATGATAACGAGGATTGCAGATCCAATTACTAGCTAACATAGCAAGGTAAAATCTTAGCTTGTTTACTTTGATAACTTAACTTGGTTGCTATGAATGCGCAGGTCAAGTCACTTGGCATGGTTGTTGACTGGTGAATAGACACTAGTGCATCTAGCCACGAGAGCTCTAGGAAGAGCAGTTCACCGAGGTCAAGCCTATCCCTGAAGAAGGTCGAAGGTTTCGATAGCAAAAAAGGAACAAGCAGAGGATTGGGACAAAGGTTCTGGACTTTGACAAGTTACAGAGAAAGAAGTACGTTTAGCAAAGTACCAGTGGTTACCAAGGACCTGATCTCAGGAAGTCTGTTGCAGACTTGAGGGTGAACATACATAGTTTGCAGATGATGATATCTTGGCAAGAGATATACTTTGAAATAAGGCTTCAATATCAGATGGATGTTCGAGCTTCTGCTTGTGAGTAGAGTCTCATTATAAGAGTTGTGAGACACCAGACTAGGTCATGTACTCTCTACCGCAAGATGTCTAGTCTAGGGCTTATCTCCAAATATGGAGGTAAGAAGTTGGAAGTATGAGATTTGTGCGCAGACAAAGATAACAATAAAACCGTTCAAACATGTAACACCCCCGTCCCAAAATACGTAGGACTAGGAATACGTAACATGCCAGCTATACATTCGACCAGACTCTAGTCCGACTCGAATAAGTATAAGCTGTATTATAATGATCACTATCTAGATAATCCGGTAAGTATAAATATCTATGCCTCAATCCATAATGAACAGAATAAAACAAGAATGAGCTACATGTGCTAAAGTCGGCCGTCCAGTAACACATAAGCTCGAATAGACTCGAGAAAGAAATGTGAGTCTATAAAAACTAGGCTACATCAGCAGATGAATCAATAATATAAATGAATATCATAACTCTGGTAGAAATGATATAAGTATTGGTACCAATGGCCTCATAGCAAAGCAACCCAAATTAGCAACTCCAGAAAGGCTCCACAATGGTCTATGTTGTAAAACTGGTAAAGGACCAGGTCCTCAGAAGGACGTAACAAGGTACAAGAAACAACATGCCAAAGTAAAACAGTATAATGCCACATACTCAAGCGTAAACTATTATAACCGTCTAAGTGATATGCACATGAGAACATCACCCGTACTCAGGCTGAAACTACTACAGGCTCTGTGTCGGGAAGCCCATAGCAACATGTAATATCTCGTAGTGCCAGTAAATGTGCCAAAGATCTAGGACAGAGTCTAAGGCACCTCCAGTAATATAATATATATATATATATATATATATATATATATATAAACATATTCAGCCTGTAGTATGGTGTATCTCTCCCCACCCAATGTAACCTCACGTCTCATGTCCATAACACGCAAGATCAGGACCTCTAGCTAGTACAACGAGTCATAATGATATATACATATAATATACAAGTATTATATCATGAGTCATGTAATCCTATACAGAATCACCATGAATACCTTAAGAATGATTCTGTCACATGAAATAGTGTCAAGTGTACTACGATCTGACGTACAAGGATACAAGCATGTGAAATGGGATTGTATTATTAACTCTCTAAGTGACATTAATCGACTTCGTGTAAGACATCGACACCCGAATCTTGTTCGAAAGCTAAGCAATGTCTTACGTCCATAGGGTAAACACACCCATCAACCATATTAAATAAATATAATAACTAAATAAGATAATTAAGGCAAAAAACTGTGATACATCATGGCAATGTACACTTGTATGTTGTCTGTGGCTGCGATATTGTCTGTCCGACGTCCTCTGATGGAAGAATAGCAGATCCAAGATGCCCTGTTAAATATATTCTAATCAATAACCATACACGCTAACTACTCTAGGATAATACGAAAGATCGTTCACAACCTCAACTTTCAGTTGACATTCTTGTCCAATAATTCAATAGTTGCGTAGCATTGAACAACGTGCCAAGATACACGTGCCATGCCACTCTCAAAATATATTATGAGGGTATCTTACTTCGACATACCACACATAATTATAGGAACTTACATGTGTTTAGCTACACATAGTCCTATATGTGCGTATGAACGTATCGATGTGGCAAAACTTGCATCATTGCTATCATATTCATCTAACATGCATGGAACCTCTTAATCATGTAGTTTAACAGCATTTATTACTGAATTAATCATGATTAATATTCTAAAATTATTTCTAAATTATCAAAAATAACCAAACATCAGCATTGCATGACATTATTTACTTCAGACGACAACTAGTCATTCTAACCAACTTCGGCACGTAGCTTTGACATAAAACCTCTATGTTGGCATCAAAATATGATTAAATAAAAAATTAATACATTAAATATTATAGAATTAATATGCATTAATTTTTGAAATTTATTTACTTCAGTAAAATATAACAACTATCAAAGAACTATAACTAATCTTGATGCGACGTGTCCGTGTCAAGGTTGTTCATTCGTTTGGGGTAGTTTTTTTACGTAAAAATATAGATCTAATGCATGGAACTAATTATAAACATCATCTATCATTAATATAAATTTACACAAGATTTTATTCATTAAAAAAAGGGGAAAGATACAAAGTTGAAAAACTTACGCGATTGCGATTACGACGGGGACCTTTTTCGCGACTACGGCCAAACAGAGTACCAAAAGAACTCCAAACCTCACAAAACTTGACGATGATATTGGGGACTTCAATTATGATATAAATCTAGGATATTTAGGGTTTTTTGGTACTGTGGAGGGGTCTGAACTGCTGCAACCAGTAGCCAATATTTGGCCAAAAAAGGGTTCGATTGGGTTTTTTGTGGAGTTGTGGCATGTGGGGGGAAGGAGAGAGAAAGAGGAAAAAAAGTAGAAGAGAGAGAGAACATGAGGAAGGAGTTTTTTTTAGGGAGAGAAAAAGGGGGGCCGAACCTAATAATTAGGTTTAAGTGTTGGGAAGTTGATAAATATATATAGTTTAAATAGGTGGGTGGTTAGGATTTGATTTAATATTTAAAAATATATGGGTAGGATTTTGTGGAGTCTTAATATGGTAAGGGGCTAAAATTTAAATGGGTATTGTCACAGAAATATTCACTTAGGATTTGGTTTGATCCAAAGATAGAAATATGCAACAAACTAGGGGTTTCCTAATTTGGAAATGTGGGATTTAAATCTTTAATTAATTTGTTTAGATTTTATGGATATATTTTATATGTGGGATGTGTTGTGGAATAGGAAAAAGGTGTGTATTTTTTTGTTTGGATTGGGATTTAGTTAGTTAGGATCTTGGGTAGTTAGGTAATTAAGCCAACTATGGTGACACCAATGGCACTTTCCATAAATAGAAATTCTATAAATAGAAACAAATTAATTTAAATATAATATATATATATATATATACATGGGGGTATTTGGGTGCACTACATGCCTACATGTATTTGGGTTTGGTTTACGGTAAGCGTGGTTCTAGATTTTTGTCAATATTTTTGGAGCATGGGGGAGATCAAACTAATGCAACATCCATGTTCCAAATATATTAGGTACAATTAAGATTAGTAATATGAATTTTTTTTGGAAGAAAAAATGTTGTGCATTGCTCCAAATATCTATGCCATGGCAAAGTGTCATATAAAAAAGGATTTTATAAATTAATAATTTAAATATTAAATAAAATAAAATAAATAAAATAAATTGAAAAGTATAAATTTATTCCTATTCCAAAATGAGGGGGCTTACAATCTACCCACCTTAAAATAATTGCGTCCTCGCAATTTAAGATTTTTAATAATACACTCTCTTTTTTCCAATGGGGTCAAAATTTTTATTGTAATTTTGCAAAGTCCTCAATATTAACTTAATTTTCCATACTTCAAATAAAATTTTAAGTCCTCGAAATTTAACCCCTTCAAGAATTAAACTCCTCAAATTTAAATTAAATTAAATTTTCACTTTTAAAATTATCATTCTTCTACTCGATCAAATTTTTTTACCTCTTCAACAATTAATCCATGAGATTCCAAGTCCTCAACATTTTCAAAACTTGATTTTAATTTCAATCTTCAAAATAATTTTTAAAAATATATATTTTACATCGACATCTTGTAGTCCAAGGACTATAATATAAAACTTCTTAAATTTCTCAAAATTATAAATTAATAACCCAATACTCAAAATTTTAAATCCAATCCTCAAAATTCTATCTTCCAAATTTAAATTCTAAATATTTACACTTCTAGAGTTAGACTCTTCAAATCCAAAGAAAATTTAAATCTAGAATATCGTGATCTTTCTAAAAATTAATATTTTACTATTACCACATAATACCTTTTAAATTATATTCTCAAAGTTATCAAACTTCAAAATTTTAAATTCAATTCTTAAGATAGTCTTCTCCTCAATCCCTCCAATTATTGAATTTTTTTTCTTTCGAATCCATAATATCCATACTTAATCAATTTACCCTCTATCATTAAACCTAGCAATTATAAATCTACCCAACAAAAATTAGTATTTGGCATATCTAATCCTAGTCAATCTCTTAAGATCAAATCCAATCCTTAAATTTTATAATTTTTAATACATCTTTATCTCCTCAAAATCTTAAAATTTAATTTAATTTTATCTATTCGTAAAATTTGAATCCAATTACAGACTTTAAAACATTCTCATTTAAAACTTGAATTCTAAAATTTGTTCTATCAAACTTACTCCTCCAATTTTTTTTCAATTACTAAGACGATAATAATTAACTTTACAAAATTATCAAATTTGAATTCACCAACTATCGTGTCCCAAAATCCTCCAATTTAAAGTCCAAATTCAGTCTTAACATGATCTCCTCATCCTTCTTCAAAATTTTAAATTTTTATTAACACAATAATTAATTGTCTTTATTTGCAACTAAAAAAATCTTTCAAGGGCTGTTATCTATCTTCAATCCAACCAATCTATCTTTTATTTAACTCAAAATCTAAAAATTTGAATTCAATCTTCAAAAAAATTTAAAATTTAAATTCACATCTAGTTAAATTTCTCTAATATTGATAAATTGATTATCCTCAACAAATTCAACATTATCATAGTCCGGTATTCATTCAATTTTGTTTTAAATCATATAGAAGTTTAAACCTTAAAGTACCAAAATTTGACAATTCTCATATTCATCAATTGTATAACCTCTAAACCAAATTTGCTAGTCGAGAAGCCTACCCACCTTAGATCAAACCATCTCATCAAAACACAATATTATACCCTCAAATAAAATGACTCACATTCGTCCAAAAGGTTTATCTAATAATAATCCATCACTTCTAATCTATGAAAATTGATAGAGTCCTTCTTAATTTAGGTTCCTACTGCTACTGTCAATTCTCATGTCTTTAATCTATTTTAACTCTAATATCTAGAAATTATCTACCATAATCTTTCCTACTCAAGTACCCATCTTCTTACAAATATTCTACCAAATATGTCTTCTTCGTCTTGACGAGAATCTTCTAGAAAAATTATCGCGAACGAGTGTTCATCTCTCCGAGATATAATAAGATGAGAATCAATTAATAAGTGTTCAAAGAAAGTATAAATGAATATAATTTTGAGGTTCAAGGACAAAATTAGAATTCAAATAAAGTTCCAATAACAATTATGGATTGAGATCCTAACAAACTTATCCTAACGCAGGCTCGCTCGGTACAGTAACACAACCAAAACTATTTAATCAGGACCTGCATGGGCCACCACAAAAATATGTTATGCCCCAGTCCCAAAATACGTAGGACTAGGAATACGTAACATGCCAGCTATACATTCGACCAGACTCTGGTCCGACTCGAATACGTATAAGCTCTATTATAATGGTCACTATCTAGATAATCCCGTAAATATAAATATCTATAACTCAATACACAATGAGAAGAATACAACAAGAATGAGCTACATGTGCTAAAGTCGGCCGCCCAGTAACACACAAACTCGAATAGACTCGAGAAAAAGAAATATGAGTTTATAAAAACTAGGCTACATCAGCAGATGAATCAATAATATAATGAATAGCATAACTCTGGTAGAAATGATATAAGTGCCTGGTACCAATGGCAACATGACAAAGCAACCAAAATTAGCAAATTCAGGAAGGCTCCACAACGGTCTATGCTGCAAAACTGGCAAGGGACCAGGTCCTCAGAGGGACGTAACAAGGTACAAGAAACAGGATGCCAAAGTAAAACAGTATAATACCACACACTCAAGGGTAAACTATTATAACCGTCTAAGTGATATGCACATGAGAACATCACTCGTACTCAGGCTGAAACCACTACAGACTCTGTTTCGGGGAGTCCATAACAACAAGTAATATCTCGTAGTGCCAGTAAATGTGCCAAAGATCTGGGACAGAGTCTAAGGCACCTCCAGTAACATAGTATATATATATATATATATATATATATATATATATATATATATATATATATATATATATATATATATATATATATAATCAGCCTGTAGTATGTTGTATCTCTCCCCATCTAATGTAACCTCATGTCCACAATATCTCATGTCCATAACACGCAAGATTAGGACCTCTAGCTAGTACAACGAGTCATAATAATATATGTATATAATATGCAAGTCTCATATCACGAGTCCTGTAATCCAATACAGAATCACCATGAGTACCTCAAGAATAATTCTTTCACATGAAATAGTGTCAAGTGTCCCATGGTCTGACGTGCAAGGATACAAGCACGTAAAATATGATTATGGTATTAACTCTCTAAGTAAAGTTATTCGACTCCGTGTACGGCGTCGACACCCGAATCTTGTTCGGACGCTAAGCAACATCTCACAGACCTAGGGTAAACACACACATCAATCATATCAAATAACTATAATAACTAAATAAGATAATTAAGGCAAAGAACTGTGATACATCATGGCAAGGTACACTTGCATGTTGTCTGTGGCTGCGATGTTGTCTGTCCGTTGTCCTCTGCTGGAAGAGTAGAAGATCCCGTTAAATATATTCTAATCAATAACCATACACGCTAACTTCTCTAGGAAAAAATGAAAGATCGTTGCACAACCTCAACTTTCAGTTGACATTCTTGTCCAATAATCTAATAGTTGCGTAGCATTGAACAATGTGCCAAGATACACGTGCCATGCCACTCTCAAAATATGTTATGAGGGTGTCTTACATCGACATACCACACATACTTATAGGAACTTACATGTGTTTGGCTACACGTAGTTTTATATGTACGTAGGAACGAATCAATGTCGCAAAACTTGCACCATTACTATCATATTTATCTAACATGCATGAAACCTCTTAATCATGTATTTTAACATCATTTATTACTAAATTAATCATGATTAATATTCTGAAATTATTTTTAAATAATCAAAAATAACCAAACATCGGCATTGCATGCCATTATTTGCTTCGGACGACAACTAGTCATTCTAACCAACTTCGGCACGTAGCCTTGACATATAATATCCATGTTGGAATACAAATATGATTAAATAAGAAATTAATACATTAAATATTCTTGAATTAATATACACTAATTTTGGAATTTATTTACTTCAGTAAAATATAACAACTATCAAAGAACTATAACTAGTCTTGATGCGACGTGTTTGTGTCAAGGTTGTCCATTGGTTTGGGGTAGTTTTTTGTCACGCCCCAGTCCCAAAATATCGAGGGACTGGACACGTGAGCAATGGCCAGCAGCACGCACCGATGGACAACCCAATTTAATGGATCCATCAGGGCATGCTTAAGCTGTAGTCTAACAGGAATTAGGGCAATTGTTACAAGTCACGGGTTATTCTATTCTCATCCACAACAGATAAACACAGATAAAGACAGGGTAATACAAATAAAATAAGCTGATCTCAATAAATATCTCGGGAAAACAATCCGAGAATATGTCTGGTACAACAGATACAAATAGACAGGAAATAAACAACTGGAAATAGAAATAACTGACTACATACGGCCAATGCTCAGGAGAAGTCCTCTGGTGCGAGCTCGTCTTCCGGTCCTGGTACAGCTCCTGGAAGTGCTTCTGTACGGTATATCTCTGGATGGATCTCTTCGGCTATACCTGGGGACATAATCCGGATCCAGGTCCTCAGGGGACATCAAGGTACAGAAAATACAAGCCAAAATAGATGCAGTACAGCAATAAATAAGCAATAGGGTAAACTAGATAACCAACTAAGTGATATGCAACATGAGAGCAGTACAAGAACTCAGGCTGAAACTACTACAAGCTCTGTGTCGGGGAGCCGGTAGCAGTGATATCATGTAGTTGTCTAGCTCGTAGTGAGACTTAAGACGCCGGCATAATATAACATCAACCTGTAGCCTGTGTGTCTCTCCCCACCCAATGTAATCACGCATATCATGACCATAACGTCTCATGTCCATGTCAGCGGGATTATAGCTAATGCAGCAAGTCATAATGTCTATAAAATATCTCTGTCAAGTCCTATATCCTATACAGAATCACCATGAATGTCTCAGGAAGACTCTGTCTCATGAATAGTGTCAAGTATCCTGGGTTCTGGAGTACTTGATAAGACAAGTACGAGAATTATCGGGTCTCGATATCCATCTCTATGTGACGTTACACAACTCCGTGTACGGAGTTGGCACCCGACTGGTAATCGGACGCTAAGTACGCCACTCGGTCCTAGGTTTTAACAGTTAAACAGGTTTATATGCATTTAAACAAGAATTCAGGCAAGTTCTAGAACAGGAATTACTGCTAATGGCAAGCTTTACTTGCCCACTGATGTATAAACAAGTCAATGAAAATAAATAGCAAGCTGCAGGATTTGGCAAGGTACACTTGCCTGTGGTTTCGGCTCTGTTTGCAGTTCTGACTTCGGCGAGAATTGCAGGCGGGACTCCGGTTGCTGAAACAAACATCACCATCAGATCCAGAAAATATCAATCAGCAAGAAATGCCTGTCCTTGGGTCCAATTTGGAGACAAGGGCAGAAACGGCAGTTTCGGGTCAAAACGGGGTCCACATGCTGGCCGCTTTGCACCGAAAAACGTATCAGGGTCAACGGTCTCCAAATTCACCAAACTTAGTGTCAACAGGTCAGAAACGCTGATACGAACCCAACAGAACTTTCAGAATTGAATTCCGATGAGCCGTTCACAAAATCGCCCGTCGAGCGGGGCCTGTGGGGCCCACGACACGCGATTTCGTCAACGTTCTCAGAATAGAACCAAACTTGACCCACAGGACCAGCGTATCGCTACGAGTCCGATGGCACAAGTTTCGTCTCAATCCGACGTGTGTACACAAAGTTAGGGCACGTTCCAGAAAGTACGGATACGGGGCGATGTCCGCGGATACGCGTTGATTCCGGTGTGCACGCACACCCGAATCAGCTTCTGCGAAATCCCACACGTTCGTATCGACGACGCGCACGTATCTGTGAAGATCGTGCGCGACCAAGTCGTCCCGTTTGGCGGGACGTACTCGGTTCCGGGGTAAAACAGGGTCTGGTTTTTTTTCCTGTTTTTGGATCGCGGTGTGCGATCACCACAGGATGCGATGCCCCGAACGGTTTATCCGGACACCGAGAGGGTCATACAGGCTTCGCAACGCAATTTACGAAAACAAAAACGGAGCTATGAGGAAGAAGATACACGCACCTGAAGGGGACCCAAAAATCAGGGTAAAATCGTGTCCGACACGTGTCGGATACAGGATTCTAGGGTTAGGGCTAGGGTTAGGGTTTCGACTCCTGACCGGAGATGGGCTGAGCTCAGGCGAGACGGCAGCTGGGGGAGGCCGGCCGGGGGCTAGGGCGGCAGCGCTGCCCGGCGGGTGGCGGCGTCGAGCGGCCGGAGGGGAGCACGGCCGGAGGGAGCTGCGGGGTCGGGGTCTGCGGCTGGAACGGGGAAGACGAGGGGCTGGGGAGTCCGGCTAGGGCGGTTGACGGAGGAGGAAGGAGGGGGAGAGGGGCCGGGCGAGGTGCTGGGAGGAGGTGGCGCCGGAGGCTGGCGGCGGCGTGGAGGGGACTTGGCCGGAGGGGCCGGAGGGGCCGGAGGGTTATTTATAGGGTTTAGGGGGAGATGGCCGGCCGGGAATGGCGGAGGACGGGGTCGTCGTGGGCCGGGTAGCGCGGAGGGGAGGCCGGGAGACGCGGGCGGGTCAGGCGCGGGCTCCGGCGACGTGGCCGGAGCCGCCGGCGAAGAATGCGGGGTCGGGGTCGTGCAGAGCGGGGGAGGGAGACGGGTTCGGGCACGGGCGGGTCGGGTCTGGTGGATCCGACCCGACCCGGTAAGGGGCTGGGCCGGGTCGTGGGCCAGGGCTGGGTTTGGGCCCAGTGGGCCGGGCCAGGTTTTTTTTAAATAAAAAATAATATTAATAATAATAAAATCAGTAATTTAATAAATAAATAATTAATTAATTAATTAATTAAATACTTTTTAGGCATTTTAAAAATAGGTCTGAGGCCCAATAAATTCCAGAAAATTGCCCTAAGTCCAGTTTTTCATTTTACATCCAAAAATATTATTTTTATAATATTTTAATATTATTTATTATTATTTAAAAATTATTGAATAATTAAAACCCTATTTTTAATTTACAGAAAATTCCCAGAAAATTCCAAAAAATTGTGAAAAAATCCAGTTTTGAAAAATTTGAAAAATCAGGGGGTTTACATTTTTGTACATAAAAATATAGATATAATGAATAAAAATAATTCTAAACATCATATATCATTAATAAAAATTTAAAAAAGGTTTTATTCATGAAAAAAATAGGAAAAGATACAAAGTTGTAAAACTTGCGCAATTGTGATTACGACGGGGACCTTTTTTGCGACTACGGCCAAACGAAGTACCAAATAAAATCCAAACCTCACGAAACTTGATGAAGCTCTTAGGGACTTCAAGTATAATGTAAATATAAGATTTTTAGGATTTTTTTTGCTACTATGGAGGGTTTTAAACTGCTACTGCAACCAGCAGCCAATATTTGGCCAAAAAAGGGTTCGGTTGGGGTTTTGTAGAGTTGTGGCCTATGGGGAAGGAGAGAGGAAGAGGGAAAGAAGTAGAAGAGGGAGAGAACTTGAGGAAATAATTTTTTTTCATGAGAAAAAAAAAGGAGGGCCGAACCTAATAATTATGTTTAAGTGTTGGGGAGTTGATAAATATATGTAGTTTAAATAGGTGGGTGGTTAGGATTTGATTTAATTTTTAAAAATATGTAGGTAGAATTTTGTGGAGTCTTAATATGGTAAGGGGCTAAAATTTAAATTAGGGTATTGTCACAAAAATATTTACTTAGGATTTGGTTTAATCCAAAGATAGGAATATGCAACAAACTAGATGTTTCCTAATTTGGAAATATAGGATTTAAATTTGTAATTGATTTGTTCAAATTTTGTAGATATATTTTATATGTGGGATGTATTATAGAATAAAAAATGGTATGGGGGTTGTTTGTTAGGATTGTGATTTGGTTGGTTAGGATCTTGGGTATTTAAGTAGTTAGGCCAACTATGATGACACATATGGCACTTTCTATAAATAAAGAAAATTAATTTAAATATAATATATATGTATGGGGATATTTGGGTGCACTACATGCGTACATGTATTTGGGTTTGGTTTGGGTTAAGTTCTAGTCAAAATGAAGCAGTTTTACGGTAACCGTGGTTCTAGATATTTTTTAATATTTTTGGAGCATGGGGGAGATCAAACAAATACAAAATCCATATTTCAAATATATTAGGTACAATCAAGATTAGTAATATAATTTTTTTTGGGAAAAAAATATTCTGCATTGCTCCAAATATCCATGCCATAGCAAAGTGTCATAAAAAAAAGATTTTATAAATTAATAATTTAAATATTAAATAAAATAAATTAAATTAAATTTAAAAGTACCAAATTACCCATATTCCAAAATGAGGGGGCTTAAATAATAGGTAAATTGAAGTACAGATTTTCTGGAGTTTGTACACTCAGATATTTGTGACTTCAAACAGTTCTCCACAAAGGCCAAGATGAAGTATTTTATTACCTTCATCGACGACTAATCGAAGGGAACGTTCATCTATCTGCTTAATTGAAAATACGAAGCATTCAAGAAGTTTAAGGAGTTCAGGGCTAAGGCTGAACTCAAACAGGACAACAACTCAAGAGACTCAGAAGTGATCGAGGCAGAGAGTATAGGTCTATTAAATTCATATTGTTCTGCAAAGAAAATAGAATTTTCAAATGATACAACTGCTCCGTATTCTCCTCAATAAAATGGAGTATCTGAGAGGAAGAACATGACATTGACAGAGATGATAAACTCCATGTTGTTGACTGCGGGTCTTTCCAACTGCTTCTGGGGAGAAGCTGCGTTAACGACTAAGTTTATTCTGAATAGAGTGTCGTACGCGACTTCCTATGTCACTCCTCATGAACTATGGTATGGGGTATCTGGCCTATGTCACTCCTCAGACCTAACTTGATACCATTAGAGTGTGGGGGTATCTGGCGTATGTGAAACTTTCAGACTTGAAGATACATAAGCTGGGTTCAAGGACCACGAAGACCATCTTCCTGGGTTATGCATAGAATAGTGATGGTCGGAGGTTTCTTGATATAGAATCAAAATCTCATGATGAAGAATTCTTTGAAGATAAATTTACAAGGCACAAGAAACTTGTTATTACGAATATTCCAGAGAATAGTGTGAGTGCACAAGAGGAAAACACTTCCAATGAAGATGTAGTCCAAGGAGAAGTTGTCATTTCGGAGACAATGTTCGAACCAAAACTCGCAGAACCGGTTTCAAAGCGAGTAAGGAGATAGAAGGACTTCGGAGAATATTTTGTCACTTATCATGTGAAAGCAGATCCGCTTACCTAGGATGAGGCAATAAAGACCAGAGATGCTATCTTCTGGAGGGAGGCTATGAATGATGAGTATGACTCAATACCCTCCAACAATACTTGGGTATTGGTCGATCTGCCTGAAGGAGCTAAACCAATCGAATGTAGTAGATCTTCAAGAAGGAGATAAAGGTCGATGGAACTATTGACAAGTTCAAGGCAAGGTTGGTTTCCTAGAGATTTTCTTAGAAACAGGGGATCGACTACGGTGACCTATATGATCCAATAGCACAGATGATGACCATCAGGATATTGATTGCTCTGAGTGCAATTCATAAGCTAGTTATTCATCAGATGGATGTGAGTTGATACTTAGTTGACTGATCGTGGATGTATAATTGGCGACATAAGAGTAGAATTGGTTTGACAAATGATTTCAGGGAGGACAATGTGGAATTTCTCAAATAAGTCAGTGGTCAACCTTATTTCATGGATGGGAGTCTCATCAAGTTCTCTTGTGTCAAATATCATAATATACCATTCAAAGAGGTGGATCTCGTGAGGGAGCATCTCTACAAGAAGGGTTTTGTACCGAACTACAAGGAGTGGACGGCTCAAGGAGAACCTTTGACTCCTCAATTTTTTCCTCATTTAATACGGAGGTAGAAGAGTCCACTATCGGAGATAATTTTGAATATCGACCGTGAAACCTGACGAGTGAGTTGGTATTTAATGCTACCGGTCCAAGTTTTGATCCGGAGGATCCGAATCCTGATGCGAAGGAATTCTATGATATGTTCAAGAATGTCGGTACTCTATTATACATGGGTTATGATTCTCATTATGTTATGTCGGTGGTGATGCGGATGTTGAACCTCAAATCTGATTTTAACTTGTCGTAGGAATGCTACAATCGGATAATTTAGTTTGTTAGAGAGTTGTTATCAAAATGATCAAAGGAGTTGCCTGGAAACTTCTACAAGTCGAAGATGATGATACGGAAACTCGGATTAGGCTACGAAAAAATAGATTATTGTCGAAACGGTTGCATGTTGTACTACAAGGAGAACAATGATAAAGATAGATGTATTTTTTGTCATGCGGACCGGTACAAGATAATTTGAGACAAAAGAAAGTCAACTACCCGAGCAAGGTTGCATCCCTACAAGTACATACAGTTTTTGTCGATTACAAATAGGTTGCAGAGGATGTATATATCTGCAAATACAGCAAAACACATGACATTGCATAGCAAGGAACGAAAGATGGATGATGGAGAATTATCTCATCCTTCCGATGGAGAGGCATGGAAGCATTTTGATCGGTGCCATCCTGAATTTTCTGCGGAGCCCAAAAATGTGCGGTTGGATTTATGTTCTGATGGATTCACTCCTTTCGGACAGTCGGGATCTCAGTACTCTTGTTGGCCGATAATTTTGACTCCTTACAATCTACCATCGTGGATATGCATGAAGACTACTTACATATTCTTGATACTTATCATACCCGGTCCAAAAAATTAAAAGAAGAACATCGATATCTACTTGCAGCCGTTGGTGGATGAGTTGAAACAATTGTGTCAGTTCGGCGTTCAGACATATGATATATTGAAGGAGCAGAACTTTCAAATGAGAGCATCACTCATGAGTACCATCAATAATTTTCCAACGTATGGGATGTTATCGGGGTGGAGTACTCATGGTACTTTGTCTTGTCCGATATGTATGGGAAAGAGTAAGACATTCCGTCTCCAGAATGGCGGGAAAGCATACTTTTTTTATTGTCACCGTCAGTTCCTTCCTGCGTCTCATCCGTGAAGAAGGAACAGAGATGGCTTTAGAGCAAGTAAACAGGAACTATCTCCGCCCCCATTGAGACTGACAGGAGACCAAGTTTAGAAAGAGGTAGATGGATTGCCGACTGTGATGGAAGATCCAATATCGGCCCTTCACTTTGAAGAGTTTGTACATAGACATAATTGGACGAAGCGGAGTATCTTTTGGGACTTACCTTATTGGAAGGACAATCTTATATGACACAATCTTGATGTTATGCATATCAAAAAAAAAAGTATTAGACAACATCTTCAATACAGTGATGGATATCAAGGAAAAAACGAAAGATAATTTTAAAGAAAAAAATGACTTGGAAATTATTTGCAGGCGTTCAGATTTGCACCTAAAACGAAGTACAAACGGTAATTGGGTCAAGCCTCCAGCGCCATTTACATTGAGTTGGGAGAAAAAATTGATAATATGCAACTGGATTTCAAAGTTGAGATTTTCTGACGGCTACGTGTCAAATCTGGAAAGATGTGTCGATCTCAACGAACGCAAGCTAACAAGGATAAAAAGTCATGATTGCAATGTATTTATGGAGAGATTACTACCTATTGCTCTGAGAGAGATATTGCATTATCAAGTATGGACTCCGTTGGCCAAATTATCTATATTATTTAGATATTTGTGTTTAAGCAAGTTGACGGTGCAACATTTTATAGAACTTGAGGGAAAGATTGTATTGACATTGTGCAAGTTAGAAAGGGTGCTATCTCCCATTTTTTTGATAGTATGGAGCATTTGCCGATTCATCTTGCATACGAAGCACGTGTCGGTGCTCCCGTCCATTATCGATGGATGTATCCATTTGAGAGGTATAAATTAATTAGTTTGTACTATTAATTTTTTTACTCAAATAATTCTAATATTTAATATATTATCTATAGATATCTATATCACCTAAAGAAGAAAGTGGACAATAAGGCTTATGTAAAAGCTTCGATATGTGAAGCATATATCATTGAGGAGGTTTCAAACTTCTGCTTCATCTACTTTGATACTCATGTCAGAATAAATCATAATAGAGCCCCAAGGAATGATGACGGTGGGGTTGATGAACCGAATAGTGTAATCCGCACTATCTTCAATGTGGGAGGCAAGACTACAAGTGCTACTAAAGTACGGTGGTTGGAAGATGATGAGTTTGAAGACTCTCATCGGTATATATTGTTAAATAGTGGTCTTGAGGAGATGCTAGATATTGAGAAATAAGCAACACATCTTTGCTACATATTTCAATTATGTATATGCTTGGAAAAAAAGTGCTCTAACTATTCTCCTTAATATCATAGTACTTTTAGAGATAAAGTAAAAATGGAGAGACCTACTATTAATGATGATGATCTTGCTAGAGAGGTTGATACAAATTTTTTATCGTGGTTCTATAATTATGTACGGATCCTAAACATTAAGCATTCTAAATTTAGCATTTCGACCAATCTTTGTCTAATGTTTATATGATACGTGATGTTTCAGGTTTTCGTCCTGGTACAGAGTTACAGAACGAACGACTTCGAGCATTAGCTATAGGACCAAGCAAGAGGGCAAAGTGTTGGGATGGATACACCATCAATGGCTTCAAATTTAGAACCACTAATAAGCCTAGTAATCAATCATTTGTCGATGAGGAGGCTAATTATACAAAGAATTCTAGAGTATGTGTGAGGGGTTCAGTCTACGATGAGGATCCAGAATTTGACTATTACGGTGTACTAAGAGATGTCGTGGAGTTATAATACTCTTATGAGATAAAAATTGTGTTGTTTAAATGAGATTGGTTCGACACAACACCCAAGCAAGGATGGAAAATTGACAACCAGTTTGGGTTTGTTGATATAAATTATGGAAAAAGATATGTAGGTTTCGAACCATTTGTGTTGGCTAGTCAAACGATTCAAGTGTATTATATGAGCTATCCTAGTCGACGACGCAATAATATGGATTGGTGGGTTGTATGCAAAACTAAAGCTATAAACACATATAATGTTGGGGATCTAGCATACCAGGAGGATGAGGTGGTGGTCATGCCTCAACCTATATATATGAGTTTGGCAGGTATTGATAGTATGAAGGTTGATGTTACCGTAGAGGATGATAGAGTTAATGAAGAGATTGACATAGAAGATTTACCTCATGTAGAGGAGGACTCGGATATGGAGGTATCGAACGAGGAACAAGAATTGGAAGATGAAGGTGGTAGTGAAAGTAAAAATAAAAATGAAGAAGATGAAGATGAAGTTGAAGATGAAGACGATTCAAAAAATAATTCAAAAGACGATTCAGAAGATGAAGAAGATTAGTACGTACACACATATGCATTAGCTTAGATTATTTTTTTATTTAATGATACGGCTATTATTTATTTCATCATTACACTAGTATTTATTAGTTTTACCACACCATCCATTACTTTATGATATCTTGATGTCACTATTTTTATTTGTTGTATAACAATATCTATTATTTACTATCAGATTTACCTATGGCGGGACGAGGATGATCACGACGACAGGTTCATAGAGGATCGTCTTCCCAGCATCCTCCAGGTACTCCGGATGCAGGTCACATACGACCATCAGAGGACGAGTTCATAGATGCCGATGATGGTGTATCCTCGCCATGTACACGTTCATCGATAGGGGAAGCTACTCCATCTCTGCCATCAGTTCTTTCCAAAGCTCCTCCGACGGCTCCTCCAGCTCCATCAGAGCCCGTTCCTCCTGGTGATATGAGTTTGGAGCAGATCACGATGACTCTGTTAGAGGTACAGAGGCAGGTTAGACAACTGACAGAGTCTCGTGATCCTGCAACTCCTGCTCCTCCTGCTCCTCCTACAGCTCCTGCTCCTCCAGCTGCTCCAGCTCCTCTGATGGCTCCTCTGGCTCCTCCTACTGCTCTGTCTGTCGTTCCTGAGGATCTACAACAGATCATCGCTATGGTTATGGCGCAGTACATGGCTACTCGACAGCCGTCGCCGCCTCCGCCTCCACCGTCGACTTGATGTGTATTTTTGTTTTCTTGATAATTTGACAATTTGTTGGATGTATTTGTGTATAACTATATATTTTTGGATTATGGTAGTATATGATGACTTATGGCTATGCAGTTATATTTAAGTTCTATTGTATTTGATGTGTTTGGATGTATTTGTGTATAAGTGATTTGATTTTGTGTAATATTACAGGAGCAGAAAGTAAGTGATTCTATTATGTAAAAAAAAAATGTTTAGTGACGGATTAGCGACGAAAAACTGGAAAATTCCAGGTCAACGATGGATCTGCAACGCTTTAGCGACGGAAAATCCGTTGCTAAATATGTCTGGTACCAAAAATATGAAATTTTTGGTATCAGACACAGTCGCTATATCCGTCGCTATGTCCGTCGTTTTTAGCGATGGATTAGCGACAAAAATTCCATCGGTGAGATTCTGAAAATTTTGGTAAAAATGGGCTCACACTTTTCGTCGCCAATCCGTCGCTAATCCGTCACCAAATAAAATAACATAAATATTTCGTCACTAATCCGTCGTTGTAATTTTGTCGCTAAGTTAGTCACAAATCCGTCATCATGTCGACGGATTAGCGACGAAAATCTGGCATCGACACTTAAATTAGTGACGCCATATTTTTGTCGCTAATCAGTCGCTATATTAAAATAGCGACAAAAATAGCATTTTAGCGACGAAAAATTATGTCGCTATAACTCTGTATTTTTGTAGTGATGGCCTTTAATGTGCAACCGGAAGCACAACTGATGTCATTATGTGAGTGGAAAGAATTACAACTATGGTGTAGAATTCAAGGCTTAGTCCATTCTTGTATCATACTGTTATTTGACCCATGCGAAAAGATTCAAGTCAAAGCAACATCTATCCTAATGCATAATGGATAATCACTGTGGGAATCTCTCACCATATATTGAGATATGTGGGAGATTGTTGGTATTTTTGCCTTAGAACTATGAAAGATAGTCCCACATTGGCTACACCACCAAGTGGGTATCTCAATATAATGCTTTGCTTGTGTTGAGGTGTGCACATGGGGTGTGGTGTGGCACATGGGTGCCATGTGAGAGAATTTTATTAGGATGAAAATGATTAAATCGTTCATGTAAGCTTTTAAACTTTTTGTCATGCTCTTAAAATTTATTCCATAGGAGGTAAGCCACAAAGGGTCTTAGCGACTCGGACTCGGACTCAAGGGCCAAAGTGGCACTTTGTTGGCGCACTTTGCACTTAGCACGTCGACATCGCCGCATGGTGCTTGTACGCATTAGTTATGCTTGTTTTATGCGCGAGTTGCAAGCGTTGTTGCTAGCGTGGTTGCATGTGCGGGTGCTTGAGCAGGGTGCTGAGCGGGCGATGCGCGGGCACATGCGCGGCTATGCGCTGCTGCGTTGAAGGCGATTCAGATTTTGTTACTAAAAGCTTGCGTCTTTAATTTAAATCCAATTTTGTGGGATTTGAATTAATTTTATTCCTATCTCTTTGTAAACGACTAGGTGGCCAGGCTCCTCTATAAATACTCTCTTCTCAGTCCTCATGAAGGGGAGATTAATTTTGAGAGAAGAATTTCGAGAGAGAGAGTTGAAGAGAGGTTGTTGCACCGCCAAGAGGAGTCCAAGAGATCGTGCGAGTCCAGGAGAGAGGTGATGCGAGCGTTCCAGAAGTTCTTCGAGAACTTGCTAGTTTTTTGGAGCATATCGTGTAGGGCGAATCTTGCTTTGAGCAACGGTGATCTTCATCACCCCAGCAAGCTATTCTTCTTCTTCTTCCTCTTCTACTTCTACTTCTCCTCTAGTTGTAACGCATTCTACCCTCTGCAACTGCGATTGCAAGGAAGAACCGAGATTGTCTTTCTGATTCTTTTGTGTTCTTGTAAGCAAGTTGTAATCAGAAATATTCTATATGGTGATTCATTGGAATCAGGATCTCGGAAGGCAAACTTATGCTTCTGAATTTCGATTACAACATCAGGATCAACAGAAGATAGATTGCAAAGTTTATCAGAAACTCTGTTGCCCTTGTTCATTCATCTTTTGATTAAGCCCCGGAACTAACAGAAAGATCTTCATTATTTGCATGCAATTCACGATGCTCAAGAACTTAGGTTTCCTGTAACTAATTTATTCGTGTTGTCTCACACTGTCACACAAATAAAGAGCCGAAGGATATAACGAGACTATTTAGAGAGACAAAATGACATTTCTAATAATTACCTAACTATTCCTATTAACTTTATTCATAAACATGTGAAAGAGTATATTTGAAAATAAAAGTTATACGGTGTAACTTGAACATTTTTACATTATATAGTACTAGTATATATAAACGTGCGTTGTTGCACGTATGTTAACCATCTATTAGTTAATTTTTATATAGTACTTGAAAATAGCAAATGTACCAAAAGAGCAAATTACATTAATTATTTTTTTACTATACTTAATTATCTAGCAACCCTTATTAAGTTTAACAATTTTAATTAGTAAAGTTAGGTAAAACCATATTTAGAAGGGGAGGGAAATTAACGGTAAAACCAACTTTTCTTATTATATAGTAGAATAGATAGATAAGAAAACTAATTCAATTCGTTACATCAAACAAACAGCTGAAAATCATACAAAATACAACTTCAGAATTTAAGCATACTGGCTAGATTGTGAGAAATTATACCAATTTTTTCTTCCAAGTATGCAAGTGCTTGAATTATTCCAAGTAGCCCATCAAGACGGCCCATGGGCCTAATAGAATAATTTCTTTGTTTGTTAGATCTGCTTAATTCTATTGTCCCCTAGCTTATCGAGGTTTTGACTAAAAGTGTTCCAAATTACTAACAATTGAGCCACTGAGTGTTAGGCTTAATTTAAGGAATGACTGAGATATTCAGTTTGGATATAGAAAAACATTTTTGAATCTTTGAAAATATAATGAACATTCGCAGTTTTACAAACAATTAGCATAGCATCGTTGGGCTGAACCGCCAATATTTCTGAAAGAAAACTTGGCATCACAAATATTATTACATTGTCTTCTTAAAAAATTCCAAGGGACATCTTTTGTTAGAGCATCAATAGTAAGCCTCATCCCAATTTCTAGATTCTAGGTTAGAATGTAGAATATCATTTTGTAGAATAATAAAACTCAATTGAAGTTCCAAAATTGTCCAATTCCAACCACAGGAGTTGTAGCACGGGCTTCAAAAATTCTACATTCAGAATGTAGAAACTCATTTTATAGAATAATAAGGTACAATTTTGATCCCAAATTTTAATTCTAGATTTTATATTTTTTTTTAAAGACAGAAGTATAACTCCTAGATTTATATCCACTCATCTCATTTGGATTTCATGAAATTTTTTTAATATTATCATACAAATTCAACATATTTTATATTTATTTTTTTAATTAAAAATTTAGACCTCAAGATGTATTTTTGAGCTTAGAAATAGTTGCAGACCTCTCATTCTTTCTTCAACCCTGGTCCCTCTATAATCAAAAGCGCCAAAATAAAACAATTCAAAAACTCAACAGCCAAAAAAGAAAAAAAAAATTAGGATAGAAGAGAAAAAGAGATGAACTAGGAAATGGAGATGCAAAGAGATTAGAGATTAAATTCTCCAATTTGTTTGGAGAACTTTTGGGGACTTTAGGAAAAAATGTACTTTCTTACTTCCGTAGGACCAGTTTGTTTCTATTTGAAATAGAAATTATTCCATTTAAATGACTTTAAAAAATAAAACAGTTAAAACCAAATATATTTTCTTTGTGGTTTTGGTCAAGTTGCTGAAGTCAACAAATGCTCTGTTACAGAATCAAACTCTTAGAATGGAATGTTTCTTTGTAACAAACTTATCAGTTGCACGTTACTTATATCAACAATTGGGCTGAAATCTTTACTCATGAAGGCCCATTAATTTGGTAAGCTATAGCATTTGAGAAAAACAAAAGAAAAAAAAATCAAATATATTTTTTTTTTTACGAAAAATTTCATTCAAAGCAACGTAATTATTAAAATTTCCATCGAGAGCATACAATTTTAAAAAAATTCAAAAAAAGCAACATAACGCCCTTCCAAAGGACGTTTTACGCTTTTCCGTCAGCTCTCCGTTAAGAAATAACCTCCGTTGAAAAAAATAATAATAAAATAATAACACAAGGACGTTTTTTAATATTTTATTATTTTTTTTATTTTCTCTCCCCTCTCCTCTCTCTCTCTCTCTCTGAGCGTGGCGACGCAGGAGGGGTAGGGGAGGTGGAAGAACTTGGCCAGGAGGAGGGAGAGGCCCGCGGAGACGTTGCGGTAGAGGTCGTGGGTCTCGCGGACGACCTGGGACATGGCGGCCCATGGCCCGGTCGAGGATGCGCTGCCAGCGGGCGAGGCGGTTGAGGACGAGGGAGGGCTTGGCGTCGGCCGGGATCGTGTCGCGGCGGCGGTGGTTGGGGGGGACGTGTCCGGCGAGGGAGGAGTGGAGGCGGGAGTCGAGGTAGAGGGCTGCAGCAACTTGGGCTTCTTGTGGCTGGCGCGGTGGCCGCCGAGGGCCTGGAAGGAGGGGAAGCACTTGTTGCACGTCTTGCACTCGTACACGTAGAATCCGGCCTTGGCGTCCGTCGTGGTCGTCGCGGCCTCCGCGAACTTCCTGCTGGTGCTGAATTTCGCCGCCGCTTTACCATCGACGTTGTCGTCCCCAAAGGCGCGGCGTCCGCCCTGGACAAGGAGTATGAGGCAGTGCACCGTGTCCTCCTCCTCCTTCGTCGTCGTCGTCGTCGTCGAGAAGTAGTCCTCTACGGAGGGGAGCGGAAAAGAGAGGAGGAGAGAGGGGAGAGAAGAGAGGAGAGAGAGGAGAGAAGAGAGAGGAGAGAGGAGAGTGGTCCTCCTTCGGAGGCCTGGAAGTAGTCCTCCTTCGGAGGAGAGAGGAGAGCAGAGTGATTGAGTGGGAGAGAGAGAGAGAGAGAGAGAGGAGAAGAGAGAGAGTGAGAGAAAGGAGAGAGAAATAAAATAATAAAGAATAAAAAATGTCCTTCGGAAGGGCGTTTTTACTAGAATTTTTATTTTTATTTTATTTTATTTTATTTTTTTCAACGGAGGTTATTTTTTTAACGGAGAGCTGACGGAAAAGCGTAAAACGCCCTTTGGAAGGGCGTTATGTTGTTTTTTTTTTGAAATTTTTTAAAATTGTATGCTCTCGGTGAAAATTTTAATAATTTCGTTGCTTTGAATGAAATTTTCTGTTTTTTTTAACAGAAAAATTAAATCAAAATCTTCGCTTAGAGGAGCACACAGAATTAATGGGCTTATGCCATAATTAGACCTTGTAAGATGAATCAGATGATATGGGCCAGATGGCCCATTCTCCGTACTGATTTCATTCTAGAGTATAGGGCTATATTAGCAATGAACTCTACCTTCCATTCCACAATCTTGGCATGTTCAATATCATATATGGAACCATTTGGCGAAGAAAAATCAAATATATGTGCTTACTAAAAATCTCACAACATGTAGATAGATAAAAAAATTATACTATGGAGGTGGATAGAAACCTCACCACACCACACCGATTACATGAGTGACTTTCTTATTTATAAAAGACAATAGTAACAATAAAATAGAAACAGAACAACCAAAATAACAATAATATAATCAAGGGATATTATCCTTATCCATGATTATTGAGGTGGATGAGTTGGAGGTTTGAATTGATAAGGCCTGAAATTGAATTTGTAACTGGCTTGATCTTCTAACATTTTTATTCAAACTGTGCGTGGTAGTCATGCACAGTTTGTCACGTAATGATTCTAAAGTGCCTCGTGTTTGTTTGAGACCATAAATCGCCTCGTTCAATAAGCAAACATGATCTAAAAATTTTGGATCTTCAAATTCAGGGACTGCTCCGTATATACTCTCTCGGTGAAAATCCACGAAGAAATGCATTCTTCACTTCTAACAGCTGGTGAATGCTCCATCTTTTCTGTCATTGCACGGCGGAGATGAATGTGACAAAATTGTCTACCGTTTTCACGTCCAACTGGTGACTGCTCCATCTTTTTTGTCCTTGCACGACTGAGATGAAGGATAACAAAATTACCTACAGTAAATGCGGAAGACATTTTTCTTACTCTGATACCAAGAAGAAAAAAAATAAATATGTGCATGTTGGTAGAAATCTCACAACATATAGGTAGATAGAAATTTTATAATATTGAGGTGGGTGGAAACCTCACCACACCGATTACATGGATGGCCTTCTTATTTATAAAAGACAATAGTAATAATAAAATAGAAACAGAACAACCAAAATAACAAAAATTTAATCAAGACATATTATCCTTATCCAAGATAATTGAGGTGGATTTAAGGGAATACTATAATCTTTAAGAATGCTCAAACTATCATGAACAGAGAGACCCAAAACTTACCCTATCCGAAATCGACCAATACCCTACGATACCCAAACTTCACCCAACCTGAACTCAAGTTGAACCCGAAACTCGACTATACCAAAACTTGTCTATGGACCCGACCGGACCCAATCTTTACCTGACTATACAAACATCTCATCTGATCCAACCCAAAACAAACTCAACTTGAACCCACACACGACTTGACTCTAAATTTCACCTGATTCGACCCAAATCTGGACATGACCAAGAAACCTAACTTATTAGACACGAACCAGCCCTAAAGTTAACCAGATTCGATCTGACCCACCTGATCAAACTAGAACCTTACCGGAGCCAAACATTACCCGAATTCGAAGTTGAAACTGATCCAAGCCTGTCACGACCCGCACCCGAAAAATCGGGCATGAGTCGTGGGTACGTCCAGCCTACGCTGCAGCATCGGCGGTAGAACGCTGTCTAGGTCAACTATCTAGATAATCTTACACAAAAATCGGCCATGACCTCTCCAAAAAGGAGGGCAACCACACAATCAATATATAAACCTGTCAAGATCTCAACTCCAAACGGAGGAACAATATCAGATGATAATCTCAAGTACTCAATCACGAATCTAAGCACGATAAGATAACAAAGAAGACTAACAGCTATAAAGTCTAACCAACAACAACTACCGGCCAAGCACCTAATTAAAGGGTTTACAAGTTCCAAAATACCCAAAATGCCCTCCCGTAACTCAGTTTTGGGTTTCGGGTTCCAAAAGCACTCAAACTAGTTCCAAATCTCTCCAACTAACCTCCTAAAAATATAATAAATATTCTAAGCCCCAAAATAATTCTCACAAAGGTGTGGGCTGGGTCGGACATGGGTCCACTAGGGTCTGACATGGGTCCAGGCTAGCCAAAATCCTAAAACATACAATAAAAATATAATACAATCAATAATTAATTATAAATACAATTAATTAAAAATAATGCACAATTAACCAAATTAAAAATAAATAAAAAATGCCCGACTTTGAAAATGGGGTGGTGACAAGCCTATCCTCCTTAGAAAATTTCGTCCTCGAAATTTAAAGTCAATCTCACTCTCTCTGGTCAAACCCCCAACAATCACAGTCAAAAAATTCTACCTAAACAACATGCAAGATCAGGGTCCTACTGGTCGTGTTATCACAGTCTCAATCAGGGTTACTACACTATCTACCACAGCACAAAGAAAATCTAACAGGTACTAATGAAGCACACCACAGGAATGGAAAAGGACAGGAAGAAGAAACAAGAGACAGACCTGCTAACCCGACATCCGTAGCATCGGCCTCCTCGACCGTCAACGCATAAGCCCTGCCCTGCTGGGGTGTATCCCTCTGCTGGTGCGGGGCATGATGCTGTGCCACAGATGGCCTAGCTCCAACTCTCTGATCCTGTGCTCCACCCAATGGAGGTGCAGTAGGGCAATCTCGCATATGGTGAGCAGCGGATCCACAGAACAAACACACCATCAGCCTCCTCCTACAAACATCCCAGGTGTGTCCTGCCTTCCTGCAGTAGGCACAAGTGGGCACCCTCTGATCCTGACCCTGTTGCGCTGCCTTCTGCACATAGGGACGCTTAGCTGGTCCCGCACTGCCACTCGCACTGCCTGAATCATCCCTGCCTCTCTTGGACTTGAGCTCCAAGTCATCCTCTGCTCTCTGAGCATCTCCTATTATCTGCTCAAAAGTCGCCTCGCGGTCGCTCCTGGTCAAAGACTTGACCGCCATAACCAAGCCCTTGCGAAACTTCCTCTCCTTGGCTGCCTCGCTCAAGCCATCCACAAATCTGCCCAGACGGCAGAACTCTGCTGCGTACTCATCCACCGTCATGCTCCCTTGGACGAGTGCCTCAAACTGGCTCTCCAAAGCACTGAGCGCCACATCTGGAAAAAACTTCTCCTTAAAAAAGCCTCTTGAAAGCCTCCCAAGTAAGCCCTGGCGCTGCGATCCTCGTATCTGTGCGATACCACGTCAAAGCGAGGTCGAACATCTGACTGCCCGCTGCCTCTATCTGCATGCTGTCTGGAATCTGTGCCAGCCTGAAGATCCCCTCGATCTGCTCTATCCAGTCATCCGCGTACAGGATCCCTTCTGTACCACGAAACTCCTTGGGCCGCATCCTCTGGAAGTCGATAATACTGCCCGGCCTCGGATGCTGAATCTGATCTGCCTGTGGCTGAACCTGTGCCACCCTATCCACTGCCGTCATGGCCACCTGGTGGGCGTTCTCAATGCCCAGCCTCATCACATCCACCTGACGGTGCTGCGCGTCCATCATCTCCCTGAAGAACGCAAACAACTGCGCGGCATCTACTGGAGCAGGAAACGGTGGAGGAACCACCGGAACGACTGTGGTAGTCCTCGGATCGACAGGTGAAGGAGGATCCCCGAAAGAAGCAGATGCTCCCTCAACCGCAGGAGTGGTGAGTGGAGCGGTAGCAGCTGCCTGAATACGAGCTGGACGAGAGGTAGCAGACCTCTCCGAGGCAACTGCTGGAACGGTACGATGGGATCGTGTCTTCGGAGGCATCCTGAACACAGATCAAAAGAAGTCAATACGGCGCAAGATACGATATCATCAAAGAAGGACAGTAATATTTCAAAAGAAGCAATTTCAGAATAATTAGAATGGAATTGTTTCTAGTCGTGATTGAGTACACTCTCATCCTAGATCCTATAGCAGGCTCGCAGCAGTACAACTAAGTTGTTGTACCACCACGACAGCGCACTAATTGCGAATCGGGACCTGCATGGGGCCGCCACCAAAAACGTGTCACGACCCGCACCCGGAAAATCGGGCATGAGTCGTGGGTACGTCCAGCCTACGCCGCAGCATCGGCGGTAGAACGCTGTCTAGGTCAACTATCTAGATAATCTTACACAAAAATCGGCCATGACCTCTCCAAAAAGGAGGGCAACCACACAATCAATATATAAACCTGTCAAGATCTCAACTCCAAACGGAGGAGCAATATCAGATGATAATCTCAAGTACTCAATCACGAATCTAAGCACGATAAGATAACAAAGAAGACTAACAGCTATAAAGTCTAACCAACAACAACTACTACAACAACCACAACATCCATAATAATAATACATCATCCAAATCATCCAAAATAATATACAATACAAGGTCTCAATCCAAAATCGGAGACAAATCCGGTGCTAAAGCTAATAAAACAACAACAAGGTCCTAGTGATCCCGGCTACCAATCCGGAAATCACTCCTAAACTAGAGGGTCCCTGTCTGCACCATCGACAGGCTCAGGTCCATAAAACGTCGGACACCACTCCTCCGGATACTCTGGAAAAATATGTCCAGTCAGGACTGGAGCAAGTACACCTCTAACAGCAGTTCCATTTAAATGATAAAAACTATAAAACAGTTATAGCAAGTAGCAAGAAGAATGAAGCAAGTATGAAACAGGAAATACATAAATAACTGGTGCATAAAGGTAAAGATGCATGGATATCAGAGCAAGATAGTAATAACTGCAAGATACAGGAAATCTAAGCTAAGATCAAGTCCGTGCACATGAACGTGTAGTGAGTCCAGCATAAAAAATATGTAGTGAGTCAAGTCCAGGAACATGTAAGTGAGACAAGTCAAGAAATGCATGAGAGTCCAGACTATAAAGAATGAACTCGGTGTCTTTGAAATACTTGTTTCGACATGTAAACGGCTAGGGGTAAGTACGGCTCACCGCGCACTGGGTGCGCGGCTGCTATCATTCCAGATTAGATCAGAGGGAGTGATTCCTGATGATGCCAGATAGGAATATTTACATGTCTACTCGAGTATTTCCCCGCCCTGACTAATACAAGTGGATCCAAGACCCGACACGCAAATCAAGATGAGTCCAGCCTGAACATGAATGATGCCTGTAGTGATGCCTGTAGGTGATGCCTGTAGTGATTCCAGAATAGAGGCCAGAAACATGAAATGTACGTGTCGCAAGTAAATAAATCCAGAAATACCAGTCAGTGTCCCGTGTTGTGCCAGAATAATCATATGATACTATACTAGAAGCTGAATCATAATAATCATCAGATAATAAAAACTATCAGAGAATGTACTCGCCTGACGTCCTGAGCAACTGGCAATCCGAACTGGTGTCACAAGGACCTAATACGAAAAGCAAGTTTAAACAGGGTTCTAATGAGTTAAATAGATATAAAATAACTAAAAATAGGCTTCTAGGGTCGTTCTAGGTCAAACGGGTCAAACAGGTGAAATCTGGGTCAAAAAGTCAACTATGGGTCCAAAAAGTCAACTCTAGGTCAAAACTAGGTCAAAAGTTGACTTTGGCGGTCAACCGAGTCAACTACGGTCAAGTCTGGGTCAAACTAGGGTGCTCCTGAAATTCTAGGTCAAACCGAGCTCATTAAGCTAGAAAACTCACAAACTCGCCTCCTTGAGATACCGAGATACCATCGGTATCCGATACCTCAACCTAGGCTACGCACCCCGCCTATACCCTCTAAAACCTATGCTAGCACGCGTAAATATATACACATAAGCATATAAAAATCACTCAAATACTATTTCTAGGCTATTGCTCAAAAACCCCGCTCGAAACCCAATACCTTGGTTATCTTAAGGTATTGAGATACCTCGGTATCTCAAGGTATTGAGATACCGCTCTAAACTCAACCCGACTACCCCTCTAGCTAACTAACTATGCATAAACATATATATCTAGTTATATTCTAGGCTAAAATATAGATATCTAATACATATAGGCATATACCTATATATCTATACCCAATACCTTACCTTATCTTACACATACCTTACGTATCTATATATCTAGCTATAATATATCTAGTTATATGTATTTATATATCTATACCTATAGATAGATATATCCAAATACCTATCGTATCTATCTATCTATGCCTTTACCTATCTATCAATTATCTATCTATTTATGAATCTATGAATCTATTCATCTATTTATCAATCTATCTAACTATATACCTATTTATCTATTGAAACACAGATACCCATCTATCTATCTATCTATCTATCTAATATATCTATTCATGTATCTATTTATCTAACTATCTATAGATATCTATCTATATCTATCTATCATATATCTATAATATCTATTTACCTATCTACCTAACTATAGATATTTATCTATTTACCTAACTATCTATGTATCTCTTTACCTATGTATCTATCTAACCATCTATGTACCTATTTAACTATCTATCTAAATATCTAACAATCTATCTATATATCTATATATATATATATATATATATATATATATATATATATATATATATATACATACCCCTCTCTCTCGCATTGCTCCTCACCTTGCTGCTGCTCCTGCTGCTGCAAACTGCTGCTGTGGCTGCTATGCTGCTGCTAGAGCTGCTGGTGCAGCTGCTACTGCTGCTGGTGCAGCTGCTACTGCTGCTCCTTGCTGCTGCACCTGCTGCTGGTGCAGCTGCTGCAGCTCCCTGCTGCTGCAAACTGCTGCTGCAGTGCTGGCCTCCCCCTTCCTCTCACATACACACACACACACACTCCCATATACACATATATATATATCACCCCCTATATATATATATACATACACACATATATCTATATATATATATATATATATACACTAATATATATATATATACACACACACACACTCTCACACACTTAAACATATATATATATATATATATATATATATATATATATATATATATATATATATATATATATATATATATATATATCTATATATATCCTCACTCACACACCCTCACACACACATACATAATTATATACACAAACACATATCTATATATATACACACATATATCTATATATATATATATATATATACTAATATATCTATATATATCTATACCTATACACACTCACACACTCAAACACAAATATATATCTATATACATCTATATATATATATATATATATACATATACACACACAAGCACACTTACACATATACATATATATATACACATAGACGTATACACACACAAGCACATAGATATAAATACACACATATATACATAAATATATATACATAAACACACATACATATATATACAATTACATATATATACAAATATATATACATATATATATAAACTCATATGTATATACCTATAAACACTCACACACACTCACCTACACACTCACACAAGCACTCACTCACACACTCACCTACACACTCACACAAGCACTCCCTAACACGCTCACAAACACATAACCACACATATATATATAAATATATATAAAAACACGCACACAAATATATATATATATACATATATATATAAACAAACACAACACACACAAACCACACGTCCCACTAACGCCCAACGACCCCGACACTCACCAACACCCTAAAATATATAAAATATAACTCGAAAACTCTAGCACACACTCTCCGATACTAACCCAACGCGCGCACAAGCCCGAAACGAGGAACCCAAGTCGAAATGGCCGTTCGGTCATTTCGACGAACACGTGGTGCGCGGCTCGGAAAACCTCCTGAAACGCACACCAAACGAACTCGGAATGGCCCAAAATTTACCCACGCGCTCTACACGATGTCTAAATCCTAGAAAATATGCTCCCGCGTCGATTCTAGGTCCGTGGCGGAAACGCACACGCACTTAGAATCGGCGACGACGAAAAGTCCCAAATTCGCCCGAAACGTCCGTTTCTCCGCGACACGGCTTCCCGTGTCCGAACGGAGACACGCACTCACCCTCAAGACACCCGACAACGTCTACCTAGGTCCATCTAACCTAGGGCATCACCCAAAATTGGGCCAAATTCGGATTTCACCCGAAATTGACACAAAACCTAGTGTTAAAGTCTCCAAACACTACCCAACTAGTTCCAACTTCCTCCCACGGGTAGCCTAAGGGTCTAGGAAGATTCTAAACTATTAATTACACTATAAAAGAGTAATTACAAGGAAAAAAAATTAGGGTTTACCTCTTGGGAGTTGGAATCTTAAGCCAAAATCTCCAAAATGCTCCAAATCCTCCAAACCAAGCTTCCAAGCTCCCAATCCAAGCTCCAACACAAAATCTAGGCTCTACCCACCTAGGTTAGGAAAGAATGTAGGGTTAGGGTTCAAACAAATGAAAGAAATGGAAGAAAGAAGGAAGAAAAAATAAGGAAACCTACTTTGGAAGAAGAAAGAAAGAAGAAAGAAGAAGTGGAGAAGAAGGAGAAGTGAAGAAGAAGAGGAAAATGAAAATGGGGGAGTGGGAGCTGCTGTGTTCGGGTGTGGGGGCTGTGAGAATCCGGCCAAGCACCTAATTAAAGGGTTTACAAGTTCCAAAATACCCAAAATGCCCTCCCGTAACTCGGTTTTGGGTTTCGGGTTCCAAAAGCACTAAAACTAGTTCCAAATCTCTCCAACTAACCTCCTAAAAATATAATAAATATTCTAAGCCCCAAAATAATTCTCACAAAGGTGTGGGCTGGGTCGGACATGGGTCCACTAGGGTCTGACATGGGTCCAGGCTAGCCAAAATCCTAAAACATACAATAAAAATATAATACAATCAATAATTAATTATAAATACAATTAATTAAAAATAATGCACAATTAACCAAATTAAAAATAAAAAAAAATGTCCGACTTTGGAAATGGGGTGGTGACAAAGCCCGAGCTTGCTTTGAACCATCATCAGAATTAGGGGTGAGCATTATTCGATTTTGGACAGAAAATCGAATCGAACAGAATAAGATATTCGGTTTGGTTTGGAAAAAAAATCGGTTCGGTTTTGAAATACTAAAATTTCTTATTCGGTTTCGGTTTCAATCCAAAACTGAAAATCGAATAAGATTTATGCAATTATGTAAATATTCTAATTCTATGCATATTTTATGATTAAAAATGTGTATATTTTGAAAACAATAATTCTATGTATATGTTTTGAAGTCCAACTTTGGACATTACTTTGAAATACAAAAAATGTGTGTATAGAATTATAACTTATAATATAATTTAACCATGATTTCAAATTTATGTCCGATCCATAAAACAATAACAATAGTTCAATCGAACAAACCGAACAAATCGAATTGCTTATTTGTTTTGGTTCGGTTTCGGTTTTGGCTAATTTCAGTCCGGTTTCGGTTTTAGATTTTTAGAATTTCGGTTTATTCGGTTTTGACTATTTCGGTTCGATTGAAACCGAATAAACCGAATGTTTAACCCTAATTAGAATGTTGCATGTGTCTTATAATGTGTAATTATAAGATTCATAGTCGATATATATTAAGATAATTTCGTGAGGCGGGGCAATTAGGTAAGTAGGCTCAGAAACGTCATAGAAACTTAGTTATGATACCAAACACATGAATTCTATATTTCCTAGAATATTTTGTGTTATATCAAACACACCATAATGTAACTAAATACTCATGGATTTCATTTTGGAATGTAAATGAGGTTACATATTTATTGCACGAGATATTGGGAATAAAGAAAAGAGACTTGTATCGTCGCAGACAATTTATGCACAAAATTTTTATGATTTCTGCGAACGGCTGCCGGGACGCACCGGGTCCGATTTGACCTAGGTGGAATCCTGATAGCAATGGGTGATTCAGGAACTTGCAGGGGAACTCGCTACCGTGTTGCAAGGATCGTCGTCTAACCCGCTACGGTCCATAATGACTTGTGGTGTGGGGGAGTGCGCAGAGGCATAGGTACCCATGGGCTCGGCTATGCTTTAGCCCAGCCCAATTGTTTGGATTTTTTTTTTAGTTTTTTAAAATGTTGGTATTTTGATTAAAAAACTTTTTTTTATTCTTTTGTTTAGATTTAAAGTATGCAACAAATAAGTGATAAATAAATTCTCAAAAAATTAATATTTTTGACGATACGATGCTAGTATTCTCGTGTCGCTTAAGCTATACCTAAAGATCAACCTTCCAATTTTAGAGGCTAGTTCCACCGGGGGTTGTATCTCAGGAATTTAACTCTTAATACTTATTTGAATTTGTTCTAGCAAAGTTCTCTGCACCCGTTGTAACACATGAATGTGCATTCCAGGTGACCTTCACAGATGAGCATGTTTCATTCTTACATTTCTTGACAAATGTTTGTGCCATTAATTGGAGGTACTTTTTAAATAACATTCTCTTTACAGTTTGGGTGGATAACTTAGCTTTGTAATGGAAAATACAGTATTCATGTTATACTGATTTTTTTTTACTTCACACTTTTCCCAACTGGATTTATGGAAATCAAAATCCAAAGTGAACTTTAATTAAGCTTGCAAAACAGTCATTATTAATATAACTTCTGAATTATATTGGGTTGGACAATTTTTCTACTAACCATAATGTAGAGAAAACTTGAGTTGTATTTCACTTTATTTATCTATATTCAAGATGCATCCCACGCGATTAGTATAACGCATGACACCCATCACTTTTGACGGAAACCGTCTCTAACTTACGGTTAACTTTTTTTACGAAAGTTTTTGGACAAAAATATCCTCCTTCGTCTTCTTTCTCCCACCCCAACCCGACACTGCTCTCCTCTCCGCCGCGCGCACGCCCTGCCCTCTCCCCCTCGCCGCAGCTCCCCTCCCCGCTGCACGCTCCTACCGCCATGCTGCCCTCCCCGCTGTGCAATTCAACCGAAGCCCCCTTCCCCTTCGCCGCCGCCAGAGAAAGGTGGGGAGGAGAGAGAGAGAAAGAGAGAGAGAGGGCGCGGATGCTGTCGTGGCGTTGGCGTCACCGCTACAACTATAGCCCCCAATCGACGCAATCCCCCCCCCCCCCCCCACCACCCTCGACAACGTTGCGCGCACCTTGCCGCTCGTCCCCCTCTCCCGTTGCGCGATTCAGGCGACCTACCCCTCCACGCGAGGAGCTGTTGCCGCTACTCTCTCTAGGCACGGCGAAGCCGAGCTCGACCAGGCGCTTCCATGGCGGGGCCCAAATCCTCCTCATCGTTGTCATCTCCGTCTTCTCCCTCCTCACTCACGAGCTTTTCTGCTACTCCGTCATGGTCGTCGCCATGGAGTTCGAGGACTTCGACGATGACGAGTTCGATCTCGATGAGGGCTGGGACTCCGACTGTCCACGGCGGATAGTGGGGGAGCGGAGGGCGCGTGGTAGGGGGCACGCGGGAGGGCAGAGGAGGGAAGGGGGCTGAGGGCTGAGAATAAAATAAAAGGGGAGAAATATTTCGGTCAAAAATTAACAGTCAAAGTAGTTGACTGATAATTTTCGTCAAAAGTGAAGGATGTCATGCATTATGGTAATCAGATAGAATGCAACTTGAATATGGATAAATAAAGTGGGATGTAGCTAAAAAAAAAATTTCAACTGTATTAATAGATGTTCTTTTATTTCCTGTTGCATAAGAATGATATTCCTTGCTTCGTGGTACTTAAAATGACTTCAAAAAGAAATATTTGTTTATTTTGTTTCTCTTCAGGTTTCTTTACAGTTGCTGGAATATTAGATTCACTCGTATACCATGGTCAGAGGGTGATCAAGAAGAAGATGGAAATTGAAAAGCTCAACTGAGTTCTTAATCTCACTTGATCTCATTGTGTATTCTGTTGAAATGCACCTCCAAGTCCAAGATATGCATCAAGATGAGATTGGGAGTCTGAAGAGGCATCAAATGACAACCGTGTTGTGGAAGTAACAGAAAACCAGCGTCCGATTTGGTTGTTCGCGTGGACGGGATTTTCAATTTATATGTATAATATTTCGAAATATGATTGAGTATTTCTACGTATAATAGAAATATTTTAATTTATTTAGATTGAATATTCCTACATATAATAGGAATATGTCAATGGATTTGGATTGAATATTCCTACATATAATAGGAATATGTCAATGAATTTGAATTTGGATTGAATATTCCTATCTATAATAGCAATGCTAGTTGTGGGTTTGAGGCTATATATAGGTGTCTCATGGCCCTAAAATATCTCTCTCTAATATATATATATATATATATATATATATATATAGCAACAAGGAGAGAAAAGAGACAAGAGTGACATTACAATATTGGAGAGGAAAAAAAAGGTTTAAAGGCGGTTTCGAAGAAGGAGATCAGTTTTGGGTATTTCTTGTTGTCTTTCTTTTTCGTGGTTATAATCTTCTTTCTGTTTCAAAAGAGTTGTGGTGATCCGTTTGGATCGGTGAGAAGTTTGTAAGGAGTCGGTGTATTTCTTATTTTATTAGTGGAGGCTTTTCAGAGTTGGACTCCGATCGTCCCGTGGTTTATTCCGTAAGGATTTTTTACGTCAAAAATTTCTGTGTCTGCGATTTGTGTTTGACGTTTTTGGTTTGTGCGTTTTGCTCGGTTCTCTCGCAGGTACTCTCTGGTTTGGTGAACAATTTTCGCACTTTCGTTCCCAACAAAGTAATATCAGAGCCAGGTTCAAGAATTTCAGAAGGGTGTCAGGAGTTGACAGGCAAACCAGGGAGGAGAGATGGACGCGAAGCCGGAGCGCATGGTAAACCTGAACGGTACCAACTATCATTACTGAGGAGCAAGATGAAGGATCTGCTATTTCTCAAGAAGCTGTATCTGCCGGTATTTGCTTCCGAGAGACCCAGTGACAAATCCGAAGAGGACTAAAATTTCAAGCATATACAGGTGTGTGGGTCCATCAGGCAGTTCGTTGACAAGAACGTGTACAACCACGTTTCCACTATTGAGCACACGAGGACACTGTAGGATAAGCTGGAATATTTGTATGCGAAGAAGACCGACGTAAATAAACTATTCCTGATCCGGATAATGATGTGTTTGCGGTACAAAGATGGGACGTCTATTACTGATCACTTGAGTGAGTTTCAGGGCGTGGTTGACCAACTATCCTCGATGGGAGTCAAGTTCGACGACGAGGTTCAGGGACTATGGCTGCTGTGTACATTGTCGGACTCGTGGGAGACCGTACGAGTGTCTATGTCGCTTCTGCTCCGGAAGGCGTGGTCGGTCTGGAGTTTGCCAAGAGCGGGGTACTGAATGAAGAGATGCAGAGACGTTCTCATGGCACTTTATCCACATCCAACTCAGAGGCGCTTGTTTCAGCGAGCTGCGAAAGGGGTAAAAGCAGGGGTCCAGGCGGTGACAGAGACAAAAGCAGGAAAAGGTCCAAGGGTCAGTACGAGGACTTAGGGTGTTACCATTGTGGAAAGAAGAGCCACATCAAGCGAAACTATTTAGCTTAGAAGAGAGAGAAGAAGGGCGACAAGGGAAAGCAGTTGCGAAATCCGCACAATTTCCCTTCATTCCCCAGTCAAAGAAGCCAGCCAAGAAAGAAGTTGTCAAGCCTCTTGCCAATCAAATCTTCCCAAGTAGGATTCGAACCTACGACCAATCAGTTAACAGCCGACCGCTCTACCACTAAGCTACTGAGGAACAACGGGAGATTAGAGAAAATACTACAGCAGTGACCTCGACACATGCAGGAGACGTGATCATTGTAGGTGATGAGGTAGTTATGAACCACGTCTGCGATGACAACTCTTGGCTGGTGGACTCAGGTGCTTCAACGAACGTATCTCACAACATGACACTATTTGCTACATACACAATAGGCGACTGTGGAGTGTTGAATATGGGCAATAGAGATGTGTCGAAGGCGGTAGTCATTGGAGATGTGCATTTGAGAACAAAGACAGGTGCAGTTTTTGGAGATGCCCGTCATGTCCCTGATATCCATTCAACTTGGTGTCTGTTGGAAGGTTGGATGACGAGGGTTTCTTCAGTCTCTTCGGAACAATCAGTGGAAGCTTTCTAGAGGTTCGATGGTGATTGCCAGATGAAGCAAGAGGTCCGGACTCTACTATACGGAAGGGAGCGCACAGGGGGCACAGGAGGTTAACGCAGCTACTGATGCGTCTATTGAGTTGTGGCACAGGCGGCTCATCCATATCAGCGAGAATGAGATGAGCTACTTGGTGAACAGGAAGGTGATTCCAGGGCTAAAATCTACAAAGTTGGAGAATTACACGCACTGTTTGGCAGGAAAGCAAAATAGGGTATCTTTCCAAAGTCACCCAAGTTCAAGGAAGCCGGCGTTGCTCGAGTTGATTCACTCGGATGTCTGCGGTCCTATGAAGGTAAAATTCATTAGTGGTGCTTCTTATTTTGTAACATTTATTGATGACTGTTCCATAAGGTTTGGGTCTATACCTTAAAGACCAAGGATCGGGTGCTGTCCACATTTAAGGAGTTTCAGGCCTCTGTTGAAAGGGAGACGGACGAGAAGCTGCTTTGTGTTCGGTCGGACAATGGCGGTGAGTATATCGATCCCTTTGATGCTTATTACAGAGAGCAAGGGATACGACACCAGAAGACCCCACCAAAGATACCGCAGCTCAACGGTGTAGAGGAGCGGATGAACATGACACTAATGGAGAGGGTGCGGTATTTGCTGTCAGAAGCAAACTTGCCAGAAAGCTATTGGGTGAGGCACTTTACACATCTGCTTATGTTATTAATTTATCTCCTAGTGCTCCTTTTCTAGGTGATGTGCCTGACAAAGTATAGTAGGCAAAGAGCCGTTATACAATCACTTGCGAGTGTTTGGTTGTAAGGCCTTCGTGCATGTACCGAAGGACGAGAGATCCAAACTTGAGCCAAAGACAAGGCGGTGCGTCTTTATCGGTTACGGTCGGGATGAGTTTGGCTATAGACTCTACGATCTAGTAGAAAGAAAGCTCTACAGAATCAGGGATGTGGTATTCGTCGAGGATCAGACCATGACCAATACGCAAGATTCCGAGATGCCTTCTGAGGCTGAGGAATTGCCTGAGTTAGAGTCATTTCGCTTCGAGCAGTTTCCAAATGACATCGCAGAGGATCCAGTTATGGGGGAGCCAGTACATAGAGTTGCTCTCAACCTTGATTATCAGCCTGCTGATGGTGGTCAGGGTGACCCTCAAGAGGATGAGCATGCCGATGAGGTAGTTCCTGGAAGGAGGAGACTATAGATATACAGCTAGTACTAGTGGTTCCATTGAGGAGGAACGATAGAGAGCGTCGACCATCTACGAGATACTCACCGGATGAGTATATGCTACTGACTGTCGGGGGAGAACCCAAAAGTTTTGTAGAGGCTATGGAAGACGAACACAGGCAGGAGTGGATGGAGGCCATGCAGGAGGAGATGAGTTCCTTGGAGGCCAACTCTACTTATGATCTGGTGCGGTTGCCAAAGGGCAAGAAGGCTTTGAAGAATCGATGAGTGTTCAGAGTGAAGCAGACAGATGATGCTACTCGCCCTCGATACAGAGCGAGACTGGTAGTTAAAGCTACGGTCAGCGGAAAGGCGTAGATTATGATGAGATCTTTTCGCCATTTGTCAAGCAGACGTCTATACGGGTGGTGCTAGCATTGGCAGCCAGTTTTGACTTGGAGGTCGAGCAAATGGACGTGAAGACGACATTCCTCTATGATGATCTTGAGGAAGAGTTGTACATGGAACAGCCAGAGGAATTTTGTGAGAAAGACAAGTCACATTTGGTCTGCCGGTTGAGGAAGAGCTTGTATGGTCTGAAACAGGCTCCGAGGCAGTGGTACAGGAAGTTCAAGTCGTTTATGGGGGAGCATGGCTATGCACGGACGACGTCGGATCATTGTATTTTTGTGAGGTACTTCGTCGAGGATAATTTTATCATTTTGTTGCTTTATGTTGATGACATGTTGTTGGTGGGTCGGAATGCCACCAGGATAGCAGAGTTGAAGCGCCAACTGGACGCAGCCTTCTCTATGAAGGATTTGGGCGCAGCGAAGACTATTCTTGGGATGGAGATCAGCCGAGAGAGAGAGAGGGAGAGAGAGAGAGAGAGAGAGAGAGAGAGAGAGTCCAAGATGCTACACTTGTCCCAAAAGAAGTACATTCACCAGGTACTTCAGCGTTTCGGGATGGACGGGTCGAAGAAAGTGAGTAACCCCCTTGCGGCTCACTTTAAGTTCACTGAGAAGCAGTGCCCATCTACCGAGGACGAGAAGGAAGATATAGAGCGAGTTACATATGCCTCAGCCGTGGGAAGTCTTATGTATGCTATGGTATGTACGAGGTCAGACATTGCTCACGCATTCGGCACAGTTAGCAGGTACACTTCCAATCCTGAAAGGGTACATTGGAGTGGGGACAAGTGGATTCTACGATATTTTCAGGGTACTGGTGATTGGAGACTTTTATTTGGTGGTGACGAGTCGAAGCTGGTTGGATATACTGACGCTGATATGGTTGGAGATGTAGAGACGAGACGATCGACTCGGGCTATGTGATGATGTTTGCTGGTGGAGCAGTATCGTGGCAGTCGCGTTTACAGAAGTATATTGCCTTGTCGACGACAAAGGCAGAATACATTGCGGCGACAGAGGCTTGCAAGGAGTTGTTGTGGAAAAAGAAGCTGCTGCAGAAAATTGGGCTAAAGCAGGAGCAGTATCATTTGCTTTGCGATAGTCAGAGTGTTATTCACTTTGTGAAAAACCAGACATTTCACAGCCGGTGCAAGCACATTGATACCCGGTATCATTGGATACGGGATGTGGTTGACAAGAAGGAAGCGACGTTTGAGAAGGTTCATACAAATGACAACGGAGCATATATGTTCACAAAGGTTCTACCAAGGAAAAAGTTTAAGTACTGCAGACGGATCGTCGGGATGACGACCCCCTCCACATAGTTGTGAAGGGAAAGATTTGTTGGAGTGGGTGGGGTTCTCAACCTATGTGAAAAATACTTCGAAGTAGGATTGAGTATTTCTACATATAATAGGAATACCTCAATTTATTTGGATTGGATATTCCTAAATATAATAGGAATATCTCAATGGACTTGGATTGGATATTCCTATCTATAATAGGAATGCTAGTTGTGGGTTTGAGGCTATATATAGGTGTCTCCTGGCCCTAAAATATATTTCTCTCTCTAAAAAAAAATATATATAGCAACAAGGAGAGAAAATGAGACAAGAGTGCAATTGCAACATTGGAGAGGAGAACGACCGTTTCGAAGAAGAAGATCAATTTCGGGTATTTTACGTTGTCTTTCTTCTTCGTGGTTATAATCTATTTTATGTTCCAAAAGAGTTGTGGTGATCCGTTTGGATCGGTAAGAAGTTTGTAAAGAGTCGGTGTATTTCTTATTCCATTAGTGTAAGCTTTTCAGGGCTGGACTCCGATCGTCTTGTGGTTTTTTCCGTGGTTTTTCCCGCAAAGGTTTGCCACGTCAAAAATTTCTGTATCTGCGATTTGTGTTTGGCATTTTTGGTTTGTGCGTTTTGTTCGATTCTCTCGCATGTATTCTCTGATTTGGAGAACGGTTTTCACACTTTCGTTTCCAACATTGGTGAGGGTACCAACATTGGTGAGGGTATGTCATGCATCCATAATGTTCTTATTCGTGCACTCCTCATGGATCTTTGCATCCAAATCCAGATAGTTAAAATCTCTACCAGAGCATCATATTCAACTCATAGGATCCAAGTTGTCATCAGGGCAATAACATTTAGGAGACTTGGAGTGAAATTTGGAAAATCTATAATTCCAGAATTAGGATTTGGATATGCACCAAACTAACTTTGAAGATCTCATTCCTGCATAAATAGCGAGTGCTACAAAAAAAAAAAAAAAAAAAAAAAAAAAAAAAAAAAAACTGTGATTTACATGTATATTGATATGTGTTCATGCTATCCATTTTTTATACAGGACGGTATTTGTTGATACAGATGGCAGAAGGAAAAAGTAATATGTTCAGAATTTGGTAGTGTTTGTTGGGGAAAAAAAATCAAACTGAAAATTTTATAGAATTTGATTAATGTTTATATCTGTAATTGAGTTTTCTGATTGTTGGTGCATAGTGAACAATGCCCCTCTGGAGAAGTAGCCATATTAGACATTGAAGAGCCAATTTGACTTAAACAAGCATTATCACTCTTAACACTATCATAATCATCTCTTCCACTATCCATGGACTAATACAACATAGAGCAAATCTCAAAGCTACTATTTGGTAGCTCTAATGAGCATCACAATAGCCATTTGACAATGGTGACATATTGGTTTGTGCATGTTTTGAAGGCCTCTATTGCGCATCTTTGACTTAGAATTAGATGGCTAATGGGGTTTCAAAGTTAGTGGTGGAGGGAGACAAAACTTAAAAGAAATGTGCAGCAACTGATATCCCAAAGGCTGATAAGTGTGACACCTCTGGACTGCACACTGCCAGCTTCATCTTGTATAATATTCTGCCACTGGCAGCCCACTTTTCTTTGTTTTGAAGCATTCACATGGCATAAAAAAAATACAATTCTGACTGCCTTTGATCTCTTTTTAGTCTAATTGTCATCAAAAGAGACAACATGCTTCAAGGCTGGAAATTAGTATTTATCTAGTCATTCCTTGCATCTCCACTCGAAGGTTTAATCTATGTTGTAAAGACACAAATATTACATGAGAACATGGATATAATACCAATTTTAACGTGTTTTCGTATATTACATTTCAAAGTGTTTGTCATGTACGATATGCATCAAATACTATGGACAGATTGTGGTGTTCCGTTTCTCCTTTACGGAGAGCGCGGCTAAGAAATACTTTCGGTATCGTTCAATCGGGATAGATTGAATCAAAATCTTTTCCTCGTTATGGATTTGATTCTTCGGAATCGATTCCCATATTCAGTGGACCGTGCCTCAAGGATGGACTTAGCGGCAGAGTCAAGAGGGACCTCTCCGCTGCAAGTTTTCTTGCCTAGTTTTCATTGTCGTCTTGTTGCTTTCGTGCTTTTGAGTTAGTTTTCGGATTTGCACTTTCTTGAACGATTTCGATGGATTTCATTATTTTCGTTCGTTGAACTTCATTTCATTCCGAGCTTGGAAAGAGTAGAAAATATATTGATCATATGTTTGTGGCAATGCAGGTGATCGTGCAGTAGACGTCGCGCGAGCGGAGACTTGAAGCACCTCTTTCCTTTCCTCTCCCCACCAACTTGTGAGTGGCTATAATTCGATTTAGTTGACCCTTCTTCCAAGTCTTCACATCTAAAATATTGTCTTCTTGATTGTCCCGATCAAACGATACCATAATAACTAAAAGATGTCAAGATAAAATAAAATATACTTGGATTACTTCTACTTGTGAATCAACTTGTGATCGATTACCTTGTTGCATGCTAGTTCGTTTAGAATATTCTTTCATCATGTTTCAATTCTAGTTAGAATATATATACTTCTTCTATTATTGAGCTATGTATAGAACACACCTTACTATGAAATAAACTTATCAAAGTGACTATGCAAAATAGAGCATGCCTTGTTAGTTGTCTCATGCTTGTGTTGCCTTAAACTGCCTCGATTGATAACTTAGTAGACTTCGTTTGGTCACGGACAACTTGTGCACAAGGTTTTAGTTCCTGCGGACGATCGCTAGGGCACTGGCACCGATCCGGACGGAACTTCCAGATATTCGTCTGCTTCGGACGGGATGGCATGTGACGTCCATGTTCCAAGCGTTGCATGTCATTCCATCCCGAGACTATAACTAGTCCACTATGGCAACGTGCCAGTGATCCCCTCGTATATTTAAACTGTGCAAGCTAATTATATCTTTGTGTTAGGGAAGGTCATGATAAGTATTGTGCAGGTAGTTCAGTCGGACATGTAAAAGTCACCGAGCAGTGGCATATTTATTTCAGTAAACTTGCATATGTAATGCTTGCTTGTAAAATGAACTAAGACAAGATAGAAAGACCACATAATAACTTTCATACTTCATATAAATAACGTGTTCATTGGTATAGTTGGGTTAGCTCGCCTTCACCGGTGCATTTCGATGTACTGACCCTCGTTGCAATAGGCTTTCCGTACCAAGGAGAACCTGCAAGAAGTTAAAATAACTTTCCAATCCAGTCCACCTACCGGCACGTCCAGTTCGTTACTTGAAGTTTGTTTTGCAAGTTTCAGGAGCCCGTGCACATAACTTATGCAACTCCGTGGAAAGGCGATAGATTCGTCCGAATGTGTCTATAGCTTTTAAGTTTTAGTAAAATGATGTAATGTACGGGACGGTTATCTCATTTTGCGTCCACTTTTGTAAGTTCGTGCATCAATTATCTGACTCGTTCAAGAGTTTGTATAAAGATATTTATTATCAATAAAGAGAACTTTTTCATTTTTCAACATTGTGTTCAATTATCTGCGTACTCTGAATATGTGTTCTTTATATAAAATATTTTGGCCTTGTGCGTTACACAACCTAGACACGCACAACGTCACGTTCGAAAAACGACTAACGATTCTACGAAATTAGAACGTAACACAGAGTACATACTTTTGGAGCGTATATGTTTCCTGGAAATATAATATTAAGACTGGCAGGCAGTCATAAAAATTGTTTCTTTCTATAAAGCCTTAATTTAGCAAGAACTTTTTATTTTTATTTTTATTTTATTTTTATTTTTCTTGCCCTTTTTGAATTCTCTGCTCAAGATTAACAAAAGAAACTCTCAATCAACCTCTTGTGGCCAAACAAGAAAGAATCCATATTTATGATTTGAGTGACTAAGTCGTAGAATTGTGACGGACCTGATTTATCTAATAATTTTGTTATTTTGCCAGAAAGATTGATAGGTGAGGTCCGGAGGAAGTGGTTTTGGTCAGTGGTGTCTCTCAATAGCACCCATTGCCATTGGTGACTGAGATGGGCCATAAAGAACTGGCAAAGCTGCGGTAAGCATGATGAGCGCTGGCTGGTGACACATGGGACCATTGGGTCCTTTTCAGAGCACAAGGAAAAGAGGGATTCCAGATTGCTACTTTCCTCAGAGTCACATGTACTATTTGGAGGCACTAAGCTATCATGCTATGACTACAATCACAGCTTTACAATTTTCTTTCAACCGTCTAAGTTCGGTTCAGTTCACATTCGGTTCTGAACTAAAACTGTCCGGATTGGTTTTAATTTGTTCAGTTCGTGTTCGGTTTTAATTCTTACGCTTCGATTTGAACTGAATCGAACCGATGCTCACTCCTGGAGGAGACTCAATTGGTAACTGTTATCTAGCCGGTTGTAAGAGAATTGTAAGACTTTTGATTATAATTCTAGAATTATTGTTAAGCTACACAGTTCCTACACTTGACCTTGAAGCTCTCTCTCTGTGCTTTGTATTTTGATTAAAGAATTTATTACTCGATTGCGTGAAGCTTACTGTTTCTCTGCTATTTGTATTTTGATTGAAAAAAAAAAACACAATCCGATTGCAGATAACTACCATGTCTTTTAAACTATCTTTATACATGATATTAGGTCATAGATACATATTAAATAATTTATGAGTGTCCGTGAAAATTTTGGACTCCATTCTTCGTACACAGAATGATGAAATAAAGTTCTTGTGATTAAGAAATTATGATATAATTGTGGTAAGAAATTATATGATTTGTGATCATTATCATCATATGACCTTCTTCCATCAAATTTAGTCATGGACCACTTCTCCAAGTTGACAAGATCCATTCAAGCAAAGCTGTGGTGTGCAGAAGTTTCCTCTGAAGATTTTTCTGAAGCCACAATGCTGTAACCTCAAACAGTTGGATTGACCAACTATGAATAGGTACTGTCATAAATTTTAGATTAACCTATTCTAATTGTACCACAACTATAACGTTCGGACTTGTTTGACATCTTAACTCTCCAATGTTCAATTTTGAAATCCTAATTTTATAAATTGTTCTTTTAAAACATCTTTCATCAATTTTGAAGCACATCGAGACTTATTCATATATCTTGTAGTACTAAAGCACAATTTATATACTTGTACTGTCATATATTCTTTTAAAGTTATTCCGATGTACTTTAAAAATTGACCAAATGTGTCTCATAATAGTAATTTATAAAATTGGAGTGTTACATTTGAGCAGTAATAAGTTAATATGTCAAAAATATCTGAACGCTATAGTTAGGATTAAAGGAGATTAAAACCCGTGCTCTTCATATTAACAACAGAGATATATATACAAGAGTTTAGTTAGACTTTGCTAACAATAAATATGCTAAGAGATATTCACAATCAATCTATAATAACTACCTAACTATAATTAGGTAGGCTAACAACTAAGAGATATTCACAATCTATGATAACTAACTAACTATAATTAGGTAGGCTAACACTCCCCCGCAGTCGTAGCGGAAGATTTCCGTACGTTGAGACTGTCTCGAAAATCATCAAAGAGTATATGTGGAAGCCCTTTGGTAAAAATATCAGCAATTTGGTACCGAGATGGAACATGGAGTACTCGAACATGGCCTTGAGCAACTTTCTCGCGGACAAAATGTATATCCATTTCGATATGTTTAGTGCGTTGATGTTGAACTGGATTGCCTGAGAGATAGATGGCACTAACATTGTCACAATAAACGATGGTAGCCTTCTGAATCGGAAAATGAAGCTCAAGACGCAAATTACGTAACCAACATGATTCAGAAACGACATTGGCGACTCCTCGGTACTCGGCTTCGGCGCTGGAACGAGAGAGAGTAGGTTGACGTTTGGAGGACCAAGATAGTAAGTTTTCGCCAAGAAAAACACAATAACCAAGGGCAGCCACCCCAATCTGCATCGGTGTATGAAATGAGACTTGAAACTGATGATTTATAGAGTTGCAAGCCAAGGTCAAGTGTGCCTTTAATATACCGAAGGGGGGATCTGAATCATGAGTGAGTTTGGTTTTTGTGTCAACAAGTGTATTAGAAGAATTGCATGTCGTCATTCCTGCCCTGTCGAGAATCTCCTCCGCGTATTTTGATTGACTCAGAAAAAGTCCGGAAGAATTTCTTGTAACTGCAATTCCCAAAAAATAGCTAAGAGGTCCCAAATCCTTCATAGCAAATTCTGAAGCCAGAAGAGACATAATAGACGAACGTAAGGCTGTGGATGATGTCGTCAAGATGATGTCATCAACATAAAGTAGAAGAAAGGCTAGGTCGGGTCCTTGTTTGTAAATGAACAGGGAGTGATCCGATTTGCTATGAACAAAACCAATGGTAGCGACAAACTCGGCAAACCGCTGATACCAGGCACGGGGTGCTTGTTTGAGACCGTAAAGCGACTTCTTCAATAGACATACGTAGTCAGGGTGTGTAGAATCCCGAAAACCCAGTGGTTGATGCATGTATACTGTTTCGTTAAGGTGGCCATGCAGAAACGCATTTGTGACATCCAATTGGTGAATCGGCCAAGAATGACACAAGGCGATGCTGAGAACAGTACGAATAGTAGCGGGCTTTACCACGGGGCTAAATGTTTTGTCACAATCCACGCCAACCTGCTGAGACCTGCCATCACCTACAAGTCGGGCTTTATGCCGCTCAAAAGAACCGTCAGAATTCTTTTTGTGACGAAAAATCCACATAGAACGAATGACATTCACATTAGATGGTCGTGGAACTAAATCCCACGTATTATTTTTAAGAAGAGCATTAAATTCGTCGTTCATGGCGGATTTCTAATTTAGGTCGGACAAGGCAGCTTTTGGGTTGCGGGGAAGAGGTGATGGTGTGATTGAGGAAGAAAGATTGAATTGGCGTTTGGGACAATAAATCCCATGCATACTCCGCGTGATAATAGTACGAGTGGGATTTAGTGGTAGGGATGGATGGCTGGTCGTAGCAGACTGCTTGGGAGTGGACGGGCCAGAGGTATTTTGGAGGGAAGAAGTTTGGGCCATTGGGAGCGGGCCAATGGAAGAAGCCGGAGGCGGCTGGGTGGGCTCAGTAGGTGGTTGCGGCCCAAAGACAGGGGCAATGGGCGTAGGAAATTCGAAATGGGGTTGAATATTTGGATGCAAGGAATTATCCAAAAACGAGTATGACGAATTTGTGGAAGGATTGGTCTTAGCGAATGGGAAACGAGTTTCGTCAAAATGGACGTGTCGAGAGATGATAATTCGTTGGGAAGAAATATCATAACACTTGTATCCTCTATGATTTGGTGGATATCCTAAGAAAACGCAAGGAGTGGAACGAGCTTGGAGTTTGTTAATTGGTTGGGAGGGAAATAATGGAAAACAAAGACAGCCAAAAACTCGAAGGTGATCGTAGGAAGGGGCTCTAGAGTAGAGGATATCCGTGGGAGAATGGTTCTGAAGATTTTTGTGAGGAATTATATTGAGAAGATATGTGGCCATTTGCAATGCGTGATGCCAGAGAGCGGATGGGACTGAAGAGTGGACAAGAAGAGTTCGCATGATGTTATTAATAGCGCGGATTTTGCGTTCGGCTTTTCCATTTTGGGAAGAAGTATAGGGACAAGAGAAACGGAATTCAAGATCATTTTGTTGACAAAAAGATTTGAAGGCGTTATTAGAAAATTCTGTCCCATTGTCACATTAGAATGTTTTTATGGGTTTGTGAAATTGGGTTTGTATAAATGTGCTAAAGGCCAAAAAAAGAGAAAAAATTTGCGATTTTTTGCCAATAGGAAAAGTCCACAAAAAGTTACTATAGTTATCAAGAAAGAACACATAATACTTATGTCCTGCAGAGCTTAACACAGGGGATGTCCACACATCACTATGCACTATATCAAAAGATGACAAAGTGCAAGCATTAGAAGAATAAAAAGGTAGTTTCACATGTTTTCCAAAAACACAAGATTGACAAGTATTAGAATGGGAGATGGGCTTATAATCAATAACCCTCTTATTCTTAAGGGAATGTAAAATAGAAACTCCTGGGTGTCCTAATCGATTGTGCCAAAGAGTAGGCGACAAAGCAGCACATGTGGATGGCGAGGCGGTTTGTTGGCGTGTGTTGGTGTTGGTGATGGGGTAGAGGTCGCCAGTGCTATTACACCTTATGATTTGCCTCCCAGTCTGAATGTCCTTCACAGAAAATCCACAAGGATCAAATCCAATGGTCACATTATAATCAGTCGTAAAACGACGAACAGAAATAAGATTTTTAATAAGTTTTTGTCCATAACCATGAATTGGGATTTCCTGACCACTACCGACAATAATATTTTTAATAAGTTTCTGTCCATAACCATGAAGCACATTTGTTAAACGAAGGGGTGGGAATGGCGTAGGAAGGGATTTCTGTCCATAACCATGAATTGGGATTTCCTGACCACTACCGACAATAATATTTTTATTTTTGCTCAAATTAAAATAAGCCGTAAGATTACCTCCATCGCTTGTCATATGAGAAGTGGCACCCGTGTCCATGTACCAATTATTATCTGGGGAGTTAAAGCCATCGTTTGAAAAGCCTGTTCCAAATTCGTTGGTTGAAACTGTGTGGTGTGAGCTTGTGGTGGACGATGACCCAAGATTCCGGACTGCCTGGATGGTTGTGGAGGGCGTGACCACCCGCTAGTGGGATAAGGACACGGTGGAGGTGGAGTCCAAGTCTGATTCCACGGAGCAGCCCAAGGTGGGTAGTACTGCTGGCATTGATGCTGATTTGGCGGCCAAAAAGGAGGTGGCGGATGGTTGCGCGACCCGCCCCCGTTAGACGATCCTCCATTATGATTCGATCCTCCACGACCTCGACCTTTCCCTTTACCACGATATGAGGTCTGATTTCGGGTTGATGAATTGGCCGAACCTTTGTTTTGTTGATGTCGGTTTGAGTTCGTTCCGGGCCCGGAGGTTGGAGGGAGGGTTGCGTCATTGGAGGGCTGGGCGACAAGAGCCTGCTGTGATGGTACGCGAGAAGTAACCTCCGCCTGGCGGGATTTACGCATCTCTTCCAAGAGCAAACGAGACCGAGCGGCGTAAAATTCCGGCAAAGGATCCATTTGAGAAATAGTAGAAGCTACTGTGTCATAATTCTCATTTAATCCATTTATAAGGCAAAGAACTAACCGATGGTTGTCAACCGGAGCATCAACGTTTGTAAGTTGATCCGATAAGTCTTTGAGTTCCTGACAGTAAGAGGAGACGTCGGAAAAATCATCAAGAAAGGTGTTGGCAAACCTGGTTTCGAGAGTCGATGCACGCACGTGTTTGTTATCCAAAAAAATGCTCGCAAGTCGATCCCACTGTGCCTTGGCGGTGGAATTAGGCTTCAAGATGGTGATGAGTAATTCAGAGGAGATCGTGCCGTACATCCAAGTTAGGACGATGGCATCGAGACGGGTCCAGAGATCCTTATCAAAGGCAGGATCTTTTTCTTTCTCCGATAATGGTTGTGACGGGATGATGTGCTCGTTGACGTTATAGGCACGGCAATGAATTTGGAATAATTCAGCCCAAGAGGCGTAGGGGCCTTTTTCTGATTCAAGACGAATTGGGATGGAGTTCTTGATGTTGGAGACAAGTGCTGGGTGGAATTTGTTGTTGGTGGATTCCATCATGGCAGCAGAATTGGTTGTTGGAGACGCCATGAAAGAAATGAATGAGAAGAGAACGGCGGAAGCGTTTGAGAAGGTTAGGAGTCGAGAAGCTCTGATACCATAAAGTAGATTAAAACCCGTGCTCTTCATATTAACAACAGAGATATATATACAAGAGTTTAGTTAGACTTTGCTAACAATAAATATGCTAAGAGATATTCACAATCAATCTATAATAACTACCTAACTATAATTAGGTAGGCTAACAAGGATGTCATTAGAATAACTTAGCAAAATTTTAAGCAAACAGATGTTGAAGCAAATGGTAAACCTACAAAAGTAAGAGACTGGTCAGTTGTAAGCAAGTGACTTGTCAAAAGCTCAGCTGACAGATATTAACTTTACTTAGTTAAGAAGCAAAGCTTATCCCAATGGTAATGCTGGTAAAAGGTCATGCATATACCAATTCTTCAGGACTTGGTCTCGAAACAATAAAAAAATTAAGTAGGAGTAAACCAAAATACAAGTCAAGATGCAGATGGCTAACCTTGCTTAATCAGCTACATGCATTGGCCATTAATTCATTCAATTAGGTTTAACGCAAAGAACAAGCAACCATACATCATTGGGCCTATTGCTTAATCTAAGCTGGTCCAAGAGCAATATACTTGACTAGTCTTCCCAAACCAAAATAGAGTAAGATCAGTGCTTGTAGAAATCATTTCAAAATAGCTTCATGATCTTGGGGAAGTGCCAATATATAACTGATCAAGATGAAAAGAACATACTCAGCAGTAAGAAGCATATCTCCAGCCAGTAATTTCAATTTGCATAAAGATTTGAAGAAGAGATTGGTGTTTTATGTTTTTTTTCTTCCTTTTGTTTCTTCATCAAAAAGATTTTGTCAATTATTAGAAGTCCTTTCAAAGGAATCATCACCCTCCATACCCGAATCTTTCTTATATATGTATGATTCATGCATGTTATATTTTTGCTAGATAAGTTCAAAGTCGAGGATTTCTAAGTGTAGCTGTTACTAGAAATTTCCGCTCCAATAGATGGTCTTATATCTTGACCAGTGATTTTACACCAACAGAGAGTAGCCAAACACAAAGCATCAACAATTATAAGGTTACATATATTAAGTGAAATGGAATGGAAGCAATTACATATACATATATACTTGATAGATACTTAGAACACAATACCACTGATCATAATTACAAAGTAATTACACCTAACATCCTTCCTCTGCCCCTCTGGTTCTGCCAAGAAAAAGATGGCAAGAACCAGATCTATGGCAGCACACCACCACTAGAAAACCCTAAAAGAAGAAGCAGCAGCCATGCAAATGCCAAAAATTCCATTTGCAAAAGCTCGCTCGATCGGGAAAAAAAAAAAAAAGGAGGGGGGGGGGGGGGGGGGGGGGGGGGGGGGGGGTGGTGGCGGGGGGGGTGGGGGGCGCTAGTTACGAGAGTATGGCCTCCCAGTCGATCTCCCATGACGGATACTTCTTCAGCTGGAAGCTCTCCGTCTCGTCCCACGGCACCTCCGTGAAGTCCAAACCCTCAATCTCCGACACCGGCACCGGCGCCGGCGAGTTCGAACAGCTCTCGTTGTTCCCAGAAGACGAAGACGAAGACGAACTTGAGCTCGAGTTCGAGCCACTCGCTGTCGACCCCTTGGAAGCCTTCTTTCCCTTCGGCGGAACCGTAGTGCCCTTCTTCGAGTCCGCCAGGCCCTCGCATATGGCCCGCAGCTTCGCGTCGACCGAGGAGTGCAGCGGGCTGCAGGAGCTCGAGTGGGCCGCGGTGTGGCGCAGGTCCGGGAAGTTCAGCCTCGCGTAGTCCCCGCGGAGCTTGTACGCGGCCCTGTCGTAGGCCAGCGCGGCCTCCTCCGCGGTGTCGAACGTGCCGAGCCAGAGCCGGGTCCGGTTCTTCGGGAGCCGGATCTCCGCCACCCACTTCCCCCAGTGCCGCTGCCGCACGCCGCGGTACAGCTTCGGCGCCTGCGGAGGCTTCATCGGCTGCGACCGCAGGCCGAGGAAAGGGTTCCTCGGCTGCTGCTGCTGCTGATAGTTGATCTGGATCTGCTGGATCTGGACCGGGCTCAGCTGGGTCAGACCGACCGGACCGACCTGGTTCAGATCCGGATGAGGAAAGAACTGACGGTTTTGGTGGTAACTCGTGATAGGAAAAGAGGAGGAAGCACTATTGAAAAAAGGTTCTAGTGCTTTCATCAGTTCCTCCGTAAGTGGATTCTGGGGGAACACCACTTGCTGTTGGCTACTGGTATCTATAGCTGCAGCCATGTTCTTAACCAAAAGGTCCAAAGAACAACCGGCAATATTACTAAAATGAAAAATATGCCTCTTTCTAAAATTAAAAAGACAAAATACTAAATGAAAAACAGCCTGATGGGTGTAGAAAAACAAACCCTCTTGCCTCAGAAAATGGAAATGAAAGGAGAAAAAAAAATGAAAATTAAAGGGTTTTTTTTTTTTTTTTTGCAGAAAAGGGCTTGGAGGGAAATTGGAGTGCTTTTGTGAAAGAACGCTCAGCCTCACCGAGGAGTGGAAAGATGTTATTATGTTGGTGGAACACTCTTGGGGAGAATGCAGGGGGGAGGGGAGGGCATTATATAGTGTTCTTAATCATGATTTGGTTTTATTTATTTAATCACTTAAATTGCACGCAACGGGTTCTACTGCTCACGTAGGTGACAGGTCCGGATCAGTCAGTGACCTCTGGCCTATTGTGGAGAGACACGTGTACAGTGGGAACGGCAGGTGTCAGGAATGTTGACTGACTAGTGTCCGTGGAATGTGTGTGGGGTTGTGATTGGGAAATTGATGGAGCCGGTTACCGGCTTCGGCTGCGCGGCTTATAAGCCGGCTCGGTAGATCCAGAATGTCTCTCCTTTGTCACGTTTGGTTGCAGTTGAAAAAAAAAAACATTTATTTTTTGTGTTTGGAATAACAAAAATTGAAAAATAAAATTAAAATATTTTCAAAAGAAACGGAAATATGGAAAAAAAAAATGGTCTCCAACTACGGTAAGGATTTATTTTCTCCCCCAAATTTTTGACCTTTTTAAACATTAATTTTTTTTTAATAAAAATTATATTTTTTAAAAATTAAACAAAGAATTGATTTCTTTTACTTTCTCTCAATACGACGTGGCTAGAATAGTCTCCCTTTTAATTGACTATTAATAATATGCACTGCATTACATGTACATAAAAAAATATTATAAAAAATTAAACATAAATTTATTATATAAAATATTATTCCTAAGAATTGAACTCAAACAATCAAAAAAAATATTTCACACCTTAACCACTTGAGTTAGAGTTATTTTTAGTTATAAATATATCATATTTGATAGGTAATTGCTTGATTAAGTTTTTTTAAATAATTAATAAAATATTTCGGTAGTTATGTTTTTATTAATTTTCTAATTTATTTAAATGATGATAAACATATCAATTAGACGGCTCTTTTTCAGTCGTTTCTAAGTCGCATTATAATAGTAGAGATGAAAATTATTATTTTTTGTTCCTATCTTTTATTATTTTTTTCATACAAAAAATGAATGGAAAACAAAAATGGAACAATATTAATCCTTTTTATTTTACTAGTGTTCCAAATTTGTTACATGTTGTGGTTAAAAAAAACTATTTAAATATTTAAATTAAAATTTATTATATATATATGATAAACGGGATATGAGTCATAGTGCTCATTTTTCTACATAAGTCATGTACATGTGGACCAATAGGAATAGACTTCCACATCCCATGTGAACTAGTACACCATATTTCTATTGACACCCTATTTCTATTGGTCCACATGTGCATAACTCAGATAGTAAAATGAACATTATGGCTAATATCATGTTTTCCTATATATATATATATATATATATATATATATATATATATATATATATATATATATATATATAGGTAAACGGGATATGAGCCATAGGCTCATATATATATATATATATATATATATATATATATATATATATATATATATATAGAGAGAGAGAGAGAGAGAGAGAGAGTGTACTATTGCACCCATGTGTACTAGTACACCATATTCATATTGGTCCACATATGCATTGATTCATGTAGGAATATGAATCTATGGCTCATGTCCCTTTATATATATATATATATATATATATATATATATATATATATAGAGAGAGAGAGAGAGAGAGAGAAAGAATATTAGCCATAGGCTCGTATTCCTCTACATAAATCAATACGCATGTGGACTAATAGAAATGGAATGTACTAATGCACATGGGTGCATATGGGATGTAGAAATTTATTTCTATTGGTCCACATGTACATGACTCGTATAGAAATATGAACTTATGGCTCATATATATATATATATATATATATATATATATATATATATATATATATTAGAATTTGTTATAGATATATGTTTAGTTAGTTATTTAATATCATATACTTAAACTTTTATAAAAATTTAATTGTGACGGTTTATTTAAACTAATTTATAATTACAAATAAGTTTTTATATACGAATAGTTTATTTTTTGAATGCCATTTTATAATATATAATAGTAAAGATATACATCATGGGGCATGGCTTACAGAATATTCACCGGACACACGTATAAATGTGATGAATATTTTCAAATTTAATCAACAAAAAAAAACACGAAAGTTGCATCTACAAAATCTTCTACTCCACCTTCTTATGCCATCTTCAATCAAAATTTTTAAAATTGAGATTCTATGCTACTTGGCATTGTATTTTTAAAAAAAATCTATCCTAGAGTTTCTACATAGAAATTGTATATACAAAAAAAAATTTTCAATGATTCTCCATTTCTATCGTACAAAATAAAACATTAATTTAATGATGGTGGATCAAATTTTAATTGTTATGAGAGATGGAAAATTTATATGAAAGTTACTGCATGTACAAATCCGTATTGAGAATGAAGTGCAAAAATATTTTTTTCAAACCAGAAAGTACCTGCGAGAGAACCGAGCAATACAACGCACAAATCAAACATCTAACTACAGAAAAATAAACCACGCAGACACAGAGAATTTTGACGTAGAAAATCCTTACGAAAAAAACCATGGGACAATCGGAGTCCAACCCTGAAGAACCTTCACTAATGGAATAAAGAGAATACACCATCTACAAGCTCCTCCCGATCCAACACGGATCACCACAACACTTAGGAATAGAAAATAGATCACACCACGAAGATAGAAGACAATGAAAAATTATTCAAAATGATCTCCTCCTCCGAAACGGCCTTAAATCCTTCTTTCTTCTTCCCAAATTTGCAATGGCACTCTTGCCTCCTCTTCCTATTCCTTGAGATGATATGTTATGTATTATTTGTGGAATTAGCGTTAGAAAAACCTAATATATATCCCATAATCCCGTAGCTGACCGTAGGATACGATCCAACGGTGTATAAAACATCCCTGAAATTTCGTTCAGCCTGCCGATCGAACTCGGACAGACTTCCGTTTTGAGGTTCTATAATACCACACCGAGTTCGGTCCGACTTCGATTTTGAGGTTCTCGATCACCACACCGAACTCGGACCGAGTTTGGCCCGAATTCTGTCTCCCCCTGTACAGCAGACTGTTCCTCCTTCCTCCCGAGTTTCTTCGACCTCTTGAATAACTCTTGTCACCTCCCCGAGCTTCTCTGACCACAGATGGCGCTCGTCACACTCCGGGGTATTCTCCACATAGGTTGGAACCCCACCCACTCCAACAAATCTTCTCCTTCGCAACTATTTGGAGGGGATCATCATCAGGACGATCTACCTGCAATACTCAAACTTTTTTCTTGGAAGAATCTTTGTGAAGATATCTGTTCCATTGTCGTCTGTATGAACATTCTTAAGCGCCGCTTCCTTCTTCTCAACAACATCCCATATCCAATGATACCGGATCTCAATGTGCTTGGACCGGCTATGAAATGTCTGGTTCTTCACAAGGTGAATAGCACTCTGACTATCGTAAAGCAAAGGATATTGCTCCTGCCTTAGCCCAATTTTCTGCAACAGCATCTTCATCCACAGCAACTCCTTGCAAGCCTTCGTCGTCGCAATGTACTCTACCTCCATCGTCGACAAGGCAACACACTTCTACAAACGCGACTGCCATGATACTGCTCCACCAGCAAACATCATCATATAGCCCGAAGTCGATCGTCTCGTGTCTACATCTCCAGCCATATCAGCGTCGATATACCCAACCAGCTTCGGCCCGTCACCAACAAATAAAAGTCTCCAAATGGCAGTGCCCTGAAGATATCATATAATCCACTTGACCCCACTCCAATGTACCATTCTAGGATTGGAAGTGTACATGCTAACTGTGCCGACTGCGTGAGCAATCTCTGGCCTCGTACATACCATAGCATACATAAGACTTTACACGGCTGAGGCATATAGAACCCGCTCCATATCTTCCTTCTCGTCCTCGGTAGATGGACACTGCTCCTCAGTGAACTTAAAGTGAGCTGCAAGGGGGTTACTCACTTTCTTCGACCCGTCCATCCCAAAATGCTGAAATACCCGGTGAATCTACTTTTTTGGGACAAGTGTAGCAGCTTGGACTCTTTCTCTCGGCTGATCTTCATCCTAAGAATAGTCTTTGTTGCGCCCAAATCCTTCATAGAGAAGGCCTCGCTCAGTTGGCACTTCAACTCCGCTATCTTAGTGGCATTCTGACTCACCAGTAGCATATCATCAACATAGAGCAGTAAAAATATGAAATCATTCTCGACAAAATACCTCACAAACACACAGTGGTCCGATGTCGTCCGTGCATAACCATGCTCCCCCATAAATAACTCGAACTTTCTGTACCACTGCTTCGGAGCTTGTTTCAGACCATACAAGCTCTTCCTCAATCGGCAGACCAAATATGACTTGCCCTTCTCACAGAATCCCTCTGGCTGCTCCATGTACAACTCCTCCTCAAGATCACAGTAAAGGAATATCGTCTTCACGTCCATTTGCTCGGCCTCAAAGTCAAAACTGGCTGCCAAAGCTAGCACCACCCGAATAGACGACTGCTTGACGACTGACAAAAATATCTCATCATAATCTACGCCTTCCGTTGGCCGTAGGTTTTAACTACCAGCCTCGCTTTGTATCGAGGGTGAGTAGCATCATCTGTTTGCTTCACTCTTAACACCCATCGATTCTTCAAAGCCTTTTTGCCCTTTGACAACTGTACCAGATCATAAGTAGAGTTCGCCTCCAAGAAACTCATCTCCTCCTGCATGGCCTCCATCCACTACTGCCTGTGTTCGTCTTCCATAGCCTCTGCGAAACATTTGAGTTCTCTCCCGTCAGTCAGTAGCACATACTCACCCGGTGAGTATCTTGTAGATGGTTGACGCTCTCAATCGCTCCTCCTCAATGGAACTACTGGTGCTGGTTGTATATCTAGGGCCTCCTCCCCTCTAAGAACAGCCTTCTCGGCATACTCATCCTCCTGAGGGTCACGCTGATCACCATCAGCAAGATGATGATCAAGATTGGGAGCAACTCCATGTACTGGCTCCCCCATAACTTGATCCTCTGCGATGTCCTTTGGAAACTGATCGAAGTAAAATGACTCTAACTCAGGCAATTCCTCAGCCTCAGAAGGCATCTCGGAATCCTAAGTGTTGGTCATGGTCTGATTCTCGACGAATACCACGTTCCTGCTTCTGTAGAGCTTTATTTCCACTGGATCGTAGAGTCTATAGCCAAACTCATCCCGACCAAAGCCGACAAAGATGCACCATCTCGTCTTCGGCTCAAGTTTGGATCTCTCGTCCTTCGGTACATGCACGAAGGCCTTACAACCAAACACTCGCAGGTGATTGTATGACGACTCTTTGTCGTACCATACTTTGTCAGGCACATCACCCTGCAAAGAAGCACTAGGAGATAAATTAATAACATAAGCGGTTGTGTAAAGTGCCTCATCCCAATAGCTGCCTGACAAGTTTGCTTCTGACAGCAAATATCATACCCTCTCCATCAGCGTCATGTTCATCCGCTCCGCTACACCATTGTGTTACGGTATCTTTGGTGGAGTCTTCTGATGTTGTATTTCTTGTTTTCTGCAATAAACATCAAAGGGACCGATATACTCGCCGCCATTGTCCGACAGAACACAAAGCAGCTTCTTGCCCGTCTTCCTTTCAACAGAGGCCTAAAACTCCTTAAAAGTGGGTAGCACCTGATCTTGGTCTTTAAGGTATAGACCCAAACCTTCTTGTAATAGTCATCAATAAATGTTATAAAATAATAAGCACCACCAATAGATTTTACTTTTATAGGACCGCAGACATCCAAATGAATCAACTCGAGCAACACTGGCTTCCTTGAACTTGGGCAACTTTGGAAAGACACATTATTTTGCTTTACTGCAAAACAGTGCGTGCACTTCTTCAACTTTATAGACTTTAGCCTTAGAATCACCTTCATGTTCACCAAGTAGCTCATCCTCTTCCCGCTGATATGGCTGAGCCGCCTGTGCCATAACTCAGCAGACGTATTAGAAGCTGCGTTAACCTCCTGTGCCCCATGTAAACCCCCTGAATTTTCAAAATTTTAAAAACTGAATTTTTCACAATTTTCTGGAATTTTCTGAGATTTTTCTGTAATTTAAAAACAGGGTTTTAATTTTTAAATGATTTTTGATTGATATTAAACAATATTAAAATATTATAAAAATAATATTTTTGGATGTAAAATGAAAAACTGGACTTAGGGCAATTTTTCTGGAATTTATCGGACCCCGGACCTATTTTTAAATGCCTAAAAAAGTATTTTATTATTTATTTAATTAATTAATTATTTACTGATTTTATTATTATTATTATTATTATTATTATTATTATTATTATTTTTATATTTTTCGGTCCGTGGCCCGTTGGGCCGGCCCGGCCCAGCCCAACCCGAGCCCAGACCCTAGCGGGTCGGGTCGGATCCGCCAGACCCGACCCGCCCGACCCGCAAACCCGCCCAGCCTCTCCCCGCACGACCCGCACAACCGCCCGCTTCTGCCGCCGCTCCCCGCGCCTCCGGCCGCGCCGCCCGTCGCTCCGCCTGGCCCTCACCCCCACGACCTCCGCCCCGCTCGGCCCCGCTCCCTCTCCTCCGCCCTATATATATACCCCTCCCCCTTCCTCTCCGGCCACCGCTCCTCCCCACCACGCCGTCGTCCCGCCTCGCCGCTGCAGCCACGCCGACCCCGCCGCAGCGCCGCCGCCCAGCTCCCCCTTCCTCCTCCTTCATCCGCCTCCTTCCCCGACAGCAGCATCAACAGCAGCAGCGGCCGCCGCTCAGCCGCCTGCGCGCCGCCGCGCCGCCTCCGCCCGCGGCCACTCGTCCCCGACCTAGCCCCCGGTCGGCCTCCCCCGCCGCTGTGCCGCAGAGCCGCCGTCTCCGGCCGCCTGAGAGTCCAGAACCCTAACCCTAATTCCTAAATCCGCGTGTCCGACACGTGTCGGACACGATTCGGACCCCGATTTTTGGGTCCCCTTCAGGTGCGTGTAACTTTTTGCTCGTAGCTTCATTTTCGTTTCCGCAAATTGCATTACGAAGCCTGTATGACCCTCTCGGTGTCCGGACAAACTGTTCGGGGCATCGCGTCCTGTGGTGATCGCACACCGCGATCCAAAAACAGGAAAAATCAGACCCTGTTTCATCCCGGAACTGAGTACGCCCCGCCAAACGGGATGACTTGGTCGTGCGCGGTCTTCACAGATACGTGCGCATCGTCGATACGGACGTGTGAGATTTTGCGTAAGCTGATTCGGGTGTGCGTGCACACCGGAATCAACGCGTATCCGCGGACATCGCCCGTATCCGACTTTTCTGTAATTCGACCTAACTTTGTGTACACACGTCGGATCGAGACAAAACTTACGCCATCGGACTCGTAGCGATACGCTGGTCCTGTGGGTCAAGTTTGGTTCGATTCTGAGAACGTTGACGAAATCGCGTGTCGTGGGCCTCACAGGCCCCGCTCGACGGGCGATTTTGTGATCGGCTCATCGGAATCCAATTCTGGAAGTTCCGTTGGGTTCGTATCATCGTTCCTGACCTGTTGACACTAAGTTTGGTGAATTTGGAGACCGTTGACCCAGATGCATTTTTCGGTGCAAAGCGGGCCCGCATGTGGGCCCCATTTTGGCCCGAAACTGTCGTTTCTGTCCTTGTCTCCAAATTGGACCCAAGGACAGGCATTTCTAGCTGATTGATATTTTCTGGATCTGATGGTGATATTTGTTTCAGCAACCGGAGTACCGCCTGCAAATCCAACCGAAGTCAGAACTGCAAACATAGCCGGAACCACAGGCAAGTGTACCTTGCCAAACGCTGCAGCTTGCTATATATTTTTCTTGGTTAATTTTGCATCAGTGAGAACATAGAGCTTGTAAATTCTCAGTAATTTCTGTTATAGTATTTTACTTGAATTCCGGTAGATCCATATGTAACTTATTTTAACTGCTTAACCTAGGAAACGTGTGACGTGCTTAGTGTCCGATCATAGTCGGGTGCCAACCCCGTACGCGGTGTTGAGTACGTCATTAGAGATGGACAATCGATACCCTTATTCTCGTACTTGTCCTATCAAGTACACCAGAACCCAGGACACTTGACACTATTTCATGAGACAGAGTCTTCCTGAGACATTCGAGGTGATTCTGTATAGGATGCATGTTTTATGACATAGACTTTACATTCTTAGACATTTGATTCATAGCTATCAGACTTGCTGCATTAGTTATAATCGTGCGTGACATGGACATGAGGCATCGTGGACATGAGACGTGGGATTACATTGGGTGGGGAGAGACACACAGACTACAGGCTGATATTATATATAAAAACATAGTATATATCATAGTGTAATTCATAGTTATTGCAGCTACCGGCTCCCCGACACAGAGCTTGTAGTGGCTTCAGCCTGAATTCTAGTGTTGCTCTCATATTGCATATCACTTAGCTGGTTACATAACTTACCCTCTTGTTTAATTATCTGCTGCACTGTGTTTATTTTGGCTTGTATTTTCTGTACCTTGCTGTCCCCTGAGGACCTGGATCCGGATTATGTCCCCAGGTACAGCTGAAGAGAACTACCCAGAGGTGTACGGTACCAGAGCACTCCTTGGAGCAGAACAAGGAACAGAGGACGAAGTAGTGGCCGAAGATTTCACCTGAGCACCGGCTTCAGCTACACAGTATTTACATTTTCAGCATTTCAATTCCTGTCTTTTTTTCCTTAATTGTAACAGAATAATTCTCGGATTTGTTTCCCGAGACAACCTTATTTGTTATTGCATATTTATTTCCATTGCATTATTTCTGGCAATTAATCTGTGTTATTCTGTGGATGAGATTAGTAATACCTGAGACTTGTAACTTATTACTGCTAGACTACAGCTTAAGCATGCCCTGATGGATCCATTAAATTGGATTGTCCATCGGTGCGTGCTGCTGGCCATTGCCACGCTTCTCTAGTCCCTCGGCATTTTGGGACTGGGGCGTGACATGGTTTTTGTGGTGGCCCATGCAGGTCTACGACTAAATTGTTCGGTTTCAACTTAGGGACCGAACAGGCCTGCAATAAGATAGGATAAGTTTTTAGAATCTCATCCACTTGCTTGAATCGTTTTTGATATCTGTATCGTACTCGAACTAATTTGAATTTGTATCTTGCCTTGATTCCTGTGCGCCTCTTATTGGTTATTTTGGATACAGGGAAATGGACCCCCAAGAATGCAACGAGACTCCCGTCGGAACACCACAAGCTACATGTGTCACCTATGACGACGAAGTGACACCAGTCGGAGGAGTTTCCTCAACTCAACAAAGCCAGCAGGCAGGTCAACCTACCTCCCGATTCCGACGCGATGATATTCCACCGCCGCCGCAGTTCGTTCCACCAACGCCCGTACTCCCACAAGGACAGCCAATTGACGGGCAGCAGATATTCCAAATGATCTACGCGATGATGCAAGCTCAGCAACAAGTCCAACACGAGGCTCAGCGTCGCGAAGCTAACTTCTGGAGGGACAGCATCGTAACTGTACTGGAGCAGGCCAACCTACCAGCTCGACGGCCATCTACAGGCTCTATCACTGACTTCCGCCAACTGAAGCCCCGCACTTTTTCTGGAAAAGAGGAGTCCACAGAAGTTCATGAGTGGCTCACCAACATAAGGCATCAACTTGAAGCAGCCGAGCTCCCCCGGGAACGCTGGATGACTGCCGTCCGAATGCAGTTGACAGGCAACGCGCACCACTGGTGGTTGTCTGAGGAGACGCGACTCGGACCAGACCGAGTCACTTGGGAGGAGTTCTCCAGACTCTTCCAAGAGATGTACATTTCGGCTATCGCACGATCCGAACTGCGGGACAAATTCAATCGCCTCACTCAGGACTCTATGACGGTGGAAGAATACAACGCGGAATTCATTCGTCTGAGCCGCTTTGCCCCAACCCTGATCCCGACAGAGGAAGAAAAGGTCGAGAAATTCTTCGACGGACTGAACATTGAGCTGCAGAAACTAATTGGGTCCGTCGCACCAACATCATACTCGGACGTTCTCGCTGCAGCCCGACGCATGGAACGCGTCACCAGGAGAGAGTCTCGCCTCAAGCGGCCAATCACCTCAGCACCTGACAGATCATCACCGGGAGAATCTGCAAAGAGATCTCACACGAACCCGCCACCCAGGGCAGCTTCGCAGACCCTTTCTACCTGTCACTACTGTGGCAAGATAGGTCATGTCAAGAGGGACTGCAGACGCAAGTTAGGATTGTGCCTGATTTACGGCACCAATCAACACATAGCCAAGGACTGTCCCCAGCATCGAGATGGAGCACAAAGGGCAACCCAACCAGCTTTACCAGCACCGAGGCCACCTCTGGCACCTCAAGCGGCACTCTTCCAGCAAGCCCAACAGCAGCAGAGGAATCTACCTCAAGGACGAGGGCAAGCTTATGCGCTGACTGTGCAGGACGCTGATGCGAGTAAGTGATTCGTAGTTATCCGTTTCTAGTCTTGTTTAGTTCGTGCCCGTTGGTTCGTGACCTCAGCCCCAACCTAGTAAAATGCAACTTGTTAATAACAACCTGGTTTTCATAAAAGTTATAGTTTTAACTAGATTTTTCTGGAAAGTGTAAACTTTCAATTTTTAGGGAAACGGTACTTCCCTAAGTATCTTGTGATGTATTTTCAAACGATGCTTGCGACCGTGTCATCTCTGTTGACCAGTTATTCTTTGATTGCGAGGACGCAATCCTCTTAAGGGGGGTAGATTGTAAATCCCCTGAATTTTTAAAATTTTAAAAACTGGATTTTTCACAATTTTCTGAAATTTTCTGAGATTTTTCTGTAATTTAAAAACAGGGTTTTAATTTTTAAATGATTTTTGATTGATATTAAACAATATTAAAATATTATGAAAATAATATTTTTGGATGTAAAATGAAAAACTGGACTTAGGACAATTTTTCTGGAATTTATCGGACCCCGGACCTATTTTTAAATGCCTAAAAAAGTATTTTATTATTTATTTAATTAATTAATTATTTACTGATTTTATTATTATTATTATTATTATTATTATTATTATTATTATTATTATTATTTTTATATTTTTTCGGCCCGCGGCCCGTTGGGCCGGCCCGGCCCAGCCCAACCCGAGCCCAGACCCTAGCGGGTCGGGTCGGATCCGCCAGACCCGACCCGCCCGACCCGCAAACCCGCCCAGCCTCTCCCCGCACGACCCGTACAACCGCCCGCTTCTGCCGCCGCTCCCCGCGCCTCCGGCCGCGCCGCCCGCCGCTCCGCCTGGCCCTCACCCCCACGACCTCCGCCCCGCTCGGCCCCGCTCCCTCTCCTCCGCCCTATATATATACCCCTCCCCCTTCCTCTCCGGCCACCGCTCCTCCCCACCACGCCGCCGTCCCGCCTCGCCGCTGCAGCCACGCCGACCCCGCCGCAGAGCCGCCGCCCAGCTCCCCCTTCCTCCTCCTCCATCCGCCTCCTTCCCCGACAGCAGCATCAACAGCAGCAGCGGCCGCGCCGCTCAGCCGCCTGCGCGCCGCCGCGCCGCCTCCGCCCGCGGCCACTCGTCCCCGACCTAGCCCCCGGCCGGCCTCCCCCGCCGCTGTGCCGCAGAGCCGCCGTCTCCGGCCGCCTGAGAGTCCAGAACCCTAACCCTAACCCTAATTTCTAAATCCCCGTGTCCGACACGTGTCGGACACGATTCGGACCCCAGTTTTTGGGTCCCCTTCAGGTGCGTGTAACTTTTTGCTCGTAGCTCCGTTTTTGTTTCCGTAAATTGCGTTGCGAAGCCTGTATGACCCTCTCGGTGTCCGAACAAACTGTTCGGGGCATCGCGTCCTGTGGTGATCGCACACCGCGATCCAAAAACAGGAAAAACCAGACCCTGTTTTACCCCGGAACTGAGTACGCTCCGCCAAACGGGACGACTTGGTCATGCGCGGTCTTCACAGATACGTGCGCATCGTCGATACGGACGTGTGAGATTTTGCGGAAGCTGATTCGGGTGTGCGTGCACACCGGAATCAACGCGTATCAGCGGACATCGTTCCGTATCCGACTTTTCTGCAATTTGACCTAACTTTGTGTACACATGTCGGATCGAGACGAAACTTGCACCATCGGACTCGTAGCGATACGCTGGTCCTGTGGGTCAAGTTTGGTCCGATTCTGAGAACGTTGACGAAATCGCGTGTCGTGGGCCTCACAGGCCCCGCTCGACGGGCAATTTTGTGATCGGCTCATCGGAATCCAATTCTGGAAGTTCCGTTGGGTTCGTATCATCGTTCCTGACCTGTTGACACTAAGTTTGGTGAATTTGGAGACCGTTGACCCGGACGCGTTTTTCGGTGCAAAGTGGGCCCGCATGTGGGCCCCGTTTTGGCCCGAAACTGCCGTTTCTGCCCTTGTCTCCAAATTGGACCCAAGGACAGGCGTTTCTAGCTGATTGATATTTTCTGGATCTGATGGTGATGTTTGTTTCAGCAACCGGAGTACCGTCTGTAAATCCAACCGAAGTCAGAACTGCAAACATAGCCGGAACCACAGGCAAGTGTACATTGCCAAACGCTGCAGCTTGCTATATATTTTTCTTGGTTAATTTTGCATCAGTGAGAACATAGAGCTTGTAAATTCTCAGTAATTTCTGTTATAGTATTTTACTTGAATTCTGGTAGATCCATATGTAACTTGTTTTAACTACTTAACCTAGAAAACGTGTGACGTGCTTAGTGTCCGATCATAGTCGGGTGCCAACCCCGTACGCGGTGTTGAGTACGTCATTAGAGATGGACAATCGATACCCTTATTCTCGTACTTGTCCTATCAAGTACACCAGAACCCAGGACACTTGACACTATTTCATGAGACAGAGTCTTCCTGAGACATTCGAGGTGATTCTGTATAGGATGCATGTTTTATGACATAGACTTTACATTCTTAGACATTTGATTCATAGCTATCAGACTTGCTGCATTAGTTATAATCGTGCGTGACATGGACATGAGGCATCGTGGACATGAGACGTGGGATTACATTGGGTGGGGAGAGACACACAGACTACAGGCTGATATTATATATAAAAACATAGTATATATCATAGTGTAATTCATAGTTATTGCAGCTACCGGCTCCCCGACACAGAGCTTGTAGTGGCTTCAGCCTGAATTCTAGTGCTGCTCTCATATTGCATATCACTTAGCTGGTTACATAGCTTACCCTCTTGTTTAATTATCTGCTGCACTGTGTTTATTTTGGCTTGTATTTTCTGTACCTTGCTGTCCCCTGAGGACCTGGATCCGGATTATGTCCCCAGGTACAGCTGAAGAGAACTACCCAGAGGTGTACGGTACCAGAGCACTCCTTGGAGCAGAACAAGGAACAGAAGACGAAGTAGTGGCCGAAGATTTCACCTGAGCACTGGCTTCAGCTACACAGTATTTACATTTTCAGCATTTCAATTCCTGTCTTTTTTTCCTTAATTGTAACAGAATAATTCTCGGATTTGTTTCCCGAGGCAACCTTATTTGTTATTGCATATTTATTTTTATTGCATTATTTCTGACAATTAATCTGTGTTATTCTGTGGATGAGATTAGTAATACCTGAGACTTGTAACTTATTACTGCTAGACTACAGCTTAAGCATGCCCTGATGGATCCATTAAATTGGGTTGTCCATCGGTACGTGCTGCTGGCCATTGCCACGCTTCTCTAGTCCCTCGGCATTTTGGGACTGGGGCGTGACACCCCATGTGCGCTCCCTTCTATATAGTAGAGTCCGAACCTCTTGCTTCCTCTGGCAATCACCATCGAATATCGGGAAAGCTTCCACTGAGTGTTCCTGAAGAGACTGAAGAAACCCTCGTCATCCAACCTTTCAATCGATACCATGTTAAAACGGATATCAGTGACATGACAGACATCTTTGAGAACAAGAACTGCATCCGTCTTAGTCCTCAAATGCACATCTCCAATAGCAACCGCCTTTGACCCATCTTCATTGTCCATCTTCAACACTCCACAGTCGCTTGTTGTGTAAGTAGCAAATAGTGTCCTGTTGTGAGATATATGCATTAAAGTACCTGAGTCCACCAGCCAAGAGTTGTCATCGCAGGCGAGGTTCATAACTACCTCATCACCTACAATGATCACGTTGCCTCCATGTTTCGAGGCCGGCGCTGTAGTGTTCTCACGTTGCTTCCCCTTGTCGCCCTTCTTCTCTCTCTTCCAAGTGAAGTAGTTTCGCTTGATGTGGCCATTCTTTCCATAATGGTAACATTCTGAGTCCTCGTACCGACCATTGGACCTTCTCCTACTTTTGTCTCTGCCACCGCCTGGACCCCTGCTTTTACCTCTTCCGCGGATCTCTGAAATAAGCGCCTCTGAGTTAGATGTGGATGAAGTGCCCTAAGAACGTCTCCGTATCTCTTCATTCAGTACCCCGCTCTTGGCAAACTCCAGACTGGCCATGCCTTCCGGAGCAGAAGCGATCATAGACACGTGTACGGTCTCCCATGAGTCTGGCAATGTACACAACAGCCATAGTCCCTAAACCTCTTCGTCGAACTTGACTCACATCGAGGATAGCTGGTCAACCACGCCCTGGAGATCCATAATAGATGTCCCAGCTTTGTATCGCAGACCCATCATCTCCAACCTTTTTGTGACTTTGGAAAAAAAAGCTTTGGCCACATATGAATGACAAAATTCTATTTAAAAAATCATTCTCCAATGCAATTGTCTTAAAATTTTAAAAAAAATGCATTTTAATATTTTTGTATTAATTTTTTTTTATACACCCTAATTATTTTTTGTGAATATAATTTTTTCACATAGAAAAAATATTGTCTTGTATCTCATGCCATATAAGAATTACAAAACAATAGGGTGGAGATGCTCACTAATCCATAGAGTCCATTTTTGTTCACCCACCAAAATTAGGATGTATATTCACCTTTCAATCAAGTGTTGCCACATAATATTTGCATGCAATACAAAACAATTTTGGAAGTAGTTTTGTGAACATTTAAAATAATTTTGACTTCTATTTTGATATGTGGCAATACTTGATTGGAGGATGAATATATACTATAGTTTTGTTGGATGAACAAAAATGGACTCATAATCCATATTTAGAAATTTTATCTAAAATTCTAACCCAATCGGAAGTTGCTACATTAAGTCCCAACTGATGCTTATTTCTTTTTTAGTTGATGATGTGTAAGTGCCGCCTCAAAACCTAACTAGTTGCCTACCATTATTTTAACATACGGAAGAAGAAGAAGAAATACTAATGAAATTTTCACACCCCTAAATAAATTATTAAATTTCAGCTAAATATGGTGGGGGTGGTTGCCTAAGAGAGGGAGAGAGGGGAGTAGTTTAGTCATATGTAAAAAAACCGTGATAATCAAATCTTGAAGTACGACAGAAGAAAAAAAAGTTAGGTCAAGCCACAGCCATGACTCATGAGCCATTCGAGCCGATTAAGGATTGGGTGTCTTCTTCTTCTTTTTTTCTTTCCCAAAGCAATAAAATTGGTTCGTGGTCGCATTTCGTGGTCAGAATTTAAGGTTTATACTTTCAGCCTCACTTCACTATGATTGGGCGACTGAAGACAAGAATATCGTTGATTGCGGCGCGTGACGAGAGGAGAGGAGGCAGCAGGCTTGGATTATACGAATCTTTTCCTTTACTTTTTCCGGACTTTTCAAGCCACCATCGTTATTCCTACTAAACCTAATTTTGATTCCTTTCCCTCTAATTTTTGCAACCGATAGATGCCAATTTTCCTAACCCGACTGATGTTTAAAAAAAAAATTTATCACATAGAATTTACAATTTATTATTTTAAAAATTATTCTTCAATATAAATATAAAATTGGTTGTAAAATTGACATGACAAGGACAATGTAAAGTTGTCTAGATTTAGACAATGGACTTCACAATAACTTTATTACACATCATCAATTATGAATAAAAATATTTATAAAAAAAAAAATTGTCTTCGAAGTTGAAAAAAAAGTAGCTTTTATTGTATTCTCAATACTTTTGCATTGGAGAACATTTTTCTGTCTTATTGTCTTGTGTGAATATAATCTTGCCACATAGGAAAGACATTATCTTGTATCTCATGTCACATAGGAATCATAACACAAAACAAAACAATAGGGTTGGAGATGCTCTAAATAGAGAAGGGAACGAATGCGGAAAGAAATAAATTAAAAAATAAATCATTCATTTGTTTATTTTAGGAAAATTTTCGTCCAAAGGGAAAAAAATTCTTGAATTTGCGCGTCAGGAAAATTTTGTGGAGAAATTACATTCAAAGGGACACTTACCAAGTAAGTTTGCGGGTTGAGGGTGGGAGAGAGGGACCGTCAACTTAGTTGGTTGTGTAAATTTTGTAAATGGATAATAACAAATTATCTATTATGATATCACAAAAAAATTATATTGATAATACAAAAACAAAAATATTTATTAAAAATTTTAAATCCAAAAATTTAAATAATACCAAAGAAAATTAAATAAATAGTGTTATGGGATATTTTATCAAAAACACCTACCAAAAATGTCAAAAGTAGTATATACCCCCAGTAAAAGAAAAAAATATCAAATGTCACCAAAATAAAAAAAAATCGGTTAAAAGAGTAGAGACATATCTTAAAATTTTACTTGATCCATACAAATAATAGTGACATTTGCTATTTTTTTTAGTGGGAGTATATGCTAGTTTTAACATTTTATTTGAGGACATTTGCTAAAATATCCCTAATGTTATCTATTAGTTTCTCTAAAAATTGTTTGGATATTTTATTTTGAATCAATAAAATTTAAATATATACAATTATCTATGTTATTTAAATAGAACTAATTTTGCATACGGATAATAAAAAAAAATTTAAAAATATATTTTTCAATTTTACTTTTCTAACAAATATGTATAGATAATTGTATATATATTTGTTAACAAATATATATATATATATATATATATATATATATATATATATATATATATATATATATATATATTAAAAAATACTTGATCAGTAAAAAATAGTTTTAACATTTTTTTTTTGTTAAAATGAGCATTGTCCGTCTCTGGACAAAGAATAATTGATTATTCGATTCGGTCTAAAAAAAATATTTGGTTCGTATTCGATTTTAAAAATACTAAAAAAATTATTCGATTTCGGTGTTGGATTTTAGATTTCGCTCCAAAATCAAATAAAATTTATGTAACTATGTAAATACTCTCAAATTTTTTTATATTTTATAATTAAAACATATTTTTTATATTTTTAAAATAATAATTTTATGTATGTGTTTTTTAAGTTCAACTTTGGATTCATCTGGAATTACAATTATATGTATAAAAATAATATACATATTTTAACTATTTTAACTTTTTGCACAATCTACTGAACAATAAAATTATTTCAACCGAACAAATCAAATTGACTATATCGATTCGGTTTCAATTATAACTAATTTTTGTTTGATTACGATTCGAATTCTTAGAATTTTGTTTATTCAATTTTAACTATATTATGATTTTATTTAAGCGGAACGTTTACGGTTATGGCTACCACCAATTAAACCTACCAAAGGTAGTAGGGATGACAACGGGATGGGTAGAGGCCGTTGACCATATTCACCCTCCTTCCATCCATATTTTCGATTAGTATTTAAATTTTCGTTTCCGTTCGGGTTCAGTTTTTTATTTTCATTTCCGTCCTCGTTAAACAATGCACTTTTCGTCCACATTTTCGTTTCCGTTAAACAATGTACTTTCCGTTTTCGTTCCCGTCCCGTTAATAATTTCGAGGCTGGATTTTCCCAACCCCGTCCCCTGTACCGTCAACAATTTTTTTGGGTACATTATAAGCTTAAAAAAATATTTTTATTCCAAAGAAAAATATACAAGACATATTAATAAAACTTGTTTTCAATAAAAAAAAATATTAGATAAAGAAAATTATACAATAAAAGAAAAAAAATATTAATCGAAGAAAAACATACAATTACGAAATATAAATCTACAATAGAAAACAATAAAGAAAGAATGTTAACTCCATCAAAACAAATTCCAAATAAAAGTCTATAGTTTCATACAATAAAAATATGTGGGTATAAATAATCGGGGTTGGAGATTTACCGTACGGGAAATACTATACCTATATCCGGTCCCGAATCCAACCTAATTTTTTTTTTTCATTCCCTTTTTCGTCCCCTTTTTAAATCTCCTGCCAGAAGGAAAAAAATAAATAAAAAAATCGACTGCAAATATTGTGAGACAATACGTCTCCACGTACAAGATACAAAAATTAATAATAGTAAGACATTATTATTTTTTATGGCTCCGATATTATGTTTAACATTTTGAAGACTCAAAACTTGATACGAGGGGATAAAAATGTTCAATTAAATTTATAAAGATAGATTGAATGTTTGATAAAACTTCACTTTCACTGGTTTAACAAATCTGCAAGTAAATAAATTTGTATAAAATTCATACTAATTATGAACACAACAAAATTTTAACCAAATGATATGTATATATACACACAAAAAATATTTAGGACTAAAATACACTCTCAAAGTGCAATTCTAGCGAATTTATTTCCAATACCAGTTTGAGAGATCCGCAGCCGGAGGAGGTATCTTTATCTCCGTTCTTAAACATTTTTGGATATTTTCAAAATATCAGTAATTGGATTATAAATGGGTGGATTTGACCCTGAATCAGATTATTTTTTTAAAATTATGGTGGAATTATAATATTTGTTTGTGGTCCAAATCGACTCGGATGAGTTCTCCATCTGAATGATTTTGGAGTTTTGATCTCCAGTCTGATCCGACCTAGCCTGCTACTCAAGATCGTGTTAGCTTTGTTTGTGCAAAAGTTCAATTTCCTTTTTTCCTTTAGTCCCACATCGGTTCGACGCGCGTAACAGGTGCGGGTACGTGCCCACACCTGCGGGCGCCGAATGTCGATCCAATTTACTCTTCAAATTCGGGCTGGGATCCAAAAATCTTTTTGCTGCTCTTTATTTTTGAACCCATTTGACTCTTTCAAATTTGAACGTTGAGGCTCATGTCCAGATTGATTGAACCTTGCAACAGCTCTTTTAACAGCATTTTCCTACGTTTTATTTGCTCCTTAATGGCCTGTTTATGAGTCATTAAGTATCCTGTTTGTGGCTCATGTCCAGATTCGTTGAACCTTGCCACAGCTTCAGCCTATTTATTTGGTCTCCTTCTCCTTCATTTTTTAGACAGAATACTATCCTACGGAAACGTCTCTCTCTTCTCTCAAACCATTATGTTCTCTGAATCTTTGCTCTGGGCAGAGCTAAGTTCGATCTCTCTTCTTGTGTGCAACGAAGAGAACCCGATAGTCAGGGAGTTTTACCACTAGGAGCTTCCGAGAAACGTCTGCACATAGATCTCGGATCAACTCTTAGGACAGTGCTTCGTGCACGACTTCTCCGGAGGCCGGTAACAAATTTTATTTTTTTGTTTATTTCTTCTCTTATAAATCTCTGGAAAATAATAATTATTTATATTATAAGTAATTTTTAGTAACAGACCGAATTGGCATGACCGAAACTCCGATCAATTATAGGTTCAAGTCGGTCTAACCCAACGAACACATTGGTTTATATCCATAATACTAAGACATTGTCTATGTCGGTTGCTCAAAAGTGGACAAACAAAGTAAAAAAAAAAAATTAAAAAAAAATAGTTGTATTCTGTTTTATTTATCATAATTCAAGGTGCACCTTGCTGTTTTACCATAATGTACAATATCTCTCACTTTCGTCAAAAACTAACGTTGACCGTTAATTTTTGACCGAAATACACCTAGCAAATTATCATTATTACCGTTTCTTCCCTCCTCAACCTGAAAAAAGGGAAAGAATATTTCGGTAAAAAAAATGTAAATCCAGCACAAAATAAATTTTTATACTATGGTAAAAGTGATACTTAAAAGGGTACTAGTAGACATTTGACAATCAACTTTCTATTTGAAATTGCTGTCATATTTTTAAATTTTGAACATGAAGAAAATGAAATTCAAACTCTTGGATTTCCACTTTCAAGTGAATGGACACTTGGAAATACCATTTTTCATCCCGAGAACCGGTCAAGTAAGCCCCGCGGTTTAGTCTAGATGTCCGAACCGGGTTGAATCAAACTAATATACCACATCCTCTCCCCCACACCAAGAAGCTAGGTTTCGTCACAGCCGTGGGATTGAAAACTAACGGATGATGATACAGGATAGCCATTGTGGGTCCATCTGTTTTTGATGATAAAATTCCGAGCACTGGAAGATATTGTTGTCGAGCGCGTGGGTGCAATAAATTGGGAACATCCTTATCATTAAATAAAATAGAAATAAATAAATAAATAGTGGGCGAGTCAATAAACGCTTTTACGCGTTCAGACTGTGGAGGGGCTCCACTGGACTGCGTAAGCAGAAGCACGCGCACATGCACCTTGTACCTCTCTCTCTCTCTCTCTCTCTCTCTCTCTCTCTCTCTCTCTCAAGTCCCAAACAATTTCAATCAGAAATGAGTGGGACAACTTTATTTTATATTGGTATTATTTATGTAATCTTATATTACATTCCATGGATTTGAAATTCTGAGTTAAACCATGACATGGTTAAAAATTAGACCATATAGTAGATATATATTTAAAAAATTAAAGTTTCTTATCTAATAAACTAAGTTATTTCGGATTTGTGACTCTAATTTTCATCAAAAAATATTTTAAGTGTTAGAATAAACGTAGAAAAAAATATCTTATTAGTGTAATCACATAGTGGGAGACAAAGACCTTATTTATACAACCCAATAAAAGTGTAATACTAATCTCTAATCAATGGGGAACTAAAAATAAAGTAGGAATCCAACTCTTTAGTAACTCACGTTATAACACTCTCCCTTTGGATGACCATCATCTCTAAGCCTGTTGTATCGTTAAAACTTTGCCAGAAAAACTCAATAGAACAAAATATGTGCGAAAGAAAAGAGTACAATATTTTGGATGACTTAGATAGGTGTTGGACAAGCTTAATGTTGCCTCATTATAACCTTGTCAGAAAAAATTCAATGAAAAAAAAATCATGACTAAAAAAAAAGAGTACAACGCGTTATATTCCATACAAAATGTATACCCCCCAGAAAATAATTACTCCCCCTGATGATGTTGATCCTGAAAAGTCAGCTGATGAAGACGTCGCATTTGAATTCCATGAACTAGTTTCTGAAAAGTTAACTTTGGCAACCATTTGGTGAACAAGTCTGCATGATTATCAATTGAGCGAACTTGTTGGACGTCAATTTTTGAAGCTCATGAGTATAGAAAAATGTAAGCCCCTGATTTTTCAAAAAAAAATATTAAAATTTGGATTTTCGCAATTTTCTCGAATTTTCTGGAAATTTTCTGTAATTAAATTCAGGGTTTTAATTAGTAAATAATTTTTAATTGTTAATAAATAATATTAAAATATTATAAAAATAATATTTTTGGGTGTAAAATGGAAAACTGGACTTAGGGTAATTTTTCTGGAATTTATTGGACCTCAGACCTATTTTTAAATGCCTAAAAACTATTTATTTAATTAATTAATTAATTATTATTATTATTACTATTATTATTATTATTATTATTATTATTATTTTATCTTAGCCCGGCCCATTTCCCCCAGCCCGGCCCACGGCCCAGTCCCCTCCGGCCCATTAACCCTAACGGGTCGGGTCGGGTCCGCCCGACCGAACCCGACCCGCCTGGACCCGAACCCAAACCCCCAGACCCGGTCGTCCCCCTCCCCGCGTCCGGCGCCGTTTCCGCCACCTGCGCCTCCGGCCACGCCTCGCTCCGCCGCGCCTCACCCCACGACCCACCGGCCCCTCCGCCTTGCCCGGCGCCACCCTCTCCCTCACTCTCCTTATATAACCTAGCCCCGGTCGTCCCCCTCCCCCTCCTGGCCGTCGACCACCCACCGCCTCGCCGCCGGACGACCTCGCCCCGCCGTCCTCCTCCCCTCCAGCACCGCCACCCCACCGGCAGAGACGACCGAGCCGCCCCCTCTCCTTCTCCTTCTTCTCCCCGACCCCGCAGCCAGCGCCTGCCGCCGCGCCGTGCCGCCCTCGCCGGCGCCGCCCAGCCCCCGGCCGGCCTCCCTCGCAGCGGCGCCGCCCTCCTCCGGCCAGCGTCCCCTCGCCGGAGCAAAGCCCTAAACCTAACCCTAAACCTAGGAGCTGGACACGACACAGTGGACACAGGACACTGTGTCCTGTGTCGTGTCGGACACAGTGAAACCCTGTTTCAAAGAGCCCGGTTCAGGTACTCGTATCTTGCACCCTGCATCTCCGATTTCGATTCTGTAAATTGCGTTGTGGAGCCTGTATGACCCTCTCGGTGTCCGGACAAACCGCTCGGGGCATCGCGTCCTGTGGTGATCGCACACCGCGATCCAAAAACAGAAAAAACCAGACCCTATTTCACCCCGGAACCGGGTACGCCCCGCCAAACAGGACGACTTGGTCGCATGCGGTCTTCACAGATACGTGCGCACCGTCGATACGGACATGTGAGATTTCGCGGAAGCTGATTCGGGTGTGCGTGCACACCGGAATCAACGCATATCCGCGGACATCGCCCCGTATCCGCCTTTTCTGCAATTCGCCCTAACTTCTTGTACACACGTCTGATCGAGATGAAACTTGCGCCATCGGACTCGTAGCAATACGCTGGTCCTGTGGGTCAAGTTTGGTTCGATTCTGAGAACGTTGACGAAATCGCGTGTCGTGGGCCCCATAGGCCCCGCTCGACGGGCGATTTCGTGATCGGCTTATCGGAATCCAATTCTGGATGTTCCGTTGGGTTCGTATCATCGTTCCTGACCTGTTGACACTAAGTTTGATGAATTTGGAGACCTTTGACCCAGACACGTTTTTCGGTGCAAAGCGGGCCCACCGGCGGACCCCGTTTTGACCCAAAATTACCATTTTTGCCCTTGTCTCCAAATTGGACCCAAGGACAGGCATTTCTAGCTATTTGATATCTTCTGAGCATGATGGTAATGTCTATTTCAGCATCTGGACACATTCCTGAAATTTTCTCCGAGATACAACTATAATTGGATCCAAACAACAGGCAAGTACCTGCACTTCAAGTTTAATCTTTATATTGTGATAATTAATTCCTTGCTCTACTAGTACCATTGATGTTTACACGTAGTGTTAGAACACTGGATTTCATGTCTTGAATACTGGATTTTCATGTCTTGCTTTTCGTGTCGGGTGGGAGAATACTAGAAGGCATGTAGTTTACCCTTCCCCCTGCCGTATTTAATAGCTATTGGTACGCGACTGTACCCTCACCCGGATCTCGATTATTCATGTTTAATAGCCGTCTATGACGGCCGGATTAGCCTTATAAACCCCTACATGCCAACTATGTATTCTGAAAATACGTGTTCACACACAATAGTTCTTGTCGTGTTGCAGTTCTTGTTGCCTGGTTATAGTTAAATTCCCTGACACATTTTATTCCTGTTTTACCCTTATTCCTGGTTTATAGAAATTAATCATGTTTTATTTATAGTCCTGATTTATAGCATTAATTCTCAGTTAATCTTACTATTTATTATGCATACTCTGATCATGATACTTAGTCAGTCTTTTTCCTACTTGTCACACATATTTAGTTTAAATCTTGTTGTGCATTGTATACTTTGCTCCTTTCCTGACTGGATCCGTTGTTTTAGGCGATGATGAGAACTTTGCCCCTACCTATTATGATCCCTATGAGGCAGCAGGTGATACTGTTGAGAAGCCGATTCCCACTCAGGAGACTACCTGAGGAGTAGTAGCCAGTTAGCTAGTTTTCCCTTTCAGCACAGTAATCGGGTTTGTCCCCGATTTATCTTCTGTTTCATGTATAAACTATGGATCTGTTGTCACAATTTGTTTTATAAAGATTAGCATTCCTATTTCCTGTTATTTTCCTTGTCTATTTATTTTTTTGTGTGGATGAGATAGATTTAAATTACTTGTGAGTAAGACCTAGACAGCGTACTACCGCCGACACTACGGCGTAGGCTGGACGTACCCACGCACTCGTGCCCGAATATCCGGGTGCGGGTCGTGTCACGACCCGCACCCGGAAATTCGGGCACGAGTGCGTGGGTACGTCCAGGCTACGCCGCAGAGTCGGCGGTAGTACGCTGTCTAGGTCAAATCCATATTTATTAAACTAGCTCATTCACAATTAACATAGGCAAGATAATAATGAGAACAAAAACTTAAGATTTTAACTGAAATAAATACGACAACAGATTCAAATATTTTAGTACAGAAATTCAAAATGAAATCGGGGACAAACCCGATTAATAAGATAAGAACAGAAATAAAAGATAGCTATTGCTAGCTACTCTGCAGCAGGGGTCTCCTGAGTGGGATCTGGCTCCTCATAGGTATCATCAGTCCCCTCATAGGGACCATAATAAGTAGGGGCAAGATCCTCATCATCGCCTAAATCAACAGATCCAGTCAGGAAAGGAGCAAAGTACACAGTGCACAACAAGATTAAACTAAATATTTATGATAATTAAATATGAATATCATGTTGGGGACGGCATACAAGAACATCAATATCTCAGAGTTAAATGCTGTAAACAGGAATATGAGAAAACAGAAATAAATGAAACAGGAAATGAAACTACAACAGTCAGCAAAAAATATAACATGACCAGAAACTATCTGTGTGAACTTGTGTTTGTTTTTAGAATACATAGTTGGCATGTAGGGGTTTATAAGGCTAATCCGGCCGTCACAAACGGCTATTAAACAGTGGAAATCGAGATCCGGCTGAGGTACAGTCGTGTACCAACAGCTATTAAACATGGCAGGGGAAAGGGTAAACTACATGCCTTCTAGTATTCTCCCACCCGACATGAAAAACAAGACATGAACTCCAATATTCAAGACATGAAATCCAGCATTTCTAACACTAGGTGTAATCATCAAGGGTACTAGTAAAGCAGGGAATTAATTATCACAATATAAAGATTTAACTTGAAGTGCAGGTACTTGCCTGTTGTTTGGATCTGATTAAAATTGGTTCTTGGGAAAATTCTAGAGATGAGTCCAAAAGCTGAAATAGACATTACCATCACGCTCAGAAGATGTCAAATAGCTAGAAACGCCTGTCCTTGGGTCCAAATTGAAGACAAGAGCAAAAACGGCAGTTTCGGGTCAAAACGGGGTCCACCGGTGGGCCCGCTTTGCACCGAAAAACGTGTCCGGGTTAAAGGTCTCCAAATTCACCAAACTTAGTGTCAACAGGTCAGGAACGCTGATACGAACCCAACGGAACTTCCAGATTTGGATTCCGATGAGCCGAACACAAAATCGCCCGTCGAGCGGGGCCTGTGGGGCCCACGACACGCGATTTCGTCAACGTTCTCAGAATCGAACCAAACTTGACCCACAGGACCAGCGTATCGCTATGAGTCCGATGGTGCAAGTTTCGTCTCGATCTGACGAGTGTACAAGAAGTTAGGGCGAATTGCAGAAAAATCGAATACGGGGCGATGTCCGCGGATACGCGTTGATTCTGGTGTGCACGCACACCCGAATCAGCTTCCATGAAAACTCACACGTCCGTATCGACGACGCGCACATATCCGTGAAGATCGCACGCGACCAAGTCGTCCCGTTTGGCGGGGCGCACTCAGTTCCGGGGTAAAACAGGGTCTGATTTTTCCTGTTTTTGGATCGCGGTGTGCGATCACCACAGGACGCGATGCCCCTAACAGTTTGTTCGGACACCGAGAGGGTCATACAGGCTTCACAACGCAATTTGCGGAATTGAAAACGGAGCTACGAGACGAAAGTTACATGCACCTGAAGGGGACCCGAAAATCAGGGTCGAGTCGTGTCCGACTCGTGTCGGACACGCGAATCCAAATTAGGGTTTCTGGATGCTTGGCCGGAGATCCGGCGGCTCGGGCGGCTCTACGACGGGGGAAAGGTCGGCCGGGGCTAGGGTGCTGCACGGCGTCGCAGGGGGTGCTGACGAAGGCGGCAGGCGGCTGCGGACTGGCCTGAGGCGGGCTGCCGAGGGAAGGGAGAGGAGAGGGAGGTGCTGGGGAGTCGGGGACGGCCGCTGGCGGAGTGGGGCTGGCACGGCGAGTCTGGGCGAGGGTCGACGGCGAGGAGGGGACGGCGGCGGCGCTAGGCGATGGTCGGAGGAGGAGGCTGCCGGCGGAGAGTCGGGGTTAGGGTGAGGTGGAGGAGGAGGAGGAAGAAGAGGGGGGGTTTTAAAGGGGGAGCGGCCGGTTAGGTCAGCCGGGAAGGGCGGAGGAGAGGGGGACGTGGCCGGGGGTGCGGGGCGAGGGCGCGGGACGCGCGGCGCTGCGCGCGGCGGCCGGCGCTGGACGCGGGGTCGTGGGGAGGCCGGGTTAGGCGGGTCGGGCGGCTAGCGGGTCGGGTCTGTCTGACCCGACCCGACCCGGTAGCGGGTTGGGCTGGGCCGGGTTAGCGGCTGGGCTGCTGGGCTCGGCCCACTGGGCCGGGCCGGGCCCAAAGAAAAGAAAAAGAAAAAGAAAAAGAAAAAGAAAAAGAAAAAAAAATAATAAATATAATAATAATTGTAATAATAATAATAAATAAATAAATAAATAAATAAATAGTTTTTAGGCATTTAAAAATAGGTCTGAGGCCCAAAAAAATCCAGAAAAATTACCCTAAGTCCAATTTTCTATTTTACACCAAAAAATATTATTTTTATGATATTTTAATATTATTTATTTACAATTAAAAATCATTTATTAATTGAAAATCTTAATTTTAATTTCAGAAAATTCCCAGAAAATTCCAGAAAATTAGGAAAAATCCAAGATTTAATAATTTAAAAATTCAGGGGTTTACAACCTACCCAACTTACAAAAATTTTGTCCTCGAAATTTAAGAATAACAAAGGCACGAAATGAAAGGCCGAAAAATGAAATATACCTCAGGGTTCAAAAAGATAAGGGTAGCCCTCTCTAATCTCGTCTTCTCGCTCCCAGGTGGATTCGCCGGGAGAATGGTGCTTCCAAGCTACGCGAACCAGGGAAATGACCTTGTTCCGTAGAACTTTCTCCGATCGATCCAGTATCTCCACGGGTTGCTCTTGGTAAGTCAGACTTGGGCCTACTTCGAGCTCTGAGTGATCCAAAATGTGGCTGGGGTCTGACACGTACTTCCTCAGCTGCGACACATGGAAGACGTTATGGACTCCATCCAGAGAGGGTGGCAATGCCAGACGGTATGCCACTTCTCCGATTTTCTCCTGTATGCCAAAAGGTCCAATAAATCTTGGGCTGAGTTTTCCACTCCTTCCGAACCTAATGGTGCCACGTGTCGGGGAAATCTTCAAGAATACCAGTTCTCCAACCTTTAACAAAGTCATATCAAGTCTTAGTTCCATAATCAAAATATTTAAATTGACTTGAATTTTATAAATTTAATTAACTCAAATTCCAAAGGCCTTCGGTGGCTATTTGCCCAAAGTCGTTGCCGGTCTTGAGCCACTCGAAGTCTGTCCCTTATTTGCTTTACCTTTTCAGCTGAATCGATCACCATCTCTGGTCCCAGCAGGGCTCTTTCTCCAACGTCGTCCCATGATAGCGGGGTACGACATCTTCGTCCATACAGAGCTTCAAATGGAGTCATCTCAATACTTGCTTGGTAACTGTTATTATAAGAGAACTCCACCAGATGTAGATAGTCTTCCCAGGATCCTCCAAAATCCAGAACACATGTACGGAGCATATCTTCAAGTGTCTGGATTGTACGTTCCGATTGTCCATCGGTTTGGGGATGATAAGCTGTGCTGAATTTGAGTTGAGTCCCCAAGCTGGCTTGTAAGCTCTTCCAGAAGTGAGAGGTGAATCTTGAATCTCGGTCAGAGACAATACTTACTGGGACTCCATGCAGCCTGACAATGTGTCTGATATATAAATCTGCCAGCTTTTCTGTAGATAGCCCCACTTTAAAAGGTAGAAAATGTGCAGACTTGGTCAGCCTATCTACTATCACCCAGATTGTATCCTTTCCACTAGGTGTCCTTGGAAGATCGGAAACAAAATCCATTGTGATATGTTCCCACTTCCACTCCGGAATGGATAGTGGTTGAAGCAATCCTCCAGGTCTTTATCTTTCTGCCTTGACTTGCTGGCACACTAAACAACGAGATACGAACCTGGCTACTTCTCTTTTCATGCCATGCCACCAAACATGCGTCCTCAGGTCCTTGTACATCTTGTTCCTGGATGTATAGAGTATTGCGATCTGTGCGCCTCTTGCATAACTTCTTCTCTTATGTCTCCTTGAGGTACACATAATCTATCGCCATGCCTCAGTGATACATCTTCATGAATTCTGAAATCTTCCACTAATCCAGCTTGCACTTGTCCTCGAAGGCTTCGCAGGCCTTCGTCTTGAAACTGAGCCTCCTTGATCTTGTCTATTAAAGTAGACTGAATCTGCAAGTTCATTATTTGGCCTTCTTTTCCTGGGATGATTACTTCAATACCTAAACTTTTCAAGTCCTCTAGCAGGTGTCTGTCCATAGTCAAGTACATCGCCATAGGATATCTGCTTAGAGCATCAGCAACTACATTGGCCTTCTCAGGATGATATTGAAGGGTGATATCAAAGTCTTTCATTAGTTCCAGCCACCTTCTTTGCCTCATGTTCAGCTCTTTCTGGGTAAAGATATATTTTAAACTTTTATGGTCTGTAAATATTTCCACCCTTTCTCCATAAAGATAATGCTTCCATAGTTTAAGAGCAAAAATGACAGCTGCCAATTCTAAATCATGAGTTGGATAATTCTTTTCATGGGGTCGAAGCTGTCTAGAGGCATAGGCTATTACCTTCTTGTTCTGCTCCAATACACAACCTAGACCTTTTCCAGAAGCATCACTATAAATAGCGAAACCTCCGGTTCCAGAAGGTAAGGTCAGAATAGGGGCAGTAGTCAGCCTTTTCTTCAATTCCTCAAAAGCATGCTGACATTCATCAGTCCAGGTGAACTCTTTATCCTTTCTTGTTAATTTTGTCATGGGCTCCGCAATTCTAGCAAAGTCCTTCACAAACTTCCGATAGTAGCCAGCTAGTCCCAGGAAACTTCTAATCTCTACTACAGAGTCTGGAGTGGGCCAGGATTCTACTACAGCTATCTTCTTAGGATCTACTGCTATTCCATCTCCAGTCACAACATGTCCCAAGAATTCTACTTTGTCTAGGAAGAAAGCATATTTAGATAATTTTCCATAAAGTTTTTCCTTTCTCAAAGTCTCCAATGCTAACCTCAAATGTTCTTCATGTTCTTCGGGGGTCTTGGAGTAGATCAAAATATCATCAATGAAGACCACTACAAATTTGTCTAGGTATGGCTGGAAAACTCTGTTCATTAAGTTCATAAAAACTACTGGAGCATTCGTCAACCCGAACGGCATTACTAAGAATTCGTAGTGTCCGTTCCGGGTATTGAAAGCAGTTTTAGGGATGTCTTCCTTTCTCACCCTTACTTGGTGGTAACCGGACCTCAAATCAATCTTTGAAAATATCCGGGCTCCACTCAACTGATCAAATAGGTCATCTATCCTGGGCAGGGGATACTTATTCTTAATTGTTAAGGCATTCAATGCCCTATAGTCAATACACATTCGGGATGTTCCGTCCTCCTTGGGCACAAATAATACTGGAGCTCCCCATGGTGAGACACTAGACCTAATAAAACATTTGTCTTCTAGTTCTTTGATTTGCTCATTTAGTTCTATTATCTCCTTCTTGTTGATTCTGTAGGGATTTTGAGATACTGGTGCTGCTCCTGGCACTAAGTCAATGGAGAATTCAACTTCTCGGTCTGGGGGTAAGCCTGGGAGATCCTCAGGGAAGACATCAAGGTATTCAGAGATGATAGGTAGTGGCAATTCTTCTGTTACTAGGGCTCCACAAATTTTATTATTACCCATTTCTCTAGAACCTCTAGCAAATTCAAATTCTGGCTTGTCAGGGGGCCTGAAGATTACACTACCTCTGTGGCAGTCTATAGTGGTATGATGTTGACTTAACCAATCCATACCCAGTATAATATCAAAATTGGGAACGGGCATTACAAGTAGTCTAGCATACAGTTCTCTTCCACACAATGTAATAGGACAATTGTTACAGGCATCACTAACCGGGATGATTCCTCCACCGGTAATGATCTTATAACAATTCCTAAGGGGTTTAGTGATTAAGCTATGCTTCATAAGGAAATCTACTGACATGAATGAATGTGAAGCTCCAGAGTCAAATAAAGTAATAGCTGGTATTGAATTTATAAGCACAGAACCTGTGATCACGTCTGCTGTGGCCTCAGCTTCTTCCAGAGTCATTGCATAAGCACGGTCTTGCTGCGGTGCACCCCTCTGCTGCTGCTGGTGCTGAGCAAAGCGTTGTTGTTGTGGTGGAAGTGGGGGTCCCCTCTGTTGTACTGCTGGGGCCCTGGGCTGGGCTGGAGCCTTTGGTGCAGCGGTGCATCCTTGAGCAGCTGGACAGTCCCTCATTTGGTGCGCTGCTGAGCCGCAGTAGAGGCAGGCACCTAGCCTCTTCCTGCAGACTTGCCAAGTATGACCTGGTTTTTGGCAAAAGTTACAAGCAGCAGCTTGTTGGTTCTGTTCCTGAGCCTGGTGTTGGGGTGCTGGAGCTCGAGGGAGAGGGCGCTGAGTTTGCTGCGGGGCCCTCTGCTGTTGTTGTTGTTGTTGAAAAGGGCGTTTGTTGGGTCCCGCATTTCCGGTATCTATCTCCCGTTTCAGTTTATGCCCCATATCTCTTTCAACGCCTTGTGCCACGCTCAGGATTTCTTCATAGGTGCGAGCTCGGCTGGTGGTGACAGCAAGGCGAATATCCGGAGACAGCCCCTTCTTGAATCTACGGGCTCTGTCCTCCGGGGTACGAACCATGTACTCCGCAAAGTGGCTTAACCTGCTAAATTCAGCAGTATATTCATCAACAGACAGGTTACCTTGTTCCAGTCTCTCGAATTGGCTTTCGAGAGCTTCCCGAGCCACTTCGGGGTAGAATTTCTCCTTGAATAGTCTCTTGAAGTCCTCCCAGGTGATGTCAGGAGCAGATAGTTGGGGTTCATCTCTGAACCAGGTTCGAGCAATGTCGAACAGTTGCAGGCTTGCGGACTCCACTTTGAGGTCATCAGGGACCCGAGCAGTCTTCAGGAGTCTCTTGACATTCTCTATCCACTCATCGGCATAGAGAATGCCCTCAGTTCCGTAAAATTCCAGGGGTCTAAGATTCTTGAAGTCTTTAGCACTCCCTGGCCTTTTGAGTGACGACTCCTGGGACTTAAGAGCTTCTGAGAGGCTGGTCCGTAGAAGTACAGTCTGTTCTTTCTGGGATTCCACCAATCCCTGGAATACTCCAAGTAGCTGTGCCCCATCCAGAGTAACTGCCGGAACAGATGGAGGCGGCGGGAGTGCAAGAGTCTCGGGCACATTCTGCTCAGCTGGTTCTGATGTGCCTCCTACTGTGTTCCTTGTCTGGACCATTCTGAAAGATTAAGGGATAGGGAAGATCAGAATAGAATACTTGGAAATCAAAGGCGATAGGAAAATTGAGCAGCAATGATATCAAGAATTAAAATAAGGACCATATAATGTGAATGAGCTTTTCCTAGAATCCTCAATTTTATTCCATACCCTGTCCTAGGGTATTACCCTATTTTAGGATGAGACCTGCATGGGCCACCATAAAAACGTGTCACGACCCGCACCCGGAAATTCGGGCACGAGTGCGTGGGTACGTCCATCCTACGCCGCAGAGTCGGCGGTAGTACGCTGTCTAGGTCAAATCCATATTTACTAAACTAGCTCATTCACAATTAACATAGGCAAGATAATAATGAGAACAGAAAGTTAAGATTTTAACTGAAATAAATACGACAACAAATTCAAATGTTTTAGTACAGAAATTCAAAATGAAATCGGGGACAAACCCGATTAATAAGATAAGAACAGAAATAAAAGATAGCTATTGCTAGCTACTCTGCAGCAGGGGTCTCCTGGGTGGGATCTGGCTCCTCATAGGTATCATCAGTCCCCTCATAGGGACCATAATAAGTAGGGGCAAGATCCTCATCATCGCCTAAATCAACAGATCCAGTCAGGAAAGGAGCAAAGTACACAGTGCACAACAAGATTAAACTAAATATTTATGACAATTAAATATGAATATCATGTTGGGGACGGCATACAAGAACATCAATATCTCAGAGTTAAATGCTGTAAACAGGAATATGAGAAAACAGAAATAAATGAAACAGGAAATGAAACTACAACAGTCAGCAAGAAATATAACATGACCAGAAACTATCTGTGTGAACTTGTGTTTGTTTTTAGAATACATAGTTGGCATGTAGGGGTTTATAAGGCTAATTCGGCCGTCACAAACGGCTATTAAACAGGGGAAATCGAGATCCGGCTGAGGTACAGTCGTGTACCAACATCTATTAAATATGGCAGGGGAAAGGGTAAACTACATGCCTTCTAGTATTCTCCCACCCGACATAAAAAATAAGACATGAACTCCAATATTCAAGACATGAAATCCAACATTTCTAATACTAGGTGTAATCATCAAGGGTACTAGTAAAGCAGGGAATTAATTATCACAATATAAAGATTTAACTTGAAGTGCAGGTACTTGCCTGTTGTTTGGATCTGATTAAAATTGGTTCTTGGGAAAATTCCAGAGATGAGTCCAAAAGCTGAAATAGACATTACCATCATGCTCAGAAGATGTCAAATAGTTAGAAACGCCTGTCCTTGGGTCCAAATTGGAGACAAGGGCAAAAACAGCAGTTTCGGGTCAAAACGGAGTCCGCCGGTGGGCCCGCTTTGCACCGAAAAATGTGTCCGGGTCAAAGGTCTCCAAATTCACCAAACTTAGTGTCAACAGGTCAGGAACGCTAATACGAACCCAACGGAACTTGCAGATTTGGATTCTGATGAGCCGAACACAAAATCGCCCGTCGAGCGGGGCCTATGGGGCCCACGACACGCGATTTCGTCAACGTTCTCAGAATCGAACCAAACTTGACCCACAGGACCAGCGTATCGCTACGAGTCCGATGGAGTAAGTTTTGTCTCGATCTGATGAGTGTACAAGAAGTTAGGGCGAATTGCAGAAAAGTCGGATACGGGGCGATGTCCGCGGATACGCGTTGATTCCGGTGTGCACGCACACCCGAATCAGCTTTCACGAAATCTCACACGTCTGTATCGACGACGCGCACATATCCGTAAAGACCGCATGCGACCAAGTCGTCCCGTTTGGCGGGGCGCACTCAGTTCCGGGGTGAAACAGGGTCTGGTTTTTCCTGTTTTTGGATCGCGGTGTGCGATCACCACAGGACGCGATATCCCGAACAGTTTGTCCGGACACCGAGAGGGTCATACAGGCTTCACAACGCAATTTACGGAATTGAAAACGGAGCTACGAGACGAAAGTTACACGCACCTGAAGGGGACCCGAAAATCAGGGTCGAGTCGTGTCCGACTCGTGTCGGACACGCGAATCCAAATTAGGGTTTCTGGATGCTTGGCCGGAGATCCGGCAGCTCGGGCGGTTCTGCGACGGGGGAAAGGTCGGCCGGGGCTAGGGTGCTACACGGCGTCGCCGGGGGTGCTGACGAAGGCGGCCGGCGGCTGCGGACTGGCCGGAGGCGGGCTGCCGAGGGAAGGGAGAGGAGAGGGAGGCGCTGGGGAGTCGGGGACGGCCGCTGGCGGAGTGGGGCTGGCACGGCGAGTCTGGGCGAGGGTCGACGGCGAGGAAGGGACGGCGGCGGCGCTAGGCGGTGGTCGGAGGAGGAGGCTGCCGGTGGAGAGTCGGGGTTAGGGTGAGGTGGAGGAGGAGGAAGAAGAGGGGGGGTTTTAAAGGGGGAGCGGCCGGTTAGGTCAGCCGGGAAGGGCGGAGGAGAGGGGGACGTGGCCGCGGGGTGCTGGGCGAGGGCGCGGGACGCGCGACGCTGCGCGCGGCGGCCGGCGCTGGACGCGGGGTCGTGGGGAGGCCGGGTTAGGCGGGTCGGGCGGCTAGCGGGTCGGGTCTGTCTGACCCAACCCGACCCGGTAGCGGGTTGGGCTGGGCCGGGTTAGCGGCTGGGCTGCTGGGCTCGGCCCACTGGGCCGGGCCGGGCCCAAAAAAAAAAAAAGAAAATAATAATAATAATAAATATAATAATAATTATAATAATAATAATAATTAATTAAATAAATAAATAAATAGTTTTTAGGCATTTAAAAATAGGTCTGAGGCCCAGAAAAATCCAGAAAAATTACCCTAAGTCCAATTTTCCATTTTACACCCAAAAATGTTATTTTCATAATATTTTAATATTATTTATTGACAATTAAAAATCATTTATTAATTGAAAATCTTGATTTTAATTTCAAAAAATTTCCAGAAAATTCCAGAAAATTAGAAAAAAATCCAAGATTTAATAATTTGAAAATTCAGGGGGTTTACAGGTCGTGACAAAAAACTTCGATGAGATGTGCTTGGTCCTGACTTCTTTAATGAATCAACCTTGAATTTGTGCAATACATGCTGCATTATGCTCATGAATAATAGTTGGAGTATCTGTGGTAGGGGAAAAGTGACATGAGCTACGAATGTGTTGAATCAACGATCTCAGCCAAATACATTATCTACTTGCTTCATGGAGAGCCAATATTTCTGAGTAATTTGAGGAGGTAGCAACCATTGTCTGTTTTATTGAACGCCAAGAAATAGCTGCATTGCTATTAAGAAACACATATCCAGTTTTTGAACGACCTTTATGGGGATCAGATAAATAACCTGAATCTGCAAAGCCAACTAGATTCGCGATATCAGATAAACCACAAGTATAAAATAATCACATGTCGGTAGTTCCACGAAGATATCTCATCACATATTTAATGTCATTCCAATGTTTGCGAGTTGGCGCCGAGCTATATCTAGCCAATAGATTGACAGAGAATGATATGTCTAGCCTTGTACATTGTGATAGATAAATTAATGCCCCAATGTATTAAGGTACGGTACTTCGGGTCCTAGCATTATTTCATTGTCGTCCTTAGGACGATATAGATCTTTATTGATATCTAAAGGTCGAACAACCATTGGAGTGCTAAGGGAATGAGCTTTATCCATATTAAAATATTTTAATATATTTTTTGTGTATTTGGATTGATGAACTAAAATTCTATTAGTGCAATGCTCAATTTGTAATCCGAGAAAATATTTTGTGTCTCCGAGATCTTTCATCTCGAACTCCTTTTTCAGATAGTTTGCAGTCTTATTGATTTCATGTCTTGTCCCAATCAAGTTTTTGTCATCGACATATACTGCAACTATAGCGAAACCCTCCTTAGATTTCTTTATGAAGACACATGGACATATAGGATTATTCTCATATCCCTCCATTTTTATATATTCACTAAGACGGTTGTACCACATCTTTCCGGATTGTTTCAAACCATACAATGAACGTCTTAGCTTTATGGAATGCATGTTTTTAGCTTTTGAGCTAGATAGGTTAAATCCATCTAATATTTTTATATAGATATTGCTATCTAAATCACCATATAGATACGCTGTTACAACGTCCATAAGTCTCATGTCCAGTTTTTTCTCAACTGTCAGACTTATCAAATAACGGAACATTGTTGAATCTATTACGGGAGAATACGTCTCTTTGTAATCAATCCTGGGTCTCTGAGAAAATTCTTGTGCCGCTAATCGTGCCTTAAATCGAGCAATTTTATTCTTTTCATTTCGCTTTCTTACAAACACCCACTTGCAACCTACCATTCTGACGTCTTTTGGTGTTTGTACTATAGATCCGAACACTCCACGTTTACTAAGGGAATCAAATTCTGCTTGAATAGCATTTTTCAATTTTGGCCAATCTTTTCTTTGTCGACATTCATCAATGTTACGTGGTTCAGTGTCATCAATGTCCTTAGATATTTCAGTAGCAACTGAGAATGAGAATATCTCATATATTGTTATATATTTGCAATTCCATACCTCTCTTGTATATATATAAAATATAGAGATCTCTTTGCTTTCAGGTACTTGAGCCTCCTCTTGGGCTTGTGTCTTTTCTAAGACAATAACCTCTTCTGAGTTTTCAGAGAGTATGGATCTGTCATTCATAACATCTTCTTGAGTGTTATGTGCAACCTCCTTAAGAGCGTTACTTGGGCATTTTCTCTTTCTAGGGACTAAGTCCTTCGAACCTATAGGTCTACCACGCTTCTGGCGTGCAGTAGATTCATTAGCCACTCTACTATTTTTTTTCTAGGGGAATATCAATTCGAGCTGGCGCATTTGCAGCGGACACACATGATTTAATCACTTTAGCTGCATCAATAAATGCATCTAGAATTTGATTTACAATCTCATGTAGATGCAATATCCTTCGTACCTCAGTTTCATAATGATTAATACGAGGATCTAGATGAGACAGAGTAGAATTATCCCATGATAATTTATGCCGTTTATTTGTGGCGAATGGTTCTGTAAGAACATTCTTTTCTTTCTTATCTTTCCTTAACGGTGGAAGTTTAGTCTCATCGAAATGGCAGTCTGCGAATCTAGCAGTAAAAATATCACAAGTTAAAGGTTTCAAATATCTAATTATTGAGGGCGAATCAAAACCAATATAAATTTCTAAACGGCACTGAGGTCCCATTTTAGAGCGCCGAGGAGGAGAAATAGGAACATAAACAGCACAACCAAATTTACATAAATGAGAGATGTTAGGTTGATGGCCTATCACAAGTTGTGATAGTAAAAATTAATAATATGCAGTTGGCTTAACAATGATCAATTTAGCAGCATGTAATATGGCATGTCCCCAAGTTGAAACGAATAAGTTTGATTGCATGAGTAAAGGCCTTGCTATGTGCTGTAAACGCTTAATCAAGGACTCTGTTAAACTATTTTGGGTATGAACATGAGGGACAAAATGTTCAACTTCTGTTCCTATGGAAGCACAATAATCATCAAAAATGCGGAAAGTGAACTCTGCTGCATTATCAAGTCGAATCGTTCTAACATGTTGGTTAGAAAAATGAGACTTAAGCTTAATCAACTGAGATATTAGCTTGGAGAAGGCAAAATTTCTAGATGATAGTAAGAAAATATTTGACCATCGACTAGAAGCATTTATTAGAACCATAAAATACCTGAAAGGTCCGCTAGCAGGATCAATTGGTCTGCAAATATCATCTTGTATTCTCTGAAGGAATGGTGATGATTCAGAAGCTATTTTGAGAAGTGAAGGTCCTGTAATGAGTTTACCCTGTGAACAAGCTATACACAAATATTCAGTAGGAAAGGAAAGACTTTGGTATGATAAATTATGTCCATTGGTATTGTTGATGAACTTTCTCAACATAGTCGATCTTGGATGACCCAATCTGTTATGCCAAAGGATTAGATTCCTTGGATCCTTTAGCCTTTTGCTAGTGATGGGATGAGCTTCTACTACCTTCAGAGTAGTTTGATATAGCCGTGAGGAGATTAACTTGTACTTTTCTAATGTGAGCTTATTGCTTCCAACATTAGAGGTGATAAAAAGACACTCTTTGCTATCATCATGCATGGTTTCAACATGAAACCCATTCATTCGAATATCTTTAAAGCTGAGTAGATTCTTTTAGATATACTAGAGAATAATGTATTTCGAATGACTAAGTGTGTTCCATTTGGCAACACAACATCGGCCTTACCATAATCTTCTATAATCTGCACGGGTCCAGCAATGGTGGTCACCTTGGCAGTGTTTGAGGCATATATTGTGAAAAACTTCATAGTTTTTAATATAGTGTGAGTTTTTGCACTATGATCAAGCATATGCCATCATCATTATCCATACCTTTAAAAAACAAAAATTAATAATATATTAATATGCAACTAAATAGTTAAACTTGGCATATTGTCAATTATTACAACTTGATCTAAATCTAAATGAAACTGCTTCAAAGAAAGCAAAATACCTAGACTATTGATCATATAATGACCAATTTATTCAAAATAGAAAGTAAATAAACTTAGATAAGCATACAATAACTATTCATTGACTTCGCCTATCATGGCGTTGAACTGGTCTTCCAAAATTGTGTTTCCATCCTTAACTTGGAAAAATATATTAAAATCCATGTGTGGTGTACCCTCCATCAGATTAGTCTTCACACCCTTTGAGGCTTCATACTCGTCCACTTTCTTTTGTGAGGTGCGACAGTTTCGCATCCAATGATCAGCTCTTCCACAAAGTTTACAAATATCAGTTGGAGGAGCTGGATTAGAAATTTAGGCATTATTTCTTCGAGGATTAAATCCTTTATTTTTGAACTGTGTATCATTCCTTGGACCCGGATTGTAGCAATTTCTTTGGCTTCCACGGCGTTCATGCCCTCTACCTTTGTGATTTTCTCGATCCCCAGTATTGGTCACATTTTTAGAGCACTAGTCGCATTCACTTCAGCTGGTATTGGTGCAGACCCAGTTGGTCTACTAGTGTAATTTTTGATTAATAACTCATTTTTTTTCTTGGCCACGAGTAAGACAGCAATGAGTTTGGAATACTTCTTAATTTTTCTCTCCCTATACGTCGGTTGTAGGGTCATATTAGTCGCATGAAATATGGTGAATATTTTTTCTAGCATGGAATACTCTGTCACTTCTTTACCACATAACTTTAATTATGAAGTAATCCTAAACATAGCTGAATTATAGGCTGCAACTGTCTTATAATCTAGAAAACGTAGGTTGAGCCATTCATAGAGTGCACCTGATAGTATGACCATTTTTTGGTGATCATATCTCTCAGCTAGAGAAATCCACAGCACCAAGGGGTCCTTGACTGTTAAGTACTCAGCCTTGAGATCATCATAAATATGATTTCTTAGAAAAATTAAAGCCTTCATTTTATCTTGTGCAGATATTGGCTTATCAGCCACAATTGCGTCACCTAAGCTTTTGGCTTGAAGGAGCAATTCAGCATACAATCTCCAATTGAGAAAGTTCTGGCATTCTAAGTTTAGAGGCTTGAAATCATGCTTTGTGAGGCTCGACATATTGCTATGCAAGATCAATAATAACAAGTTAACATAAGAACTTGGTAAATCACCAAACAATTCATGTTCATAGTGTTTGCTTCAAACAATGATGTTTCAAAAGTCTATTTATACCAAACAAATCGTGTTCATGGTATGCTTCGAACAATGATGTTCCAGAAGTCGTAGGTAAATACCAAACATTAGATGTTCATTGTATGCTTCGAATAATAATTATGTTCAAGAAGTCTTTCAAAAATATCACATATGGTATGCTTCGAACAATGATGTTCCAAAAGTCTTATATATATAGACTAAACAATTCATGTTCATGGTCATCAGATCTCTGATGGTTTTGATCTGAATGTATTAACATACATAAAATAAATAAATAATAACTCCAGCGTTCTCTCCGAGAGATCTATATGCGATTAACATCGGAGTGCTATCAGAGTTAACTAAAATAAGTGAAATGAATGGATAAAAAATATTTTTTTGGTCCTAGCGGTATGCCAAGAGATGTATAAACATCAACATCAGGCTGTGTCAAGGATATGCATATGCAGAAAAAATAAACATAAATAATCGTACATATTACCGAAGTGGAGAATCCGCAAATGGCGGCTTCACTGAGATGCTCTAGTTTATTTTCTCCCATTAGAGCTTCGTGCTGATAACGTGTTAGAATAAACGTAGAAGAAGGAAGAAAAAAATAGGAGAGATGATCTCTTATTTGTGTAATCACATACTGGGAGGCAAATGCCTTATTTATACAACCCAATGAAGGTGTAATACTAATCTCTAACCAATGTGGGACTAAAAATAAATTAAAAATCTAACCCTTTGGTAACCCACCTTATAACACTAAGAAATTGTTTAAGTTCTTTTTCTCTATAAGAGGTGGAATAGAATAACCTGGTTGAAGCGTAATGATCATATGTTTGTAATGCATTGTATGTCCCATCCTTCTACCCTTTTCCGGGAGTCGATGACTATTCCTTCGCCTTTCTATTCATCAGAAGCATCCAACAGGAATCGAACCTACTTGTCCGGTTAGGCGCTTTAGCCATTCAGCCATGGATACTAGGGAGTGAGCTAGGTTTTTTTGGTCTTCCTTCTCTACATGTTAAAGAAAATTCTTACCATCCAAACAAAATTTCAAGAGGAATTATCTGAGGACGGTATGGTGTGGCCAGGGTACTGGTGCGGTGGCCTTCGGACAAAATATAACATTCAGACTGTGGTTGTAAGGCATTCAGAATATGTTTGTATGTATAGATACCGTCTGGAGACCATGTAAAATTCCTAACCCTGAAAACGTATTAATTATGAGCTAAATAGAGAGAATAGATTTTATTAGATTTATTTTGAGAAATTTCAGCACTTAGAGGATTTATGAAGCCATTATAAACTTTTTCTAATTTATTCCATGTAGGAGACCCTTTGGACAGTAGCTAGCTTAACCGTATGCACCAATGTAATTTTTAGATGTATATATATATATAATTTATTAGAATAGAATTTTCCATTGGATCAAACCTAAAACCCAAACCCGCAATCCGTTAAACCATCACCCCGCGTAAACTCTTTCTTTCACTCTCCCCAGCGTATAATTCTACGCGCGTAAACAACAGCAGCAGCAGTAGCAAAACCAACTTTTTCTCTCCGCGCGTAAAGTTTAAACCCACGCGTAAAGCAACTCCGCACGTAAACCAATTCCACCGCTTAAACTCTTTCACCACGCATAAAACAACCCTCTTATGACTCATCACCCACCGCCTCTCTATTTATTCCTAAACTAACCTCAACCGAAACATAAACCAATGGCAGACTAACCAAAACCTAAACCAATGAAAAGGATGAAAGCAGCAACAACAGTAATTCTTAATCCCTAAGTTTCCCCACCGCCTCCTTATCCCTATATATATTACAACACTTCCCAAAACTCTAATCCCACTTCTTTCACCAAAACTTACACACATTATCAGGACGTATACTATACGAAGTCTTGCTCAGGCAAGTATACCTTGCCAAATTCTTTACTTTTTAAATTATAAATTGTTGCATGTTATCATGTTGAAAAATACATATAACTGTGTGCGCCTGAGATTGACTCGGGTGAAATTGACAAATATGTCGATACGTAGTGTATCTGACTTAGACATTAGCAGACCACCTGCAGATGCGAGGGTATTCTGATATCCTCCTAGACCCTGGCACTTGTACACGCATCACGATTGCAACTCATGTTGGGATGCGGGTTCGCATACTCGATTAGCTACCGGTGCGTGAAACACACATCACGGTTTAGCACGTAGTCAGGATTATCTAGAAAGCTGTGACTTGGCATATAGCTACGTGGTATGTACGTTGTGGATTCGACTTGTATATCCGCATTGGACGGAGAAGACAACTAGTAGGCGTATGGGACATCCACCTCCTTTATTGCAGATACCGCACTCTTCGGAGTGATACGGACGTATATATACTTTGTAGATACCACGTCCCTTAGAGTGTTGGACGCTATATATATACAGATACCTCATTCTTCGGAATGATGGACGTTGCAGATACCACACTCTAGAGGACGTTGAACGTTATGCCTACGCCTTCCCATACGTACCAAGGTTGTCTTTACACTTGCATACACTTAGATGGTTAGCTCACCCTTTATTTATTCAGTATTTATATATGACATATTTTTATGTATCTTGTTATGTCCCACTGAGGACCTGGTTCCCTTTCAGATATAGATGAGGCGTACTATCCCACGGTGTACGGACCTGGGCATGAGACGAGGTACGTATCCGAGGAGGAGCTAGAGGTGCTGCCATCCGAGTTCCTCTGATTATTGAGTAGACTTACCATCTAGAGCTGGAGCCTCTTTATCTAGATAGCCGATGCTCTAGTCATGTTATATTCAGCTCTCTTATTTTAGTTTTTGTAGTGGGTTTGTTCCCACCAGACATATCTGGGTTGTATTATGACATTTTAGACTTAGCACTTATATTCCAGTACTGATTTCAGTGTTCCTTGATATATATATATATATATATATATATATATATATATATATATATATATATATATATATATATATATATATATTGTGGATGAGATTAGATGTTACCTGTTATATGCTAGTACTAGACTTGTTAGTATTTTAGGACAGCGTACACGTCTCTTTGGGTCCATTATTGGGTTTTCCTTCGGAGACGTGTCAGCTGGCCAATGCCACGTGGCCTGGTTCCACATGATTTTGGGACTGGGGCGTGACAGACCACTCTTACATAATTCATCCACAAGAGAAATAATGTGCTTCTCCCGTTGCTCGAGCCCGCAACCTCCAGACAGATATACCTCCGGACAGTACCGTACCCTTCTCACATAATTTTTCCATAAGACAATTATTGTGTTTTCTCCGTTGCTCGAACCTGCAACCTTCCGAAATTGAAAAAAATTATTGGGACACAAAAATATCCATCTCTTTTTAAAGGATAAGATTCTCATATTTTTTAAACAAATTATCTATTGAGATATTTATAAATTTCAAAAATAAAAAATTATAATATAAATCAAATATAGAAATAGATTTTTTATCCTAAATTTTTATGGAAAAAAAAAAATCATGCACCAAATGTCTGCTCACTTGCCAGCTCATTTATGGATTGTTTGGATTAATATAACTTCTTAAAAGTATAAAAGTGGAACTTTCAGTATGAAGTAACACATGTGATGTCACTTTTCGAATAGATGTACTTTTGTTTGAGTTTAATATCATTTTTGTTTGGATGGCTATATGAAAGTTATCATAGTTGAAGTGAGAATTGAATATTTGAAGTTCCAATGTTTGGATGGCAACATAAAAATAAAAGTAAAAAATTAAAATTATCTATTAATTAACAAATAAATAAATAAAATAATGACAAAATAAATTATTTAAAAATACCAAAACTTTAGTAACGAAAATTGAAGAAAATTTTACAAAACTTAATTAATAAAAAAATAATTAGCAGTAATTAATGAAAATTTGATTAACGAAGAACCAATGAAAATTTAATTAACAAAAACCAATTTAAAATTTTAATTAACAAAACTTAATGAACGAAATTTAATTAAGAAAGTTTTAATTAAGAAAACTAACCAAATTTAATCAACAAGAAATAAAAAAAATTAGTTAAAAAAATAATTAACAAAAAATAATTAAAAGAAATTTAATTAAGAAAACATAATAAACTAAAAGTTATTTAAGAAAAAATAATTAATAAAATAATAATTAATAAGTAATTAATAAAAAAATTAATTCAGAAAATGCAATTAACTGAAATTTGGTTAGGAACATTTTATGGAAGAAAACGTAATTAACCAAATTAGCAAAAAATATAATTAAGAAAACATGATTAGCAAAATTTAATTAATGTAACTGAGAAAATTAACCAATATTAATTAACAAAAATAATTTAAAAATATAATTAAGACAACATAATTAAGAAAAAAATAACATTAGTAGTAATTAACGTTAATAGTAATTAATATTGAATTAACAGTAATATTTAATTAACATCAATTAATAAAAATTAATGTGAACAAAAACTAAAGAATTAATAAATAACTAAAAAATTAATAAAAAATTCTATTTCAACGAGTTTGACTCATTTTCTAATGCAACTCAAAACCTCTTCACTTGTATCAAATTTTTTCACTTTTAAAGTATTTTTAATGTCTAACCAAACATCGAAACTGTTTTGATGAAGTACAGATGCATTAAAAATATATTAAAAGTGATACTTTTCATGCTGTTTTCTTACAGTTATACCTATCAACGTCCGAGGTGAGAAAGCCGACTGTACTTGCATCAAAACTCTCAATTTGCAGCCAACTCGTAGCCTTCCAAGCAGCCCCTTAGTTTCCACTCAAGTGGCAAAAGTTTCTAAATTCATATAATTTAGAAACTTTTTGGTTGACGATATGTCGACAGGATCCACGTTGATACTGTAAAATGTTGTGTAGAAGTTCGTTTCGATCCTAAACTTCAAAATGGGTAAAATGGCTAAGATTTTGTATAAGAGAACAAAACTCTCAATCGTATTATAACACTAATAAAAAAAAAATTTAGTACGTTATGGACATACTGGTAGGCCAGGATAATGATAATCATTAATTTTCAAATGCATAACCAACAAGTTCGAGATCACTTGATATAGTCACACGTTGTATAGAGAATCCGCAACACAAAATTTCTATATACAAATACAATTAAGAGAACACTTTCGGATCACCATCAAAATCTATTATCTCGACAATAATCTCATATACCAGGGATTATGTAAATTCTCTGGATTGACAGTACTTATATTCCAGTCCCACAGATATTGTGTTATCTTTGTATCACGACAAAAACCCTTTGAATCACATTAAAATGTGATAACACATGATATAACAATTATCGAATTTCTTATTTTATTTTAAGAATTTGGATCATGTGATAAAATAAATGATTGTCGAAGAATTCGAAAAACAGGTTAACATTGGATATACACAATTATCGAATTTCTTGATCTCTTTCAAGAATTCGGATCCAATGGCAAGTAAGTGAGCTAAGCCTCATCTCGGTCATCGTATGGTCATACGTATGCCAGAACTACTGATCAACATTACTTTAAAAAAAATTAATATTGTCAAGAGTTCGACGGTGTGATCCAAATGTTCTCTCTCACCAAATACAATTCTACAAATTTACAATCATTCATATCTAATAATCAAATTAAGTTAAATTATTGGTCTTAATTTGTATCTCATTTCGTATGTCAGAGACTACACGTTTGTTTTGTGAGAATACCGTTCGGTAGGTAGTTCCGTCTTTGCGGAAACATTAATCATCCAATAATATATATATATATATATATATATATATATATATATATATATATATATATATATATATACACACACACCGTTTTGTGTACTCATTGTACCACGTCTAACGGTGCTATTCCATTTGGTAGAAAATTCTTCAAAAACATGGAGATGATACTCCTTACCTTGAATATAAATCATTGCGATTTTTGTTGCTCTTTTGTACATGTGCAATAGTGTCCTATGTATCCTATAATTTAAAAATAACTCGAATTGTAAGATTTTTAGAGTTGAACCTAAGCCAAAATTTACTAAATAACTTGAAATAATGAATAATCAATTATTCGGACTTCCCGAAAATGATTATCTCTAAAAAAATTTAATTTTTTTGGCAGAGTCTCCTTTGTATTCTGGACTCCGAAAATTTCACAAATTAAAAAAAACAGACCCGGAGCAACCCTATGTAGAATTTTCCGGATATGCCGACCCTTCGGTAGAGCAACTCTCAAAACACCGGTAAACTCAAGCAGTTAAATATATAGTTACGAAAGAAGAATTAAATGTAACTTTCTTACCTTAGCAAGCAAAATATTACATTTACTTATTATTGCAGTTGCTTAATTAATTCAAAAATCACTTGCTTGCAATTGTCCGATCATGCTATTCAAACTAAAATATTCAATTCTAATAGAAGTAGTGAAAATTCGAATCCAAGTCAAAATCTAGTAATAAGAATTTACAAGTTAGAAAATATTTTGTAAGATATTTATTATTAAATATACCTTTAAATATATATACCAACCAATAGTATTTTTAAAATATTCTTTCAATATCTTACAAGTGATGTTTCTATTGCTAATATATACTATAAGTCACCCTTATTTTTGCTAATATATACTTTAAGTCACCCTTATTAGGAATAACTTCCTAAATTTGATTTGATATGATGTAATATATGAATAAACACCAATCTTAAGATTATTTCTATTATAAACAATCCCTTAAAGAGTATAAAATCCACTCTTGGTGTCAAAATTGACATTAAAGTCACCATATGGTATAAGTGTTTATATCTACTTAATTTAACTAAAACTTGTGATGAATCATGCTAAATAATAGTATAAAAATAATTTGGACAGATTCCATTATATGTAAAATTTTATGTAATAAAATATCATTTTTAATGTCTCTCAAGGAACATGAAAAACTATATAGAAATATTCATATAGCATATTTTTAAAACTATGCAAAAAGTTACATCGGTCAAATCCATGAGCTAAGGATTCCTCCTAAATAAAATTTGCAATTCTTTTTAAAGTATACTATGTACAAGTTCTCATATGTATAGATGTGTAAAATTCATACTCATATACTTCAGCCTCTTCTCCCATTCTCCATACACATAAAACCTAATCATAATGTTTTGTGGGTGAGTCACCCATTCCATAAGCCACCAGGTGACACATAGGGGGTAGGTGTAAAAAAAAAATTGTGTAATTACATAAAGTTTGGAAGGACCTAAATGAAACATCTAGGTTAAATTAATAGTAGAGTTTTCCCAAGAGCTGAAATAAAAAGTTAAATTTTAAAATATAAAACTTTACAAAATAGAATAAAATAAAATATAGGTTATGACACACAATAACGCAGAACCATGTGGAGCTATTATAACAAAGTACAAAGTATACCATCTTGCGTCATTCGTCCACATAACTTAACTTTAAAGAAAATCTTTCATGAAAATGATGACAAAAACAAATGCTTATTATAGGATCTAAATTTTGTCCAGTAGATAAAAAGATCATGCTTAAATTACTTGAACTAACACATAATATATATATATATATATATATATATATATATATATATATATATATATATATATATAATTGTTCAAATATTTAAATAAATATGTTTGAAGTTTGAATCATCTTAAAATGATAGAATTCAATCACTCAAACAAACATATTTATCAATGTCTTTTATTTAAGATATATATTAATAAATATGTTGGTAAAAGTACTAATATAGTTTATATATTTATTAATGTATTAATATGTATCGTTGGAACAATTGTTAAAAAAATTCCTTCAATAAATTCCAACATCTCCCACGAGATCACATAACCAGCAATGACAAAAGCGGTGCCTTATCTTTTCTTTCCTTTTGCTTTTCTTTTTTGTCTACAAGTAGTAGGAACGAATATTTGTCCTAAAAGAATACTCTTAACTTCTATCAAATTAAGACAAAAATAAAAATAAAAATAAAAATAAAAACAAAAACAAAAACAAAATCAAAATCAAAATCAAAATCAAAATGATTGGATTGTTTTGTTACCACCTGAAATGTTCGTCCACGTTCTAGGCAGCTGATTAGTCTAACTTTTACGGCCGGAGGAAAGTTCTTGTGGTTGTGGTTGTTCAGCTATATGCTCTCCTTTCTGTCTGTCAACTAAATTTTATTTCTCATTCAAATGTACAGGTCCGATTCGTGCAAATAGATGTTCAATGCAGTAGAGATTAGTAGATCGAGTTATGAAAACGTATTATTTTTGTAATTTATTTAGTAAAATTTGGAAATAGTAGATTGAAAAATATACAATATAACATGTACAAAATTTCTAATATCACGTCGAATATCTAAATAAAATAAAAATAAAATATACCGGCAGGAGAGGTGTTTTTTGAGTTGTCTTTCCTGATTTATAAACTTTGCGTCTCAAAAAATTATAAAATTTATATTTAAATTTTCATAATTAATCTAATTAGCATTTAAATTTTGGACCACGGTTGATTCAGCTAATTTATGAATCGTTCGGATTCAGGAGAAAAGTAAATCTTTTTTTTTAATTAAAGATTTTATTAAAAAAATTGTATGTTTGGAAAGACATAATATAGTCGGAATATATATATATATATTTGAGTATGAATAATTTAGTCATATTTTTTTTTTATAATAAATGCAGAAAATTGAAAGAAAGAAAAAAAATTCGAGAAGGTGAAGAAAACATTTTTTTTTCCTTCCCTTTGGAAACTACTTTTATTTTCAGTTTTATTTTTTTGTATTCAAACATAAAAAATAAATTATTATTTTTCAAGACTCTAATTTTGCGAATCAACCACATCCTTATTTGAATCACATGCAACAAACTGCATACGACATTTATCTTTAGATAGAAAAATACTACGAAGACACTCTTTTTGACACACTTCGTAGTGACACTGATGTAATAGTATATTATTGAATGTTAATAAAAATCTTAAAAAAAAAAAGAAAATTTAATTCTAATAATATATTATTATATCAGTGTAGCTATGAAATATGTTGACAGAGTGTGCCCCCACGTTTCTCTTTGGATAAATAAAGAAGTTGAACGGACGGTGATATCGACAAAATTGAAGACGCGCACAGACAGAGAGACAGAAGGAAAGAAACATTTGAGAAAATTAATTAAAGAGCTCTTCTCCCACAGGCAGTCACATACATGCATGCATTGCAGAGAGCAGACCGCACTGCGTGGGCCGGCAATGGGGGCCTCTCCTGTGGGCCACGAGAGTGAACATGCTCTGCAATCTAGATCCCATGCCATCGCATCTGCTGCTCACATGCAACAAATGCAACCAACCAACCAACCACATGCATTGCTGGAGAAGGTCTGGATCAATTTTGGATTTCTTGTACTACTTCCCTTGGATTTATAAACTTGTAAACTAACCTCTCTCTCTCTCTCTCTCTCTCTATATATATATATATATATATATATATATATAATAAAAAGTAATATAATTAATCTTTTCAAAGTGTTCTTCCAAGATTTTTTTTTTTCACCTACCAAAACTATGTAGTATATTCGCCTTTCACGCAAATGTTGTCACAAATCAAAATAAAGATCACCACCACTTTGGATGTTCACTAAACCATTTTGGAATTTGGATGTTCACAAAACAACTTCCAAAGTGGTCTTGTCACTCCCCGTTTTCGATATACGTAATTGGAACGTATTTTTATTTTTAATATAGTTGCATGTGCATGGAGGCTAGATCCATTCTTTGGTTTAATCTTACTTATGGTTTATTTTGTGGGTTGGTTCAACTCATGAGAACCTTTGGTTCAACCCTCAAACCCTACCATATATAACCCAACATTTTCTCTCTCTCGCTTCACTTATTCATTACTTTCTCCTCCTTTAGTTTTCTCTTCCCATTTCATAGGCAAGTGCACCTTGCATGAGAAATGAAAAAATCCTCCATATTATTGTTCCATTATGTTTATTATGTGTTTCTAAGCACTTTTAGCTTTTAGAGTTATCTGTTTTGATGGATGGATTAATGTAGATCTACATTTCTAAACTTAAGATTTTATGGGTTTCATGAGTTTTTTTTTGTTTTTATCTATTAAACTTGTGTCTTTAAAAATTAATTTTTGCTACATGATAGAGCTTTCAATTTAGAGCATTTTAACTTTTGGTGCAACCGATTTGGACTTAAAATAAGATTTTTATGAACAAAATAAGATTTCAGTTTTTGGAACTTTTCTGCCATGGCTGAAGATGCTGTTGGAGAAGACGAAGTCTTCATGCGGCCAGCGAGCTATGCGGCTGAGAGTGTATTGCGGCCCGAGAGGATTATGCGGCCTAAACTCTTGTCGCATACTGACAGCATGCGTCCATCTTATTGGACGCATGACTGCTGATTTGCACAGTGTCCTTGAATACCTTGTGCTTTCACTCACCGATCGAATGAAAATTTTGCTAAGTCCTATAGAACTCCATGCGGCATTGAACCCCATGCGACACCGACACCCATGCTGCCAGGAGAACATGCGGCCCCTATTTCTTGGACGCATGACTCTAAAACTGTGGCACTTATTTCTTTGGTTTTATCTTTTCTTCCTGACACACTTTATGACTTGTCGTACTTTATGTCTCGTCAGTCACTTTATGTCACCTCAGTCGCTTTATGTCACATCACTGACACTTTATTTATTGTCTGTCACTTCAACACTTGTCCCTAGGAGTATACCTTAATCCTGGACATACGACCAGGTGGTTCATGCGGCATGACTTCATGCGGCCAGGATTGTTATGCGGCTTGACTTCGTGCGGCTTAGAGACCCATGCGGCCTTGATTCATGTGGCTTGACTTCATGCGGCTTAGAGACCCATGCGGCTTGACTTCATGCGGCCATGATTGTTATGCGGCTTGACTTTATTTATTGTCTGTCACTTCAACATTTGTTTTGACTGAATGTCTTCTTGATTCATGTGACCCAATGTATAATTGGTAATTAGAATCGAATATTGTATCCGTGCTGATACCACTGTTGCCTGATTATTATTCATGATTTAATGTGCGCCGAGGAGCGACACATCATGCCACGTCTTAAGTGATTATATTTGGGTTGTGCATCGAGAATGCCTCCAAATTCTTGATCGCGTGATATTATAAATATATGCATTATTTTTCCAGCACGGACATAATAAGAGAGTCAACTACCAAAGCGTGGATAGGATATTGATTGTATGAATGTTGCATACACGCTCAAGTGAATGCAGGTTTGACTTCCATGGATTTGTATCTAGCGTGCCCGTACTTTGTACGATATCTTAAGAAAAATTCTCATGTGACAACGCTTAAAATTTCAAAAACAATATAGGGTTAATTAAGTAACTAAAAGTTGTAGTAATATTTGGAGGGAACGGTATCTCGAGATCATGCCAACGAACCTTCCCACATAGATTCATACTAAGTGCGTTGTGGGCTGGCCACCACAGATACTCTATATCATCTGCCTTAGTGGAGTGCAGTATTTGACTTATTATTATGCCGAGCTACTGTTTCAATATAGAAAAACTGGAACCGCTAATACCGTATTTTTAGCGCAGTGGCCCTACGGGGGACTAGTGCATCCTATAAGTGCTTATTTTATTATATTGGTTCGGTTAGCTCATGTTCGGCACCGGCGTGATCTGATGATACTTATTATGCATTATTCTGAGCTAACCTCAGACTCCACAAATTAGCAAATCGTACAAATGATTGGCCAATTTAGGAAGAAATAAAATTGGTTGTGATTGTATTTATTCAGCTAGTAGCCTAGAAAAGTGGACTGTCATAGTGTGATGGTTCAATCCTTGTTCTTGTTTGGTTGTAGGGTTGGGCCTTTGCATTAGGATATACCATGGACCTAAGTTACGACACTGAACCTATGTATTATTATATGTTTGCCTTAGATTTTTTTTATTTCTCTATTTCGTGCTTCCTTTGTGGTACTTGCTATTTGGGGTCTAACCCCACTGGTTTTGCATGACCAGATTTTGAGCTAGCACCTGAGGATCCAGCATTTTTTTTCCTACTCATGGCTCACACCAGGAATATAGTCGCAGGGGATAGCAAGTGAGTTTTCTTATTCCCTGCTCGTCTTGCATATTTACTTCTTTTGGGCATTTAGCCACCGGCTCGTGTTAGCCGGCTCGTTTGGACATTAATTTTTCTTACATGATTGTATTAAATCAGACTGCAGTTGATCACTTTCATGTACTTTTGTTAGTCTTCCAGCTTCTTATTTTGCACAGTTGGACTCTAGAATATTTTGTGAAAGCGTTTGGGATGCCTTATTGCTTATCATATATGCTCTATACTTACTGTTTCTTATTTGAATGATTGAGACATAGAAGTTCTTGACCATAGAAGACTTGATTGTAGCATGCACCCCCTTGTCTTATACATCCGTGATCCTCGTACGGCATATAGTACCTTGTACGGGATAGATGGCGATGTTCGTCTCCGTATTCCGTACTAGGACGTGACAATCTTAGGTTGCATAAAAAAGAAACGTGGCAACACTTGAGTGGAAGGGCATTGAACATACACCATAGTTTTGGTGGGTGAACAAAAATGGACTCGTCCCTCTAAACCATTTCTCCTTATGTGACAGCTGTAATGACATATTAAATAGCATTATGTGATATCTAACATGATAGTTGACAATCATGACATGACAAATTTTAACCAAAAAATTATTCACCATATTTTATATTAATATTAATAATAATTTTTTTAATATTAATATTAATACTAATTAATTTTAATTTTAATTATAATTTTAAAATTTATCATGTCAACTGCTATATTAACTGTTACGTTGTAAGAGAATTTGTAGCCCAGACACTACAGAGAGATTAATAATATTATTCTGTATAACAAAATAAAGTCCAATCTCTACTACCCGAGGTTGACTGCCACGCTACCCCATCTATATGACCAAGTTATACATAATGTACAATATATTATTGATATCTCGTACGAGTCTGTAAAGGCCAAACCGAAATTAGTTACAAACAGCAAGTAAAATCGCTAATAAGAGATGAAAACAACCGAAGCTGTTGAAAGAAGAATGATGTATGCTACGGAATCTAGCAAGCAAAAAAATAAATTATTTGTATTTATCTTCGGCCTCCAATTGCTAATTATATTTTCACTACCTCCCTCATTTTTATTTTAATTAGCCAGATTAGTGAGAACCCATAATTTTATACAGAACGCATAAGTGTGTTACATGCACAGCTACTATGGTGAGACATGACAACCCTGATTGGTGAGAACCCATGATCTTATACACTAGTTAGCCTTCCGTCGTGGTGGAAATTTTCTGATATGTATATGCTTTGTAGTTGTTCATGTTATTAGCTATGGGAGACCTAGAAATTGGGAGTCTACAGCGCACGAAACAGTGCAATACTTTATTCTGCATGTGTTAGTAATCAGAATTTGTGAAAACCCTAGTTAGATTAATAAGTAGCAAGTCGTAGATGATGTTTTGTCATGCTTTGTTGATTGTGTGCCATCTGTAACTACCATATTTCTAGAATAACAATATTTTTGTAATTTCACATTATTTATATATTGTGTTTATGTTTTTATATATTATGCTATTTATTTATTTATTAGTGAATTAACCTAGCTTATTTATTTGGACTTAACAATAGTAGACCTAATTAGACTAGTCATGATTCATGGAACCCAACAATTAGGCCAGGCTCATTAGACTCATTCCTTTTCATTAATTAGAATATTATAATTAAGCTTTCATTAGGCTAGCAGCTTCCTAATTTAACCTCCCTAATTAAATAACATTCATGAATAATAAGGGGGGGTAGATTTGGCATTATGCATTTCTTGTAGAGAGGGACATCTTGGCCGACCACATATAAGGGGGAGAAATAATTCTCTTTCTTCATTTCTCATTCCAAACTAGATCCTTAATTGTGTTTTTCCCAATTACATTCATCCCTCCACCAATTTTACCTCAAATCACTCTCATTCCTTACTCATATTCATCATCAAGGAAGCCTAGGAGCTTGGATTGCAAGAAGCACTACTTGGAGAGGAGATCTTAAGAGCTTGTGTCCATTTTGTGTCCACCTAGAGGAATTTTATTAGGATTCGACTCCCAATAGGTATAATCCATATTTTTTCTCAATTTTATGGTTAATTTATAGTATTAGACCCTTAGGAACCCTTCCATGGCTAATGTCACAACCCGCACCCGGTGTAAGGGTACTAGTCAAAAATAACGCCCAGCCTACGTCGCAGAATCGGCAGTAGAACGTTGTCTAGATAGTCTATCTAACAATATAATGAACCACCAATAATGATAGTATACTCAATCACAGAACTAAGATAGAATGAGCACGAATCAGATAAAGAATAGAATAGTCATAATACAACTCATGAGTCTAAAATAATACATCAATGAGTCTGAAGAACAACAAAATAAGCTGGAGACAAATCCAGTACAAAAGAATACTACGAAGCTACAACTCCAGGATCAACTGTCTCAGTTGGGATAAGTCCCTCTTGAGCCAGGGTCTCAGAATCTAAACCCACAACATCCTGGGGTCCATAAAAGGTAGGGTACCACTCCTCAGTATCATCTGGAAAAATATATCCAGTCAGGAAAGGAGCAGAGTACATCTCTAACAGCAGTTCTAATTAATGATAAGAATTATGTAGCAGTAAATAGCTGTGGATAAACAAGATGCACAATAGATATAAGAGATATATGTACGATAAGAAAATACTGAAAATAAATACAATAATGAACAATATGCCAATGAAACAATAATACTAATGACTAAGTGTGTGAGTACTAGCTTAACATGTGATCGGCTTGGGCAAGATGCAATGCGGCCTGGCTAATCATAAGTGCGGTTTATGATCAACACTATTCATTTACCAGTACTTTATTCAATAGGGATTTGATCACATATCTATACTAATACTCCCTACCCCCGACTGGTATAATAGATCCAACCACGGTATGCTATGGCACGAGATTCTCCAAGAAGATAGCTAGTCTCCCCGAGAATCGGTGTCTGTACATGTACAAGATAACCAATGAAACAATACTTGCACCATATACACCATATACCAAGGAATAACATCTCATGACGAGATCCGGATATACCAATCCGTGTAACCATAGTGTCAAGAGAACATGGATATCTACACTAGATACAGTGAACATAGAGGATATCATAAATGAGAAACTATCAGAGAATGTACTCGCCTGAAGTCCAATGAATAGTCTCACAGATGTCTGACTCGGTGCCTCGAAGACCTAGATATGAAATACAACATCAATACAAGGTCCCGAAAAGAGAACAAGTTAAACTAGTCAATTTCTAGGTCAAAAGTCAACTCTAAGTCAAAAGTCAACTATGGTCAACCCAAGGTCAACTATCTATTTCTAGGTTGTACAAGTCTAGCACCAAAAACTTGGATCAAAATACTAAGCTCTAAGTCATAAGACTACGTCCTTAAATATTAGGATACCGTATCTTCGGATACGTGAATCCAAAATAAACCTCACAATACTAATATTAATAATAATGCATAATATAGAATATTAAATACAACAATTTAGGAATCAAGGTTTTGAACCCAATTGGTATCCACACAAAGTAATGCTCAAGATACATATAGGTATATTTTTTACTCTAATACATAATATATTATATATAAACTAATATATTATATATAAATAAAATAATAACAATACTAGTATTATATCTCACCACAAATACATTTAGATATACATATATATATAAAAATATAATATATAAAGTATAAACCCAAAACTGCCTAACTGTCACTGAAAAATTGTGTGGAAAACAATTAATTTCAATAAACAGACCTATAGTGACAGTCCCGACTGTCACAGAAAAACTGTCGCCAAAACGCTGTATATAAAACCCACTGCTGACTGATTGGTGACAGTTCAAACTGTCGCAGAAAAACTGCCGCTGAAAAAACTGCTCATTCCCGCCCGCTGCATTAATGACAGAACTGTCATTAATGTCCAAAGACTGCTACAGCGGCTGCTGCTTTAATGACAACATCTGTCATTAATAGCCGCTGTCGCGAAAAAAACAATTAATATATAACTATATATATATATATTAATAAATATAAATCAATATAAATCAATATAAATATATATATATATATATATATATATATATATATATATATATATATATAACAATTAAATAAATATATACTTATATATATATACATAATCCTACACAAATAAATACTAATAGTTACAAACACATTGCATGTATTAATGTACATATTTTACATGGCTAGAAGCACACATAAAAATATATTCAATAATATACAAATAATTACATAATAATTATAATTAATATAATTACATATTTAAGCACTTAAATATATTTTATAAAATATTTATATATAATTTATTTTATTAACATAAGTTGTAATATATATAAATGCATGTAAAGAAAGCTACATATATATTTATACATCATATTAGTACACATAAAAATATATAGATCTATGCTACAATAAATACTATAATAAATACACTAAAAATAAATATATAACATCCATATATATTTACTAACTATAATTCAAGAATTAAAACATAAATAATTAGATCTATTCATAAATACACACAATTGGAGAGTATCACACCGTATCCTACTAGATCTGGGATACGCATGCGACACGAGTCCAACACACAACCAATTGCACCCCGAAGGACACAAACAAGTTACAAATATTATTTATGAACAAATCAAAGTGTCAAAAGTAGATCTATGTGTCCGTGTCAAAATACGACATGTACAAAGTCCTGTATCGGAGAAAAAAATCCCCAAAACGACACGTATCACCAATTTGTTGGGATACGACCTACACGTACCCAATTGTGGACACGGCACTAGCCCCAAACACATAAGCACATGCCCAATTGATCTATAGGATCAATTGACACATACAACAAAATATAAATTCGAAATTCCATCAAAATTGACACAAAAAGTACCATAACTTTCTCCATGGGTCTCCTATGAACACAAAACCAAGTCCTATGGGTAGTACATACATATAGGTTAATTTTACATGATTAAATCTCATATTTAGAAGCTGTTTTAATGGAAAAAACTAAATTATACCTATTGGGAGATGAATTCCCAATGAAACCTCCAATTGAGATGAACTTGCTTCCAAATTGTAGATCCTTGCTCCTCTTTGTAGATCCTTGCTTTCTCCTTCTAGATCCTTGCTTCTCAACTTTCTAATGGTGAAATGGAAAGAATTTAGAATGAATTTGGTAGGGAATTGGAATGGGAATGAAAGGAATTTGGGAGTGGGGAATTCTAGATCTAGATTTGGAAATGAGAATGAGAGGAGAGAGAAATTCCTCCCCCCTCTAATATAGGCCGGCCTTACCCCTTTTCCAAGCAATTATAAAATATCCAATGTACCCTTTGGGGCCTCTCATAAAAAAATAATTAAGGAAGGAAGCTTCTAGTCTAATGACTTAATTAATTTAATCCATCTCCTTAACAATGGGCTTTCTAAATGGGCCAAGTCTAACTAATTAATTCATGTTGGTCCATGGGTCTAAACTAAACTAGTTGGGTCCACTAATATAAGTCCAAAATAATTAAATAACATCTAACAACAATTAAATAATACAACAAATAATTATTTACAATGCACAATATTTAATTAAATAGAAAAAGACTAAAATATTATTTCCTAAAAATTATGGTAGTGACAGCTAAGGACTACCCATAGGAAGAAGAACTAGGTTCTAATGAGCCATATTGTGATAGTTACATTAATTTTTGCCAAATTAAAAAAAAATCGAATTTGGATCATTAGGTGTTTGAAGGAATATTTTCTCAAAAAATTTAGAGTGTGATTAATGATTTACAAGTATGCGCATGTCCACAATTGGATACGAGGAGTGCGTATCACGATACGTCATAATATGGAGTATTTTTATGTGTATTGGGCTCTAGCATGCCAAATTCTATATAGTTGTCACGTCCCAGTCCTAAAATACTGAGGGACTAGACACGTGGCAATGGCCAGCAGCACACTCCAATGGGCAAACCCAATTTAATGGACCCGTTAGAGTGTACTTAAGCTGTAAAACAATAATTAATAGGTCTACGATACAAGTCACAGTCTAAATCTAATCTCATCCACAGAAGATAATCACAGTTCAAATATCAGAATAATCAAGATGAAATATAATTCAACAACAAGTCTCAATAAAATGTCTCGTAAAATAACCTAATAATGAGTTTAATACAGAAGTCCACGAGACATGAAATAGAGTATCATGAACAGAAATGATTGAGTATATAAAATAAATACTCAGGAAAATCTTCTGGCATCACCTCATCCTCTGATACTGGTACTGCTCCAATGTCTGCTCATGTCCCGTATACCTCAGGGTAGATCTCCTCTGCTAGTCCTGGGGATATAATCTGGATCCAGGTCCTTAGGGGACATAGCAAGGTACAATAATAACTCAAGCCAAATAAATACAGTATATAAAATGTATTAATAGGGTAAACTATGTAACCAACTATGTGATATGCAAATAAAAGCATCATTAGTACTCAGGCTGAGACCACTACAAGCTCTGTGTCGGGGAGCCGGTAGCAGTGATATCACATAGAGTGCCAAGCTCTGATGTAGAGGCTACGACCTCACAATAATAAATATATGTATATAATCATCATGTAGCCTGTGTGTCTCTCTCCATCCAATGTAATCACACGTCTCATGTCCATGACGTCTCATGTCCATAATACGCAAGATCATGACCACTAACTAATACAGCGAGTCATAATAATAGCTATGCATATGAAATCTATGTCACAATTCTTGTAATCCTATACAGAATCATCATGAATAACTCAGGAAAATTTTGTCTCATGAATAGTGTCAAGTGTCCTATGGTATGACGTACTTGATAAAGCAAGCACAAAAAATATATAGGATCGCAATATCAACTCTCTAGGTGACGTTACACGACTCCGTGTACGGCGTCGACACCCAAATATTATTCGGATGCTAAGCAACGTCTCATGGTCCTAGGTTAAGCAGATACATCATAAACATAAATCAAGATAATAATATGAAGTAAGTACTGTAAGTTTGGCAAGGTACACTTGCTTGGGATTTGAATTCCTCCAATTGCTTCGGTCTCTGCAAAATCTTTAAGTATTCCTCCGGTTGCTGAAATAAACATTACCATCATTCTCAGAAGATATGAGATAGCTTGGATTGCCTACCCATAAGTCCAATTTGGACACATGGACAAAATTGACAGTTTCTGATTAAATCGGGGTCCACATGTGGCACACTTCGTACCAAAAAATATGTCAGAGACAAAGTTCTCCAAATTCATCAAACTTAGTGTCTATAAGTCCATAAGGATGATATGTACCCAACAGAATATCCAAAACTGGATTTCGATGAGTCGATCACAAAATCATCCACCAAGTGGAGCCGTAGGGCCTACGATACGGAATTTTGTCAACGTTCTCAGAATCGAACCAAACTTGGGTCACAAGACCGGCATAACGCTAAGAGTCCGATGGTATAAGTTTTATTACGAAACGATAAGCACATACGAAGTTATAACGAGTTTCAGAACATGGCCAATACGATACAATTTCGATGGATACGCATTGATTCCGGTGTGCACGCACAACCAAATCAACTTTCGCGAAATCTCACACATCCACATTGACGATGAGCACCTTTCGATAAAATTTGCGCACGACAAAGTTGTCTCGTTTAGCGAAACGCACACAGTTTTGGAAAAATTCAAATTTTATTAACCAAGATTTTGGTCAATTTTACCCACGAATAAAATACAAATTACAGCACAATAAAATAAACTAATTACAGGGTTTGTAACTTGGTTATATTATCTAATTTACTATTCGAGTGAATTTCAGAATTATTTAACAGGTTAGACGTAGCACGGCCATGAACTTGTGAGTTCGGGATAATTTCCTGAATTACAGAAATATGGGTTATTTTTTCTATTTTTGCGTCGCATTTTGCGACCAATACAGGACGCGATATCCCGAACGAATTATACGGGGTTCGAGAGGGTCACGTAGGGAACATGTCGTAATATACCGTTCAAAAAATGAAGTAACGAGGAGAGAGAAAGATTCACCGAAAAAAGGTCAAAAATGTTTGTACAGTGCGTACACAGGACGACGTGACACGGCGACTGCGGGGTAGCGGTGCTCCTCAACGGCGGTTTATTGCGGTGGCGGGTCATCGGCATGCTGCTCGTCGGCGCTGGGGTCAGCGTCGCCGTCGTCGGCGCTAGGGTCAGCGTCGTCGTCATCGGGTCACGACAGAGGAGTCATCGCTGGAGGCTAGGTGGCCGCGAGGAGCTCGGTGTGGCAGAGTCGGTGGCGGTGGTGAAGACGGCGATGGCGGTGATGGTTTGGTGAGGGTGGCCGAGGTTTATATAGGGGAAGGCGGGGACCGAAGGGGTCGTCGGTTGGAGGCGGCGAGGAGGTGAACCGATGGGGGAGACGAGCGGGTCGGGACGGTTGGCGGCGAAGTTGGCGGGGGGGAACGGTCGGGGGAAGTTGGGGGATCGGTTAGATAGTGTAGCAGTAAATAGCGGGTCTGGTTTAACTGGTACGGGTTAGCAGGTCAGGTTTAAATCTGACCCGTTAGGGTTTGGGTTGGTTCAATTGAGTTTGGGTTGGTTTATTTAAGCTTTGGTTCGGTTCGATTCTGGTGGGTTTAATCCGATTTATTCTGGTTTAATTAAAAATAATATTTTTAGCTGTTTAAAAATAGTTTTTGGGTCCAATAAATTTTAAAAAAATTATACTATGACTAATTATTTATTTTACACACAAAAATATAATTTTCATAATATTTTAATATTTAATTTAATCCTCAAAATATTTAATTCCTAAAAAACATTTATTTTAATTATTAAAAATCACAAAAAAATCCCAAAAATTCCCAAAAATTCATATTTTAATTTCTGAAAAATCTGGGTGTTTACAATAGTGCATTAAAATAGCTATATTATATGCGTTCCATATATTTTAGTGGTATCATGTGGCATTTGGAGTATGTTTTGAGAGAGTATCATACACTTGTGGGTGTATTATGGGTGTTGCACACTAAGTGCTCGATGTCCGTGTTTGTAGTTGTGGGTGTGTGTTACAATTGAGGGAGTATTTGAGATTGATTGTAAATGTGTGTTTATATATCTATATATGGGAGTGTGGTGTATTTGTAATTTTATTAGAGTGTATCATGGATTGGGAATTTGAGTTCGATACTTGAGCATCTAAAGAGATTTATTGAGTGTGAGTGCCCATTGTTTGTGTATATGTGTTTATATGAGGGTGTGTTGTATGTGAAGGAGGGAACATTGATGTGGTGTATTGTGTGTGGTGTGCATCATGTGTCCAGCAAGTGTGAAGGAGATGTGAAGGAAGGGAGGAAGACCTGTATAGGCTGCAGTGAGGGGTGCCAATGTATCAATAAATCATGTATGCAAGCCTCTTGATAGGTTAGTATTTGGAGCATGATGCATTACTTGAGTGGCATGTGCAGCAAGTTGTTCAGCAGAGGAATAAGGCAAGTAAATATGGACTATGATATAGTGCATCAACAGTACATAAGATATGAAGGTCTAAAATATGGATAGCAGCAATGTTGGGAGGTGTTGCTGCAAAAAGCAACATACCTGGGCATGTTGGTCAGTATTGGATTCAACAGAGGTAGGATGAGGGACTCAGGTTACAACAACAGACTTTAGGAGAGACTTAGTTGTTGGTGTGTCAAGTACATTGTCTTAGGAGTAGTAATGTAGCTCGGGATGTAGGGGATTGGGGATAGCAGTGCTCGATTGAGCATTACCTACAGTAAGAAAGAGGGATTTATGAAAGGGTGGCTGTGAGTGTTAGAGTTTAGTGCAATGTTGAGTGTGTATATCTTAATGAGTATCAGTGATACAACTGTATCATGGGTAGTGTATCCTTTAGGATACTTATGAGTAGCTAAGTGTCAAGTTAGATCTAAGTGTTAAGTAGTGAGCATGTATGTGTTGGGTGGGGTTCTCAGTTGGCTTGGGTGGAAGCTTGGGTCATGCACTAATTTCAGTGTGAAAGTCAGTATGGGAAGGAGTCAGACCTGGTTGTTTGACATGATGTAACCTGCAGTGCACTTGGTGCCAGAAGTTGGGGTTTCAGTCAAAAATTGGGAAAGTACACAGCCAGGTTATGGCAGCATAAGAGGAGAAAATCAAGTATCAGGTGGGATGTTCCTAGGTGAGCAGAGTTTTGGGCTCGGCTAGAACTCTCCAGGTCTCAGTGTGTTTGTGTGTGAGTAGTGTTAGGTTGAGGATGAGTGAGTGAAAGTTTGGGAGTTAGTACTTTAGGTATCAGATACCTTGAGTTAAATTTTGGGTGTTCAGGTTATATGTTAGCTTGGGGTGTTGTAAGGTACTTCAAACCTAGGTGAAAGCAATGGAGAAGGGGAGGTGTGGCAAGCAGTGTATAAGTGAGGGTTGCACTCCCTTGCATGCATGTACTGAAGGTAGGGCTCGAGTTGGATTCAGATCAGTTTTGGAGTGGAGAATGGGGGTGCCTTAGTTCTTGCAGTGACCAAGAGCTCGGGTACTACTATGTCTTTTGTGTTGCAGTAATTGTAAAGAAAAATACAGTAGGTTTAGAATGAAAGAGTTTATGTACTGGAGTTTAAATGAATGTGGTAATGCCTGTGGATGAGTGTACTAGTGCACATGCCATGGTTAATAGGATTTAGTGTCCATATGCTAGTGTAAGTGGGGTGTTTACTTAGAGTTAAGGTCGGTGGTAGGATATCAAGAATGAGTATTCTATTGGTGTCAGGTGTATTAATAATAAAATATTAGCTATGGTTTTGAGGGTGAGGTGTTTGAGTATCAGTGAGTGTGTTATTTGGGGGCATGGGTACCAGTGTCAATTAGCTAAGGTATTAGCTACAACTAAGGTATTAATTGTATAGCGTGGGTAATTAGCCTAGACACTAAGGTAATACAAGATAGAAAATATAACTATAACTATAACTATAACTATATATATATATATATACACACACACACACACACACACACACACACACACACACACTAGTGATATTAGCTAATATAGCTAATACCTTCAAGGTATGGACCTAGAAACCTATGTATAGCCTAGTATCACCTAGTATTACCTACTTTAGCCTTATAACCAACCTAGAATCGAGGTATCGACATAGTTTGACTAGTATGACCTAGTTTTGGCCTAAAAATTATATTTTAATTTATTTAAGCATGTTTAACACTTCATTAGACCAAATAACATATAATTTCATATATAGGTCTGTGAGGCACCGATACGGACACAGTTGACATTCATTGCTCTGGACCACATGCGAGTTCATTATCTAATAGTTTCCATTATTTGATAATTACTATAATACAAGTATTTAGTACTATTTTACCTGATTCTCGACACGATGGTTACACGTGCTAGTTGTATGGATTTTATTTCTGATATATATATATATATATATATATATATATATATATATATATATATATATTGTTCTCACATTCATTGTACACCTCACTCTGCTCATATGAAAACTCCACATTGTATTTCTTGTATCGTGATGTGACTTGATTAGGATATTGCATTATTGTGTATAGCCAATCCTAAGGATTGTGTCGTACTATTGTGCTTCTATTATTGTGGATAGCCAATCCCAAGGGATTGAGCCGTACTATCATGGTCATATTATTATGGATAGCCAATCCTAAGAAATTGAGTCGTACTATCATGATCGTATTATTATGGATAGTCAATCCTAAGGGATTGAGACGTACTATTGTGATTATTGTAGATAGTCAACCAGACGTTACCCGTATGATTGAGCCGTACTATTGTGGACATTGCTTATTGATTATTGACTATTGGTTAAACACAAAATGAAATGATACTTCAAAACACTTAGTGTAGTATCAGTTCTTCTCTTATTCTATTTTCTAGTGTATTGATATTGCTCTATTGCTCTAGGTTACCTGTCTCTCTTTCTGTTATATTATGATATCTATATGTTTTTTTTTCTTCTTGCATTACATTCATTATTACTATTTATAGTTATTATCAATTAACTTGGAACTGTTATTGGGTTGTACTCGCTCCATCATGACTGGATATATTTTTCAGACGACGACTTAAATGACTGGTGTCCGATGTTTTACGAACCACATGAGGAAGTGACAACCATGGGGCCTGACATTCAGGAGTGATTACCGGGAGGTCTATCCTGTGACACTAGCTTAGTATCTCTACCTATTATTTGGTACCGGATTTGTTTTCGGCTTTACTTAGACTTTGGGATGTATTATTGGTACTACTTGTCGATGTTGTTGTTTAAACTTTTGAGGCATTGATGGATGGTTGTAGTAATCTACTTGTAACTTTGAGCTCTATTTCTTATTTGTTATCATGTCATTATCTTTCTCCAGTTTTATTGTGATTGGGTATTGATTATCATTAGATATTATCATATTGTTGTAGAAGCATGGAAAATCTAGATCCATCCGTCCCACATTCAACTCAAAAGAAATTAGGCCACAGGATGACCATGTCACAGAGAAAAAGATGCATCCATGTGCCCCAAATATTGGCCACCTAGAGGTCCGACACCAAGATTACGTCTCACACAGAATCCTGATAAAAAAGATTTTTTGAACGCTTCAGAAATATGAGCACACTAAGCGACAAGAAGCTCTCGTCAGACTAATAATAACTTCTGAGAAGCGTGCAACACCATGTGTATGGGGCCTCATGTGTGTCAGACTCTGTGTGCTCCATTTGACTCTGGCCTTCTGTGTTCCAGACTCTATGTGTTATATACGACTATGGACCTCTATGTTTTAGACTCCATGTGTTTCATGCGACTCTGTCCCTCTGTATTCTAGACTCTATGCTTTCCATACATCTCGGGCCTCATGCATTCCAGATACCATGCATCCCATGCGTCTCAGACTCATTGCGTCGAACATGGCAAGGTTCCCTGAAACAAAAAATTTCTGTTTGGATTCTCTCTAACTGAATGCAGGCCATGTCAAGATGACCAAGTCACGCAAACATAAGACAACAACTGCCGAGATCTCCAGCAACAGTAAATCCCAATAAAACGTCCATGTGGCAGCTTGTCCTGGATTCAACCCATTCTATGTGCTCACAGTTGTAACTGTATTATGTTGAAGGAGCCCCCTGCGGCCACCTAACAGAGGCACATGCACACCTATAATCCATCAACATGATGGCTATAAATAGGAGCAACTTGGACGTCCCAAGGGTGGCTTTTTTTCTACTTCAGAGAGAGACCATACCCTCCCAGAGAGTTACGTGCATACAAGCTCATAAGAGAGAGAGAAGAAGAGAGTATCCTCATTCCATTGTCAGACCATCAACGGAGTAAAGGAGCCTCCACAATGCTCGATCTCCATCGTCACACTATCCAGATTAAATATTGTCATGCCCTAGTACCAAAATACGGAGATGGACATGGCCAGCTACCCTGTACAAGGTACTATACATCGTACGACGATCACGACTATAATAAGACAAGAAAGTGCATGATATAATCAAGTCTCCTAGGATCAAGAACTTCTATGTCTCAATTATTCAAACAATAAAACAGTAAACATAGAGCATATATGATAAAGCAATAAGGCATCCCAAATGCTTTGTCAAAATATTCTGGAAACCAGTTGTGCAAAATAAGTAGCTGAAAGAGTAGCAAAAGTACATGATAGTGATCAGCTGCAGTCTAATTTAATACAATAATATAAGAAGACTAAATGTCCAGACGTGCCGACTAACAGGTGCCGATGGCTAAACGCCCAAAAAGAAGTAAATGTACAATGATGAGCAGGAAAGAACAAAACCCACTTGTTATTCTTTGCGACTATGTTCCTGGTATACGCCATGAGTTGGGGGATAGTACGTCGGATTCTCGGGTGCTGGCTCGAAACTTGGCCATACAAAACTAGTGGGATTAGACCCCAAATAGCAAGTACCACAAAGAAAGCACGAAATAGAGAAACAAAAACCCAAAAAATAATTAAATAATAATACATAGGTTCATTGTCGTAAATTAGGTCCATGGCATACCGTAGCCCAAAGGCCCAAACCTACAACAAAACAAGGACAAGGGTTAAACCATCACACTATGATGGTCCATTTTTTTAGGCTACTAACCGAATAATACAATCACAACCAAGTCCATTTTTTTTATGTTGGTCAATCACTTGTATGACTTTATATTTGTGGAGTCTGAGGTTATCTCAGAAATAATACATAATAGATATCCTCAGATCACGACATTGTCGAACATGAGCTAACCGAGCCAAATAAAAAATATACATGCACTTCATAATGCACCAGTTTCTCGTAGGGTCACTACGCTAAAATACGGTATTAGCAGTTCCAGTTCTCCTATAGGGAGGCAATGGCTCGACGTTATTAAAAAAATGTCAGATATTGTACTCTACTAAGCCGGATGATATATAGTATCTGTGGTGGCCAACTCACAGTGCACTTAGACTGAATCTCTGTGGGAAGGTTCGTTGGCATGATCTCGGGATACCGTTTCCTCTGTCACTACCATATTTCCTAGGAAGGATATTTTAGTCATTTCATAATTAATTAATTATTGTGCATGTTGTATAATTATTTATTATAATATTTAATTATTGTTAGATATTAGTTTATTATTTTAAACTTTTGTTAGTGGACCTAACTAGTTTAGTTTAGACTCATGGACCAATATTTATTATTAGTTAGAATTGAGCCCAATTAGAAGTCCATTCATTAGGAAGAGAATTAATTTAATTAAACCATTAGACTAGAACATTTCCTCCTTAATTATTTATTCAAGAGAGGCCTCAAGGGGTATAATGGATATTACATAATGACTTGGGGAGGGGGCTAAGGGGGCCGGCCATTTAAAAAAGGGAGGAAAGTTTCTCTCTCCTTTTTTTATTTCAAATCTAGATCTAGAATTTTTTTCAACCAAATTCCTTCATTTCTACATCAATTTCTTACCAAAATTCTTCTCAATTCCTTACTAAATCACTATTAAAAACTAGTAAAGCAAGGATCTAGAAGAAGAAAGCAAGGATCTACAAAGAGGAGCAATGATCTATAAGTTAAAGGCCAATTTTATCAAATTTGGAGGTTGCATTGGAAATCCATCTCCAAATAGGTACAATTTAGTTTTTTCTCTTTAATTAGATTCTAAATCTGAGATTTAACCTTGAGAAATTATCTCATATGCATAGGCTACCCATAGGAATTAGAATTAGGTTCATAGGAGGCCTATTAAGAAAGTTATGATACTTTTTGTGTCAATTTTGGGGGAATTTTAAGATTGACACTTGTTGTATTTGTCAATTGGTCATATAAACTAAATTGATATATATTTATTTGTTTGTGGCTAGTATCGTATCCAGAATTGGATACGTGTAGGTCGTATCTCAATAATTTGGTGATACGTGTTGATTTGGGGGATTTTCCTCCGATACGGGACTTTGTGCATGTCATATTTTGACACAGACACGTAGATGTGTAATTAATTCATCGTATTGTTCATATTTACTATTTTAGACTTGCTTGTGTCCTTCGGGGTACGTTTGATTATGTGGTGGACTCGTATCTCAAGTGTATCATAGATCTAGTGTGATACGGGTGCGATGCACTCTACGTGTTTGTTGTATTACATTTTTAGATCCAATCTCCTTTGTTCATAGCTATTGGTAATATATATATATATATATATATATATATATATATATATATATATATATATATATATATATATATAGTAATATGTATTTATGTATAGATGTATATATATGTATGTTGATGGTTATATACGTATATATACACGTGTATATATATACAGATATATTGATATGTACTTATGTGTTTATATGTATGTTTATATATGTACTTGTGTTTTTGTGTATGTTTACATATGGTTATCTATATATATTGATAAATATATATCTATGTATATATATAGGTGTATCTACATATATGTATTTATAAGTGTTTGTAGAGATGGTTGTGTGTGTGATTATGTGGATGTGTGTGAGGATCCTCGAGGCAGTACAACAACAGTGAATCAGTGTAGCAGTTCAGTGGAGGACCAGTAGAAGCAGGTATCATTTAGCACAGCAACATCATCATCATCAACAAACAAGTGCAGCTGCAGCATGCTGCAACAGCTAAGCAGCAGCTTAGCACAGCAAACGCAACAACAGTTTTAGCCCGCAGTAGCCACATAGCACAGCATGCAGTGGCAACAACTTAGCTAGAAGCAAAATACAGTGCAGTAGCAGCAACTCCAGCAGTAGCAAACAGTCAGCTAAGCACAGCAACTGCACAAGCATGAGCAGCAACTCCAGTGCAGCAACATCAAGTATCAGAGAGCACGAGCAGCAGCACCAACAACATGTATCAGCTAGGTAAGTTTGTAGTTTAGTTATTGTAACTTATTAGTTGATAGTTTAGTAGTTAGCTAGTGTATGATTAAGTTCTCTAGTTATTTTAGTTAATAGTTAGTGAATAGATAGTTAGTTATCTATATGTAGATACTTGTTGATTAGTTAGTAGTGTCTTGTTAGTTAGAATCTATTTTATCCACATCTCTTATGTGTGTGTGTGTGTGTGTGTGTGTGTGTGTGTGTGTGTATATATATATATATATATATATATATATATATATATATGTGTGTATTAGTTTGTATTGATAGTTAGTATAGCATATTAGTTAGTATTTAATATTTATTTTAGTATACACTAGTAGTTGATGTTAGTATATACTAGAAGTTATATTGGATTGATATATACATATATTAGTATATATAGTTAGCGGGTTAGTTAACTATATGCTAGAGTGACATTACCTTGAGATACCAAGGTAAGTGTCAAGTTATTGTGGATATTCAAGGTATTTGGGTTCGAGTATCAAGATGGGAGTTTAGTGGTGCGATACCGCGTTGGTTCAAAGCCAATGTATCCACTTAGCACTAGATTAGTTAGAATATTATATTATTGATAATTATATATGCATATTGTGATATTCTCATATCTCTTGTTTGCGTATCCTGAGATACGGTATCTTAGTATGTTATTAGTATCTTAGATTTAACTTGTATGATCTAGTTTCATAGTGTATGAACCCAATATCCTAGAGATAGACTCATACAACCTAGAAATATGTAGTTTGACTGGTTTGATGTAGAGTTGACCTAGTTTAACTATTTTGACTTAGAAATAGTTTTATGACCTAGAAGTTGACTAGTTTAACTTATTTTTATTCCCAAAATCTTGTATTGATATTATATTCCATATCTAGATCTTCGAGACATCGTACCAGACATTTGTAATACTATTCATCGGACTTCAGGCGAGTACATTCTCTAATAGTTTCTCATTTATGATATCCTCTATGATCATTATATCTAGTATAGATATCCTTGATTTCTTGATACGATGGTTACACGGATTGGTATATCTGGATCTCTGTCATGCCCAGTCCCAAAATATGAGGGACCAGGCCACGTGGCATTGGCCAGCTGTCACGTCTCTAAGGAATTATCCAATTTAATGGACCCAACGAGACGTGCTACGCTTTCCTAAAATACTAACAAGTTTTATACTAGCAGATAACCGGTGATGTCTAATCTTATCCACAAAATAATAAGGAGTACTGAAATAAGTGTTGGAATATAAGTGCTGAGTTTGAAATATCATAGTACAAATCAGATATGTCTGGTGGGAACAAACCCACTACAAAAGATAAAGTTAAAAGTGCTGAAATATAATAAGACTAGAGCATATCGTCTATCTAGGTAAAGAGGCTCCAGCTCCAGATGATGAGACTACTAAAGATCAGGAAGATTCTTATGGCAGCACCTCTAGCTCCTCCTCGGATGCGTACCTCATCTCATGTTCGGGTCCATACACCGTGGGATAGTACTCCTCGTCTAGATCTGAAAGGGAACCAGGTCCTCAGTGGGACGTAACAAGATACATAAAAGCATGCCATATATGTAAATACTGAATAAAATAAATAAAGGTGTGCTAACCATCTAAGTGAATGCAATGTGAAGACAACCTTGGTACGTGTGGGTAGGCGTAGGCATAACGTCCATTCTTCGAAGAGTATGGTATCTGATCATGTAACGTCCATTATTCCGAAGAATGAGGTATCTGCAAATATATATACGTCGGTATCGCTCCGAAGAATGCGGTATCTGAATAAAGGAAGTCATTGGATCCGTGGCTCCTCTGAATACTACGGAGTCCAATGTGTGTATCCTATACGCCTACTAGTTGTCTTTTCCGTCCAATGCGGATACACAAGTCGAATACACGACGTATATATCACGTGCTATATGCCAAGTCATAACTTTCCTGAATAGTCCTGATTTTGTGCTAAGTCATGATGCACGTCACATGCACCGGTAGCTAATCGAGTACGCAAACTCGTATCCCAATATGAATTGCAAACGTATTGCGTGTATAAGTGTCAGGGTCTAGGAGGATATCAAAATACTTTCAAAACTGTAGGTGAGTCTGCTAAGGTCTAAGTCAGTTACACTACATGTCGACGTATTCGTCGACGGCACCCGAGGCAATCTCGGATGAGCACAGTTATATATAATTTGAAACAGAATAACATACAATAGTTTATAGTTTAAACAGTAAAAATTGGCAAGGTATACTTGCCTACGTCCTCAAGCAGTGAGTGCCAAAAACCTGTTTCCGCAGTTGCATCTGAATGGTCCTGTGACCTGGGATCACTAACTGCGTCGTAGGTGCACTCTGTTTAAGACGTACATGAGTTCATGAATTTAATATTTTAATAATTATACAGTAAGCATATGTACTTATAGTATAGGATATACATAGTATAATAATATATATATA
>JAYESA010000009.1:14823605-15028605 GCA_036927795.1 Iris macrosiphon
CACAAGAGCCCTAATAAATTGGGAAATTACATAATTGTAAATTTGTTTGAGAAAAACATCTCATTTTTGGGGGCGATGTAATAAACAGAAATGAGGGGTGGTGTTCAGTAAGGGTGTTGAGGGTGAGTCTGGGCAGGTGCTGAGTTTAGTTTTGGGTGATGCTTGTCACCGTATTAATTTATTTAGAAATTAATGCACACGGTATTTTTTAATTATTTAAAAATATACAGGGTCAGAATTTAGTGAAGTGCAAGTATACTAGACCTAGTATACTTAAAATAGAATAACAATGTAATTTAGTTTGGACAAAACAGGTTCTTGTTGGGCCTCTAATTTCGATTGGAACGGACAAGGGTACATGTTTGGAATTTAATTAAAAATTAATACGGACGTTTGTAACGATATTTGTGCGGCTAAAATGAGACTCATGCCAGAATATTTGTGAGTTGCACAAAGTTTAGAATAGTAGACTGGCATGTCTAGGAGAGGTATGCGAACTTTGTTTGGGGGTAACAGTCAGTGTAATGCTCTAAATATTGATGTGATGGTCAGGTACACTAAGCAATATAAGATATTGCATAAATAATTTAAAATACTTTAGTTAATCCTAATTTGTTAAAAATAATTCTAATTTCACTATCTAAGCTGAAATCTGGTCGAGGGGGTTTACAATCTACCCTCCTTAGAGATTTTCGTCCTCGAAATTAAAACAGACATATAGTAAAAAAATTTGATTGATATGAAGAATTAGGACATACCCAGGCCTTCGAATAGATGGGGAAAACGTTCTTGAATATCCTCTTCTCATTCCCAGGTCGACTCGCTTGGTGCATGATGCCTCCATACAATACGAACTAGAGGGATAGTCTGACATCGCAACACCTTCTCGCTTCTGTCTAGGATCTCTACAGGCTCTTCCTGGTACGACAAACTCGGGCCGACAGTGATTTCCGAGTGGTCAAGTACATGACTCGTATCTGAAATGTACCTCCTCAGTTGAGATACATGGAAGACGTCATGCACTCCTTCTAATATTTGTGGTAAGGCTAATTTGTAAGCAACTTCTTCGATGTGTTCCAACATATCGAATGGTCTGATGTACCTCGGACTTAGTTTTTCTCTTCCTCCGAATCTGATAGTCCCTCGGGTAGGCGAGATCTTTAAAAATACATGCTCCTTAACTTGGAATTCTAGGGGTCGTCGATGTACGTTTGCCCAGTACTTTTGTCTGTCCTGCGCTGCTCGCAGGTGCCCTTGGATCTTCTTTACCTTCTCCACCGTACGAACGACCAATTCTGGTCCTAGGATCTGCCTTTCGCCTACATTGCTCCAACATATGAGGGAACGATATTTTCTACCATACAATGCTTCATAGGGAGCCATCTGAATGCTCGCTTGATAGTTATTATTGTAGAAAAACTTAACCAAATATAAATGGTCTTTTCATGATCAACTGAAATCAAGCATGCATGCTCTCACCATATCTTCCAGTGTCTGAATGGTGCGCTCGGACTGTCCATATGTCTGTGGGTGATACGATGTGCTAAACTTTAGGCGGGTACTAAGTATCTCTTGCATACTTCGCCAAAAGTAAGATGTAAACCGTGTATCCTTGTCAGACACTATACTGACTGGCACTCCGTACAGACGCACGATCTCCCTCATATACATATCTGCCAGGACTTCTGTAGATTGCCCAACTCTGAAGGGTAAGAAATGGGTAGCCTTGGTGAGTCGATCTACGATCACCCATACGACATTATGACCACTAGAACTCCTCGGAAAGCCCGTAACGAAGTCCATAGTGATGTGCTCCTATTTTCACTCAGGTATTGGAAGTGGTGTAAGTAGGCCTGCGGACCTCTGATGTTCAGCCTTGACTTGCTGACACACCAGACATTTTTTCACAAAGCGGGCTATCTCTCTCTTTATTCTGTGCCACCAATAGTATTATCTCAGATCCCTGTACATCTTTGTGCCACCTGGATGGATATAGTATGTTGAGCTATGAGCCTCTGATATCAGTTCTTCACGAAGTTCTCCATTCGGGACATAAAGACGATCTCCACATCTTAAAGTCTCATCTTCATGTATGTGCAATCCTATCTGTATTCCGGCCTCGGTCTTTTGTCAAAGTTTCTGGAACCTGGCATTTGTGGGCAGGGCAGCCTTGATTCTCTCGACCAAGGTTGATTGCAACTGGTAATTTGATAATTGGCTGTCAACTCCTGACATAATGACCTTTATACCCAACTGCTCTAGATCTCTCAATAGATCTTGTTGGGTGATCAGAAAGAATGCCATGGGTCTCCTGCTTAGAGCGTCAGCTACTACATTGGCCTTTCCTGGATGGTACTACAGATCAATCTCGAAGTCTGTCATCACCTCGAGCCAGCGTCTTTGTCTCAAGTTTAGGTCATTCTGGGTGTAGACGTACTTCAGGCTCTTATGATCAGTGAATATCTCCACTCGTTCTCCGTATAGATAGTGTCTCCAAAGCTTCAAGGCAAAGATGACTGCGACAAGCTCCAGGTTGTGCGTGGAGTAGTTCTTCTCATGGGTCCTCAGTTGCCTAGAGACATTGGCTACAACCTTCCCATGTTGCATCAAGACGCAACCTAATCCTTTTTCGGAAGCATCGCTATATATTACGAATCCTCCGGATCCAGAAGGTATGATCAAAATGGGAGCCGTAGTCAGACGTTTTTTCAGCTCATCGAAAGCTATCTGACACTCCTCTGACCAGATGAACTCCTGCTCCTTACGGGTCAAACGGGTCATCGGCTCTGCGATCCTTGCAAAGTTCTCTACGAACCTACGGTAATATCCGACAAGTCCTAGAAAACTTTTCACCTCTGAGACGTTGGTAGGGGTTGGCCATGTCTCTACGGATAAAATCTTCGTCGGGTCTACCAAAATACCATCTCCTATGATAACGTGCCCAAGAAAAGCGACACGATCAAGGAAAAACTCGTACTTGCTCAGCTTTGCATAAAGACTCTCATGCCTTATCGTCTCTAATACCAGTCTCAAGTGTTCTTCGTGCTCCTCGTGGCTCTTCGAATACACCAAGATATCATCGATGAAGACTACCACGAACTGGTCCAGATACTGGTGGAAGACTCTGTTCATCAAGTTCATAAATACGGCAGGTGCATTTGTCAGTCCAAAAGGCATCACTAGGAACTCGTAGTGACCATAACAAGTCCTGAATGCTGTCTTTGGAATGTCTTCTCTTCGTACTTTTACCTGAAGATAACCTAATCTCAAATCTATCTTTGAGAACACCACCGCTCCTGTCAGTTGGTCGAACAGATCATCAATCCGCGGCAGGGGGTACTTGTTTTTTATTGTTGTCATGACCCGCACCCAAAAATTCGGGCACGAGTACGTGGGTACGTCCAGCCTACGCCGCAGAGTCGGCGGTAGTACGCTGTCTAGGTCAAATCCATCTAAACTAAACTAACTCATTCACAAATAACATAAGCAAGATAATATTGAGAACAGAAACTTAAGATTGTAACTAAAATAAATACGACAACAGATTCAAATGTTTAGTACAGAAAATCAGAATGAAATCGGGGACAAACCCGATTAATAGGATAAGAAACAGAAATAAAAGATAGCTACTACTAGCTACTCTGTAGCAGGGGTCTCCTGGGTGGGATCTGGCTCCTCATAGGTATCATCAGTCCCCTCATAGGGGCCATAATAAGTAGGGGCAAGATCCTCATCATCGCCTAAATCAACAGATCCAGTCAGGAAAGGAGCAAAGTACACAGTGCACAACAAGGATAAACTAAATATTTATGACAATTAAATATTGAATATCAAGTTAAGAAACTGCATAACAGAACATCATTATCTCAGAGTTAAAGCTGTAAGCAGGAATATGAGAAAGCAGAAATAAATGAAACAGGAAATGAAACTACAACAGTCAGCAAGATATATAACAAGACCAGAAACTATCTGTGTGAACTTGTGTTTATTTTTAGAATACATAGTTGGCATGTAGGGGTTTATAAGGCTAATCCGCCGTCATAAACGGCTATTAAACAGGGGAAATCAAGATCTGGCTAAGGTACAGTCGCGTACCAACAGCTATTAAATATGACAAGGGGAAGGGTAAACTACATGCCTTCTAGTATTCTCCCACCCGACATGAAAAACAAGGCATGAACTCCGATATTCCAGACATGAAATCCAGCATTTCTAATACTAGGTGTAATCAACAAGGTTAATAGTAAAGCAGAGAATTAATTATCACAATATATAGATTTAACTTGAAGGGCAGGTACTTGCCTGTTGTTTGGATCTGGTTAATATTGGCTCTCGGGGGAACAATTTCAGACTTGAGTCCAAAAGCTGAAATAGACATTACCATCACGCTCAGAAGATGCCAAATAGCTAGAAATGCCTGTTCTTGGGTCCAATTTGGAGACAAGGACAAAAACGGCAGTTTCGGGTCAAAACGGGATCCGCTGGTGGGCCCGCTTTGCACCGAAAAACGTGTCCGGGTCAAAGGTCTCCAAATTTACCAAACTTAGTGTCAACAGGTCAGGAACGCTGATACGAACCCAACGGAACTTCCAGATTTGGATTCCGATGAGCCGAACACAAAATCGCCCGTCGAGCAGAGCCGGTGGGGCCCACGACACGCGATTTCGTCAACGTTCTCAGAATCGAACCAAACTTGACCCACAGGACCAGCGTATCGCTACGAGTCTGATGGCGCAAGTTTTGTCTCGATCTGACGAGTGTACAAGAAGTTATGGCAAATTACAGAAAAGTCGGATACGGGGCGATGTCCGCGGTTACGCGTTGATTTCGGTGTGCACGCACACCCGAATCAGCTTCCACGAAATCTCACATGTCCGTATCGACGACGCGCATGTATCTGTGAAGACCGCATGCGAACAAGTCATCCCGTTTGGCGGGGCGCACTCAGTTCCGGGGTAAAATAGGGTCTAGTTTTTTCTGGTTTTGGATCGCGGTGTGCGATCACCACAGGACGCGATGCCCCGAACGGTTTATCCGGGCACCGAGAGGGTCATACAGGCTTCACAACGCAATTTGCGGAATTGAAAACGGAGCTACGAACAGAAAGTTACACGCACCTGAAGGGGACCTGAAAATCAGGGTCGAGTCGTGTCCGACTCGTGTCGGACACAGGAATCTAGGGTTAGGGTTTCTGGATGCTTGGCCGGAGATCCGGCGGCTCGGGCGGCTCTGCGACGGGGGAAAGGTCGGCCGGGGCTAGGGTGCTGCACGGCGTCTCCGGGGGTGCTGACGAAGGCGGCCGGCGGCTGCGGACTGGCCGGAGGCGGGCTGCCGAGGGAAGGGAGAGGAGAGGGAGACACTGGGGAGTCGGGGACGGCCGCTGGCGGAGTGGGGCTGGCACGGCGAGTCTGGGCGAGGGTCGACGGCGAGGAGGGGATGGCGGCGGCGCTAGGCGGTGGTCGGAGGAGGAGGAAGAAGAGGGGGGTTTTAAAGGGAGAGCGGCCGGTTAGGTCAGCCGGGAAGGGCGGAGGAGAGGGGGACGTGGCCGCGGGGTGCGGGGCGAGGGCGCGGGACGCGCGACGCTGCGCGCGGCGGCCGGCGCTGGACGGGGGGTCGTGGGGAGGCCGGGTTAGACGGGTCGGGCGGCTAGCGGGTCGGGTCTGTCTGACCCGACCCGACCCGGTAGCGGGTTGGGCTGGGCCGGGTTAGCGGCTGGGCTGCTGGGCTCGGCCCACTGGGCCGGGCCCAAAGAAAAGAAAAAAAAAATAATAAAAGCCCAAAGTCTCCAATGCTAGGAAGAAAGCACATTTAGATAATTTTCCATAAAGTTTTTCCTTCCTCAAAGTCTCCAATGCTAACCTCAAATGTTCTTCATGTTCTTCGGGGGTCTTGGAGTAGATCAAAATATCATCAATGAAGATCACTACAAATTTGTCTAGGTATGGCTGGAAAACTCTGTTCATTAAGTTCATAAAAACTGCTGGAGCATTCGTCAACCCGAACGGCATTACTAAGAATTCGTAGTGTCCGTTCCGGGTATTGAAAGCAGTTTTAGGGATGTCTTCCTTTCTCACCCTTACTTGGTGGTATCCAGACCTCAAATCAATCTTTGAAAATACCCGAGCTCCACTCAACTGATCAAATAGGTCATCTATCCTGGGCAGGGGATACTTATTCTTAATTGTTAAGGCATTCAAGGCCCTATAGTTAATACACATTCGGGATGTTCCGTCCTTCTTGGGCACAAATAATACTGGAGCTCCCCAGGGTGAGACACTAGACCTAATGAAACGTTTGTCTTCTAGTTCTTTGATTTGCTCATTTAGTTCTATTATCTCCTTTTTGTTGATTCTGTAGGGATTTTGAGATACTGGTGCTGCTCCTGGCACTAAGTCAATGGAGAATTCAACTTCTCGGTCTGGGGGTAAGCCTGGGAGATCCTCAGGGAAGACATCAAGGTATTCAGAGATGATAGGTAGTGGCAGTTCCTCTGTTACTAAGGCTCCACAAATTTTGTTATTACCCATTTCTCTAGAACCTCTAGCAAATTCAAATTCTGGCTTGTCAGGGGGCCTGAAGATTACACTACCTCTGTGGCAATCTATAGTGGCATGATGTTGACTCAACCAATCCATACCCAGTATAATATCAAAACTGGGAACTGGCATTACAAGTAGCCTAGCATACAGTTCTCTTCCACACAATGTAATAGGACAATTGTTACATGCATCACTAACCGGGATGATTCCTCCACCGGTAATGATCTTATAACAATTCCTAAGGGGTTTAGTGATTAAGCTATGCTTCATAAGGAAATCTACTGACATGAATGAATGTGAAGCTTCAGAGTCAAATAAAGTAATAGCTGGTATTGAATTTATAAGCACAGAACCTGTGATCACGTCTGCTGTGGCTTCAGCTTCTTCCAGAGTCATTGCATAAGCACGGCCTTGCTGCGGTGCACCCCTCTGTTGCTGCTGTTGGTGCTGAGCAAAGCGTTGTTGTTGTGTTGGAAGCGGGGGTCCCCTCTGTTGTGCTGCTGGGGCCCTGGCCTGGGCTGGAGCCTTTGGTGCAGCGGTGCGTCCTTGAGCAGCTGGACAGTCCCTCATTTGGTGTGCTGCTGAGCTGCAGTAGAGGCAGGCACCTAGCCTCTTCCTGCAGACTTGCCAAGTATGACCTAGTTTTTGGCAAAAGTTACAAGCAGCAGCTTGTTGGTTCTGTCCTTGAGCCTGGTGTTGGGGTGCTGGAGCTCGAGGGAGAGGACGCTGAGTATGCTGCGGGCCCCTCTGCTGTTGTTGTTGTTGAAAAGGGCGTTTGTTGGGTCCCGTATTTCCGGTATCTCTCTCTCGTTTCAGTTTATGCCCCATATCTCTTTCAACACCTTGTGCCACGCTCAGAATTTCCTCATAGGTGCGAGCTCGGCTGGTGGTGACAGCAAGGCGAATATCCGGAGACAGCCCCTTCTTGAATCTACGGGCTCTGTCCTCCGGGGTACGAACCATGTACTCCGCAAAGTGGCTTAACCTGCTAAATTCAGCAGTATATTCATCAACAGACAGGGTACCTTGTTCCAGTCTCTCGAATTGGCTTTCGAGAGCTTCCCGAGCCACTTCGGGATAGAATTTCTCCTTGAATAGCCTCTTGAAGTCCTCCCAGGTGATGTCAGGAGCAGATAGTTGGGGTTCATCTCTGAACCAGGTTCGAGCAATGTCGAACAGTTGCAGGCTTGCGGACTCCACTTTGAGGTCATCAGGGACCCGAGCAGTCTTCAGGAGTCTCTCGACATTCTCTATCCACTCATCGGCATAGAGAATGCCCTCAGTTCCGTAGAATTCCAGGGGTCTAAGATTCTTGAAGTCTTTGGCACTCCCTGGCCTCTTGAGTGGCGACTCCTGGGACTTAATAGCTTCTGAGAGGCTGGTCCGCAGAAGTGCAGTCTGTTCTTTCTGGGATTCCACCAATCCCTGAAACACTCCAAGTAGCTGTGCCCCATCCAGAGTAACTGCTGGAACAGATGGAGGCGGTGGGAGTGCAAGAGTCTCGGGCACATACTGCTCAGCTGATTCTGATGTGCCTCCTACTGTGTTCCTGGTCTGGACCATTCTGAAAGATTAAGGGATAGGAAATCAGAATAGAATACTTGGAAATCAAAGGCGATAGGGAAATTGAGCAAAAATGATATCAAGAATTGAAATAAGGACCCTATACTGTGAATGAGCTTTTCCTAGAATCCTCAATCTTATTCCATACCCTGTCCTAGGGTATTACCCTATTTTAGGATAGGACCTGCATGGGCCACCACAAAAACGTGTCACGATCCGCACCCGAAAATTGGGGCACGAGTACGTGGGTACGTCCAGCCTACGCCGCAGAGTCGGCGGTAGTACGCTGTCTAGGTCAAATCCATCTAAACTAAACTAACTCATTCACAAATAACATAAGCAAGATAATATTGAGAACAGAAACTTAAGATTGTAACTGAAATAAATACGACAACAGATTCAAATATTTAGTACAGAAAATCAGAATAAAATCGGGGACAAACCCGATTAATAGGATAAGAAACAGAAATAAAAGATAGCTACTACTAGCTACTCTGCAGCAGGGGTCTCCTGGGTGGGATCTGGCTCCTCATAGGTATCATCAGTCCCCTCATAGGGACCATAATAAGTAGGGGCAAGATCCTCATCATCGCCTAAATCAACAGATCCAGTCAGGAAAGGAGCAAAGTACACAGTGCACAACAAGGATAAACTAAATATTTATGACAATTAAATATTGAATATCAAGTTAAGAAACTGCATAACAGAACATCATTATCTCAGAGTTAAAGCTGTAAGCAGGAATATGAGAAAGCAGAAATAAATGAAACAGGAAATGAAACTACAACAGTCAGCAAGATATATAACAAGACCAGAAACTATCTGTGTGAACTTGTGTTTATTTTTAGAATACATAGTTGGCATGTAGGGGTTTATAAGGCTAATCCGGCCGTCATAAACGGCTATTAAACAGGGGAAATCGAGATCCGGCTGAGGTACAGTCGCGTACCAACAGCTATTAAACATGACAAGGGGAAGGGTAAACTACATGCCTTCTAGTATTCTCCCACCCGACATGAAAAACAAGGCATGAACTCCGATATTCCAGACATGAAATCCAGCATTTCTAACACTAGGTGTAATCATCAAGGTTAATAGTAAAGCAGAGAATTAATTATCACAATATATAGATTTAACTTGAAGTGCAGGTACTTGCCTGTTGTTTGGATCTGGTTAATATTGGCTCTCGAGGAAAAAATTTCAAAGTTGAGTCCAAAAGCTGAAATAGACATTACCATCTTGCTCAGAAGATGCCAAATAGCTAGAAAGGTCTGTCCTTGCACCGAAAAATGTGTCCGGGTTAAAGGTCTCCAAATTCACCAAACTTAGTGTCAACAGGTCAGGAACGCTGATACGAACCCAACGGAACTTCCAGATTTGGATTCCGATGAGCCGAACACAAAATCGCCCGTCGAGCGAAGCCGGTGGGGCCCACGACACGCGATTTCGTCAACGTTCTCAGAATCGAACCAAACTTGATCCACAGGACCAGCGTATCGCTACGAGTCCGATGGCGCAAGTTTCGTCTCGATCTGACGAGTGTACAAGAAGTTAGGGCGAATTGCAGAAAAGTCGGATATGGGGCGATGTCCGCGGATACGCGTTGATTTCGGTGTGCACGCACACCCGAATCAGCTTCCACGAAATCTCACACGTCCGTATCGACGACGCGCACGTATCTGTGAAGACCGCACGCGACCAAGTCGTCCCGTTTGGCGGGGCGCACTCAGTTCCGGGGTGAAACAGGGTCTGGTTTTTCCTTTTTTGGATCGTGGTGTGCGATCACCACAGGACGCGATGCCCCGAACGGTTTATCCGGGCACCGAGAGGGTCATACAGGCTTCACAACGCAATTTACGGAATTGAAAATGGAGCTACGAACAGAAAGTTACACGCACCTGAAGGGGACCCGAAAATCAGGGTCGAGTCGTGTCCGACTCGTGTCGGACACGGGAATCTAGGGTTAGGGTTTCTGGATGCTTGGCCGGAGATCCGGCGGCTCGGGCGGCTCTGCGACGGAGGAAAGGTCGGCCGGGGCTAGGGTGCTGCACGGCGTCGCCGGGGGTGCTGACGAAGGCGGCCGGCGGCTGCGGACTGGCCGGAGGCGGGCTGCCGAGGGAAGGGAGAGGAGAGGGAGGCGCTGGGGAGTCGGGGACGGCCGCTGGCGGAGTGGGGCTGGCACGGCGAGTCTGGACGAGGGTCGACGGCGAGGAGGGGACGGCGGCAGCGCTAGGCGGTGGTCGGAGGAGGAGGAAGAAGAGGGGGGTTTTAAAGGGGGAGCGGCCGGTTAGGTCAGCCGGGACGGGCGGAGGAGAGGGGGACGTGGCCGCGGGGTGCGGGACGAGGGCGCGGGACGCGCGGCGCTGCGCGCGGCGGCCGGCGCTGGACGCGGGGTCATGGGGAGGCCGGGTTAGGCGGGTCGGGCGGCTAGCGGGTCGGGTCTGTCTGACCCGACCCGACCCGGTAGCGGGTTGGGCTGGGCCGGGTTAGCGGCTGGGCTGCTGGGCTGCTGGGCTCGGCCCACTGGGCCGGGCCGGGCCCAAAGAAAAGAAAAAAAAATAATAAATATAATAATAATAATAATTATAATAATAATAATAATTTAAAAACAGTTAATTAAATAATTAATTAAAATTATTTTTAGGCATTTAAAAATAGGTCTGAGGCCCAGAAAAATCCAGAAAAATTACCCTAAGTCCAGTTTTCCATTTTACACCAAAAAAATATTATTTTCATGATATTTCAATATTATTTATTGCCAATTAAAAATCATTTATTAATTGAAAATCTTGATTTTAATTTCAGAAAATTTCCAGAAAATTCCAGAAAATTAGGAAAAATCCAAGATTTAATAATTTGAAAATTCAGGGGGTTTACAATTGTCAAAGCATTAAGGGCTCTGTAATCAATGCACATACGGAATGTTCCATCCTTCTTTGGTATAAACAACACTGGTGCTCTCCAGGGTGATGCACTAGGACGAACAAATCCCTTGATCTGTAATTCTTCTAGCTGTAGCTTCAGCTCGTCTAGCTCCTTCTTCGCCAACCGGTACATATTTGAAGATACTGGTGCAGCTCCGGGTATTAACTCAATAGTGAACTCCATCTCTCTATCAGGCGGTAGGCCTGGCAACTCCTCCGAAAATACATCCTCAAATTCTACAATAATTATTGGGGGAGCTGTCTCCAAAGCCATTTAAGCTCTAGATGTCTGACCTACTCCTTGCTCGATGGTACCCCGTATGTACTCGAACTCAGGGTGATCTGGTGGTCTAAAAATGACGCTACCCTTCCGACAGTCTAGTATAGCATTATACTGGCTTAACCAGTCCATGCCTAAGACAACGTCGAAATTTGGCATTGGAAGCACAAAAAATTGTGCTCTCATCTCTCTACTATATACGACTACTGAGCACGTTCTAATAGTGCTGGTAACCGGTACGATGCCTCCTCTGGTAAGAATCTTCCAACTCTTAGGCAATGGGGAGGTAGCTATTTTATGCATGGCTATGAAACTACTAGATATGAAAGATAGTGTGGCATCAGAATCATATAATGCAGTTGCAGGTAATGATGCAACTAAAATGGTACATGTTCTTTCGCAACTGCTGCTAGTGCAAAGGCCTGTCCGTGCCTTTGCCCTCCGGTCTGCTGTCTAGCTTGGTTGAACTGAGCCTCTTGTGTGGCCATGGGTGGTCCCCTCTAAAATCCTCCAGATGCTGGGGGACGCTGACCTCTAGTTGAGGATAGCATCCTCTGGGCTGGTGCTGTTGGCCTTTGCCCGTTCTGGGGTGCTGCCTCTCTGCGTTGCGGGTAGTCTCTGGCCATATGTTGACTTTCTCCATATATCATGCATAGTCCAATCTTCTTCCAGTCTCTGACATAATGTCCCTTCTTGCCACAATGGTGACAAGTCGGAAGCTCCTTGTGCTGATATGGCATCGTCTTTTGTTGTGTCTGTATTCCCGGACGATGGATTGGTCCTTCTGCTTTGGGCTGGTTTTTGGCCGGTATGGTTGTGTTAGAGCGTCTTGCTCCTCGGCCAATGGCTTCCTGAATCCTTGCCTCTAAAAGAACCTCCTCATAGGAGATCCTCGACTGCGTAGTAGTATACCTCTGTAGCTCGAAGGTAAGGCCGTGATGGAACCTCATGGCCTTCTCCAGCTCGTTAGGTATCAGAACGGCACCAAATTGACTAAGTCGACTGAATTCTGAGTCATAGGCGTCTACGGTCATATTTTCTTGTTCCAAGTGCAGGAACTGGGAGTATAGAGCATTTCTGACCGTGGCCGGTAAATACTTCGCATTGAAGTATTCTAAGAATTGCTTCCACGACTGGTTCTTGCCGATACCGCATTCTATGGAGTCCCACCAGTGATGGGTATTGCCTTTGAGTTGGGCCCTCACCGCAGTCATCCATAGGTCTGGGTGTAGCTGTGAACCCTCCAGCAGCATCTCCGTGTTGGAGACCCAATTTGAGATCTCCTCCGAAGTTTTGCTGCCCGAAAAGGTTCTGGGGCCCATCTGGCAAAAACCTCGGACAGTACCAGCTGGTTGGACAGGTGCAGGTGCTGGAGTAGATGTCCTCTCTAGAGCTGTCATTAAGCTTTGCCTCAAGGTTTCATTCTGATGCCATTGTGCCTGCATCATGGCTTGGAAGAATTGGAATATTTGTGGCTGTCCCTCTAGTTGTGGCATCAGGGCTGAAAGGGGTGGAGGTGGAGGCAAAGGTGTCTCCGCCTGTAGTGTCGGTGCCTGGGAGGCCTGTCTTTCTTGCTGGGCTAGAATATCTTTCTGGGTAGGACCCTGGTGGAGGTACGGGATCGTTGGATAAACCAGTGTCCTTCTCGGGGACTGGTCTCTCGGGTAGTCGGGATTCTATTGACATCTTACGAGGGGTCTGTTGCTTGGTCAACCCCATCAGTCACGTATCCACTAGGTACGTCCATATTTCTGAAGAAGATAAAATAATTAGAAAAGCCCAAAAAAATATAATCAAGCAGGATGCATTTATGAAAGAGATTCAAGGATGAAGTCAGAGTGGATGAAACCTAGTAATTCCTATCCTATTGCAGGCTCACTGGGCATGTTATCATACCACTAGCGATTAACTAGACTTGCATGGACCACCACTAAAATTATGTCACGCCCCAGTCCCAAAATATGTGGGACCAGGCCACGTGGCATTGGCCAGTTGTCACGTATCTAAGGGATTATCCAATTTAATGGACCCAACGAGACGTGCTACACTGTCCTAAAATACTAACAAGTTTAATACTAGCAGATAACCGGTGATGTCTAATCTCATCCATAAAATAATAAGGAGTACTGAAATAAGTGCTGAAATATAAGTGCTGAGTCTGAAATATCATAGTACAAATCAGATGTCTGGTGGAAACAAATCCACTACAAAAGATAAAGATAAAAGTGCTGAAATATAATAAGACTAGAGCATCGTCTATCTAGGTAAAGAGGCTCCAGCTCCAGATGATGAGACTATTAAAGATCAGGGAGATTCTGGTGGCAGAACCTCTAGCTCCTCCTCGGATGCGTACCTCGTCTCCTGTCCGGGTCCGTACACCGTGGGATAGTATGCCTCGTCTAGATCTGAAAGAGAACCAGGTCCTCAGTGGGACGTAACAAGATACATAAAAGCATGCCATATATGTAAATACTGAATAAAATAAATAAAGGTGTGCTAACCATCTAAGTGATTACAATGTGAAGACAACCTTGGTACGTATAGGTAGGCGTAGGCATAACGTCCATTCTCCGAAGAGTATGGTATCTGATCATGTAACGTCCATTATTTCGAAGAATGAGGTATCTGCAAATATATATGTTGGCTTGAGTTATTTTGTTACATATTTACCCTGTTTATTTTACATAGATGGTTACATATTTACCCTGTTTATTTCATTTACTATTTTACTGCATTTATGTTGGCTTGAGTTATTTTGTACCTTGCTATGTCCCCTGAGGACCTGGATCCGGACTATGTCCCCAGGAGTAGCAGACGAGATCTATCCCGAGGTATACAAGACAGGAGCATTAGCAGGAGTATTATCAGGACCAGGCACTGGAGCAGTACCAAATCCAGTAGTCGAGTGATCCCTGAGGGTATCTTCTGAGTATATATTATTCCATACTCAGTATTTGCTGTGGTTATCTTTATTCTTGTATCTTGACAGATGTATCAGACTCATTATCGGGTTATTTCCCGAGTTTATATTTTATTGAGATTGATCTTGCTTTATGATTCTGATATTGTTGTGTTCATTTCTGTGGATGAGATTAGTCTATCTAGACCCTTATTATTGTATTACAGCTTAAGTACGCCCTGATGGATCCATTAAATTGGGTTTGTCCATCAGTGTGTGCTGCTGGCCATTGTCACGTATCCAGTCCCTCGATATTTTGGGACTGGTCCTATGACATGGTTTTTGTGGTGGCTCATGCAGGTCAACGACTAAATTGTCTCGGTTTTAACTTAGGAACCGAGCAAGCCTGCAATAAGAATATGATAAGTTTTTGAATCTCATCCACTTGCTTGAATCGTTCTTGACATCTATATCGGATTTGAATTAATTTTTTGACTTGCATCCTGCCTTGATTCCTGTGCGCCTCTTATTGTTTATTTTGGTTGTTACTCTAAAAATTTTACTATGTGATTGGTAATTAGAACTTGACAGTTTAAGTTATTATTGTAGATTATGACCTAATGATTACCCCTTAGCTTTAAGTCGCGTAATTAGTACCCCCACCTCGATACAAGTTAGATCCCTTACCCTTGACGGCCAGTAACTTTTCTATCCTCACTATCGACACTTGTTCTATAAGCACTAAGACTAAGGCTTAAGACGACCATGACCTAGGTAATATAGGAGGATACCCTAATAGGTACCAAGACCCCTTCTCGTAGACCTTAACAAGAGTTTTCACGGTATCCTTAAGACAATTTTAGTGTTAGTTTATTGTTTTAAGTTGGGTAGTATGCCTCACAACATAGTACCAACTAGCCCTATTGACCCATTGATGAAGTAAACTAGGATGACACAACTTTAGACTTGCATAAGAAGATAGTATTTATTAAGACTGTAGAATTTAGAGGTCCTCGCCCCTATTTGGTTGACTAGCGACTTAGACAAGGAGGTTGTATGATGACTGTAGAGATTGTATAGTCTTTTATTTTTATTGCTTATTTTGTTTTGTTTTGTAAACTTGAATTAATTTGTACCTCCTCTCCTCATCATCTAGCTACTTATATTTTTGTACTACCTCAACTTATGCTGCTGTTACAGCCTAGTTTTGCAAGCTCATTCTTTTATTAAGCTTGTTCACGACATATGTATTATTGGACGCATACACTAATACATTTCAGAATCAGTGTACTAAGGTCTAGCTAACCTTATTGCGCTCGATTCGTCCCTCGTAATACTACTTTATGTGGATTAAGATATGTAGTGATTAGTAGACGAATATACTTGCCCTGGACATGTCTGACATATCGTATCGGTTACATAACTGTACTAATACGAGCATGCGAACGAAGAATTACCAGAATAGGATTTCAATCCATAACTGCTTGACAATTTCCATTTGAATTCTTTAAACGTCTTGACCCCGATACTTCTATTATATTACCTCACCCTTGAACTCTTTATTATTGATCTCCGTCTTCCCTTATTTCGGAAAGACAAAATCTCGTGCTTGGTATAAGTTTGATATATAGATAGTACCAGATATACCCCACAGACCGGTCGCATTGTTTGATGACCCTTTTATAAATGATTAAGGGAATACCATAGGTGATATGTTTGGTATTAAAGACTTGAGGATTCAATAACATGATTCAATAATTTGGGGCATAGCTTTCTTAGATGTATAGCCTTAGATGATAGATGGGTAAATTCTAAGTTGGGTAGAGACTGCAATATTTTACTTGAGAGGAATTCTTTAGACTGTAATCAAGTGAGATTTGATAGAGAGACCCTACCCTATTTTAATTTCGAGGATAAAATTTTTATAAGTTGGGTAGATTGTCATCACCCTGATTTTTCAAAATATTTTTAAAAATAATTTTACATAATTTTCTGTAATTTTTTGAAATTAAAACTAAGGTATTTTATGATTAAATAATTTTTAAAGGATATTAATTAGTATTAAAATATTATAAAAATAATATTTTTGGGTGTGAAATAAAAAACTGGACATAGGGTAATTTTTTGTGAATTTATTGGACTCCGAAAATATTTTTAAAGCCCTAAAAACTAATATATTTTTAAACCTAATCAAACCCTGACTGAACCCGGCTTATTTTAAATAAACCAAACCAAACCAAACCAAACCAAACCGACCCAAACCGCTATCAAACCAAACCGGACCAAACCCAGCCTTAACGGGTCGGGTCGGGTCGGGTCGGGTCAGATCCGAATCGAACCCGACCCGGATCCGAAACCCTTACCGAAACCCTAATCATAAACCTAACGGAATCACTGTTCCGGCGCCCTATTTATTGTCCTCGATTTCCATGCTCAACCGCCGGAAAAACTCTATCTCTCTCCTCCTCCGCCCGCAGCCCCGCTCCGGTCACCCTCCGTCATCCCCGACCTTCCCTCACCGCCCTAGCCTGAACCGGAACCCCTCGACTCCTGCTCCTCCGCCCAGGCTCCATCTCCTTCCCCGACCCCGAGCCGCTGTACTTCGCCGGACACGACCACCACGCCACCCCTTCCCTTTTACGACTCAGATCCCGCTGCTCATCTCCTTCCCTGACTCTCCCTGCCGGAGTCATCCACGACCCCGCCTCGAACCCCCACAGCCGCCTAGCAGAACTTCCTCCTCCCTTCGTTCTCCCCGACCCCCAAGCCGCCGGAGCGTGACCCCGACTGCAGCCACCACTCCCCTCACCACCCTCTTCGATGACTCCACAGCTCCGAGCAGCCCCGACCTCTCCCCGATCTCCTTCTCCCCTTTCCGGTCCACCACGACCTAACCCTAACCCTAGCCGCCTCCGTCGGTGCCGCCCCTCCGGCGTAGCCCTGAGCCACCACGGCGAAGCCCTTTTGAGTCTCAGCCGCACCCTGACCCGAACACAGTGATACACGGACACAGCACAGCACTGTGCAGTTGTGTCGTGTCGAGCCGAGTCGACTCACGGACACGAAGAACCTCGTTCCACAGAGCCCTGTTCAGGTAACCCGTTCTCCCACCTCGTTGCTCTATTTTTTGTTCCGTCAGTTGTGACGCGTAGGCTGTGTGACCCCCTCGATGCCCGTGCAACCCGCTCGGTGAGTCGCGTCTTGTGGCGATCGCGAACTGCGATCCAAAAATAGAAAAATTAATGCCCTATTTTATCTCAAAACTGAGTGCGCCCCGCCAAACGGGATGACTTGGTCACGTGCGGTCTTCACTAAAACGTGCGCGCCGTTGATACAGACGTGCAGGATTTCGCAGAAGTTGATTTGGATGTGCGTGCACACCGGAATCAACGCGTATCCGTCGATAACGTCCCATATTTGCCTGTTCTGGAACACGTTGTAACTTTGTTTACACACGTCGAATAGAGATGAAACTTGTGCCATCGGACTCGTAGCAATACGTTGGTCCTGTGATCCAAGTTTGGTTCGATTATGAGAACATTGACAAAATTACGTATCGTGGGTCCCACGGCTCCACTTGACGGACGATTTTATGATCGGCTCATCGGAATCCAATTCTGAAAGTTCCGTTGGGTTCGTATCATCGTTCCTGACTTGTTGACACTAAGTTTGACGAAATTAGGGACCTTTGTCTCTGACACATTTTTCGGTGCAAAGCGGCCCACATGTGGACCCCGCTTTGACCAGGAACTGTCATTTTTGCTCCTGTGTCCAAATTAGACTTAAGAACAGGCGTTTCTAGCTATTTGATATTTTCTGAGACTATTGGTGATGTTTATTTCAGCTTTTGGAGGAGTACCTACAGGATCCACTGATACAGGGACAACTGTTGGTATTCAAACCCCAGGCATGTGTACCTTACCAACATTGCAGTTCTTGTTACATATTTTTTGTCTTATTTATATATTGTTCTACATGCTTGACCTAGGACCGTGTAACTTTACTTAGCGTCCGATTAATAGTCGTGTGCCAACATCGTACGCGGAGTTGTGTAACGTCATCTAGACATGGATACCGAGATCCTATACTTCTCGTGCTTGCATTATCAAGTACATCTTAACCCAGGATATTTGATACTATTCATGAGACAGAATCTTTTTGAGATATTCATGGTGATTCTGTATAGGATACAGGCTGTATGGCATAGACATTATATTCATAGACATTAGAAGACTTACTGTATTAGATATGATCGTGCGTGACATGGACATGATGCATCATGGACATGAGACGTGTGATTACATGGGGTAGGAAGAGACATACAGGCTACAGGCTAATTTTATATATATAATACATAGTAAACTATATAGTAAAATATATAGTAACACTGCTACCGGCTCCTAGACACAAAGCTTATAGTGGTCTCAGCCTGAGTTTTAGTGATGCTCTCAACTTGTATTTTACATAGATGGTTACATATTTACCCTATTTATTTCATTTACTATTTCACTACATTTATGTTGGCTTGAGTTATTTTGTACCTTGCTATGTCCCCTGAGGACCTGGATCCGGATTATGTCCCCAGGAGTAGCAGATGAGATCTATCCCGAGGTATACAGGACATGAGCATTAGCAGAAGCATTATCAGGAGCAGGCACTGGAGCAGTACCAGATCTAGTAGTCGAGCGATCCATGAGGGTATCTTCTGAGTATATACTGTTCCATACTCGGTATTTGCTGTGGTTATCTTTATTCTTGTATCTTGACAGATGTATCAGACTCATTATCTGGTTATTTATCGAGTTTATATTTTATTGAGATTGATCTTGCTTTATGATTCTGATATTGTTGTGTTCATTTCTGTGGATGAGATTAGTCTATCTAGACCCTTATTATTGTATTACAGCTTAAGTACGCCCTGATGGATCCATTAAATTGGGTTTGTCCATCAGTGTGTGCTGCTGATCATTGCCACGTGTCCAGTCCCTCGATATTTTAGGACTGGGATATGACAGGTGGTGACCTGTGGTGGCGGTGGTGAGGGTGAGGGAGGTCGGGGTTGTGCGGGAGGTAATGGTGGAGACGTTGGTGATGGTGGTGTGGTTGATGCTGGCGGTGGGTGTCGGCGGCTATGGCAGTGGTACGGTGGCCGGGGGAAGGCTGGGGGTGGTCGAGGCAGGGGTATGGCGGTCGGAGCTGAGGGGGGGGCTGAGGTGAGAGTGAGTGAGGATTCGGGTGAGAGGGAGGGTTTATAGGGTTTAGGGTATTTGTGTAAATGTGTGTGTGAACACATTTGGATATGGTAGGCCACATAAATACATGTAAATGCATTGAATTGGGACCTATTTTGGAATGGAGGGTGGAGAATCACCCTCCAATGGGAGGTGGATACCTCACCTAGTCCATTTTGTAGATAAAACCCTGGAATTTCATAATTTGCCCAAGAGCCCTAATAAATTGGAAAATTGCGTAATTATAAATTTGTTTGAGAAAAATACCTTATTTTTTGGGGTAATGTAATGACCAGAAATGAGGGGTGGTATTCAGTAAGGGTGTTGAGGGTGTGAGGATGAGTCTGGGCAGGTGCTGGGTCTAGTTTTGGGTGATGTTGGTCACCATATTAATTTATTTAGAAATTAATGCGCACGGTATTTTCTAATTATTTAAAAATATACAGAGTCAGAATTTAGTGAAGTACAAGTATACTAGACGTAGTATACTTAAAATAAAATAATAATGTAATTTAGTTTGGACAAAATATGTTCCTGTTGGGCCTCTAATTTCGATTGGAACGGACAAGGGTACAGGTTTGGAATTTAATTGAAAATTAATACGGACGTTTGTAACGATATTTGTACGACTAAAACGAGACTCATGCCAGAGTATTTGTGAGTTTAACAAAGTTTAGAATAGTAGACTGGCATGTCTAGGGGAGGTATGTGAACTTTGTTTGGGGGTAACAGTCAGTGTAATGCTCTAAATATTGATGTGATGGTCAGGTGCACTAAGAAATATAAGATATTGCATAAATAATTTAAAATACTATAATTAATCCTAATTTGTTAAAAATAATCCTAATTTCACTATCTAAGCTGAAATCTGGTCGAGGGAATTTACAATCTCGTCATGAGATATTATTCCTTGGTATATATGGTGTATCTTGTGCAAGCCTTATTTTCTTGTTTCTTGTACATATACAAATACTGATTCTCGGGGAGACTAGTTATCTTCTTAGAGAATCCCGTGCCATAGCGTACCATGGTTGGATCTCCTATACCAGTCGGGGGTGGAGAGTACTTTAGTGCAGATATGTGATCATACCCTTCTTGTGCATGTCTTGTTCCTTGTGAGTGTTGGTCATACACCGCACGTATAACTAGCCAGGCCCTTATCCTTGTGTAAGTTCCTTGTGCAAGTTCCCAAGCCCATCACATGTTAAAGCAAGTACCCACTCACTTAGTCATTAGTATTCTTGTTCATTGCCATATTATTCATTCTTGTATTTATTTTTAGTATTTTCTTTATTGTATATCTCTTGTATCTATTGTTGCATCTTGTATATTCATATCTATTTACTGTTACATATTTTATATCATTGATTAGAACTGCTGTTAGAGATGTACTCTGCTCTTATCCTGACTGGATATATTTTTTCTAGATGACACTGAGGAGTGGTACCCTACTCATTATGGACCTCAGGATGTTGTGGGCTTAGAGCCAGAGACCCTGGCTCAGGAGAGACTCATCCCGACTGAGACAAATAACCCGGGACTTATAGTATCTTAGTTATTCTCTTGTACTGGATTTGTCTCCAGCTTATTATTTAGTATTTTTCTCAGACTCATTGACGTTATTATTTTGACTCATGAGTTGTATTGTGACTATTCTATTTTGTTATCATATTCGTGCTCATTTTTATCTTAGATTTGTGATTGAGTATATTGGTATTGTTGGTGGTTTATTATATTGCTAGATAGATTACCCAAACAATATTCTACCGTCGATTCTGTGGCGTAGGCTGGGCATTATTTTTGACTTGCATCCCTACATCGGGTGCTGGTCGTGACATCCTCCAAATGTTACTACCACTTTTTAGTTACCTAATTAGCCCTATATTATGTTCTAAATCTCAAGGCATGGTCACATGAGAATTTTTCTTAAGATGTCGTATAAAGTACGTGCACGCTAGATACAAATCTACGAAAGTTCAATCTAGATTCACCCGAGCATGTATGCAATATTCAGTCAATCAATATCCTAGCCACGCTTTGGCATTCTCGATGCACAACCCAAATATATGAGCGAATGTGCACCGAGGTACGACATACCATGATAATATAAATATATATTATTTTTCCAGCACAGGCTGGTATGCGAGTCAAAATTCTGAAATTTATTTTCTTCATAAAATTTTTATTTTAACTCCGAATCAAGTGAACCAAAAGACAAAATTCTTGAAATAAAGTGCTTCATTAACCACAAAAAATGATTTTCTAAAACACCATATTTTAGTAGATTAAAACCACAAAAAATACATGAAACCCATAAAAAACCTAAACTTTAATTTTAGATCTACTCAAATATAGCCATCAAAATCAAAAATTCTAAGTATTAAAAGTGGTTAAAAACACATAACAAACATAATGAACCAATAATATGGAGGGTTTCTCTATTTCTCATGCAAGGTGAACTTACCTATGACTTAGAGGGAGAAAGCTTAAAAGAGAGAAAGAAATGAAGTAATGAAGAGAGAGAATGGGAGGTTGGCTTATATACATTGAGGTTTAGACCATGGGTTTAACTCATGATTAAACCAACCTAACAATTAAACCATGAACCAAGATAACCAAATAATGGGTCTAGTATCATAAAATATACTAAACATGCAAGCAAGAAAAATAATACACTCCACGGGTACTGACAAATATTGTACTTAGATCTTCTACTTAGTACTTCTTTGTACGTTTGTTTGTTATTAAACTAAGGTGTATCTAAACTTACTTGTAATGGCGAACAATTGTCCTCCTTTTGAAGTTGAGACATCATTGACATATTATAATATATTATTATATAAGATAGATAGATCATATTATTGACCAGACAATGTTCTACCGTCGATGCTGCGGTGTAGGCTAGACGTACCCACATATTCGTACCTTACACCGGGTGCGGGTCGTGACACATTTTTGTGGTGGCCCATGCAGGCCAGGATTTATAATTAGTACGATGTCATGGTAGTGCAACGACTTAGTTGTACTACTGCGAGCCAGCGATATGATATATGATATAGGATATTAGGATGAGGGAGAATACTCAATCACAACTAGAAATATTTTTAATCTATTAATTTTGCTATCCTTATTCATTCTGAATGTTTGCATTCTTGAATATTGGTGTTCTTCTTTGATTATATCGTATCTTGTGCCTTATTGACATCTTTTGTTCGATCTGTCTTTAGGATACCGCCAAAGGCAAGGTCGCATCATTCTGGAGCAGCTTCGGGGAGGTTGGTGACTTCTCCACCTCCGAGGCAGACAACAGCTGGTACTGTCCTGTATTCTTCAGCTCAGAGGGTTGCCTCGCCGGTTCAGGTGGGGACCTCAGCTGCGTTCGAGGGTCCTCCTCCACCAGTTCAGAGGACTGCCCCAGTCGCTTCTGAGGGACTTCCACCCCCTCCAGCACCAGTAGATGCCGCACAGATGTTTATACTTTTTCGGAAGATGATGGAGGTCCAGAGGGCCCAGGGGGAGGCTCAGCACCGCCAGTCAGACATGATGAGGCAGGGGATAGAGAACGCCCATCAATTAGCACTTGCAGCCGTGGAGAGAGTTGTACTAGTTCACCCATAGGTTGTTCCACCCCATCCTGTCCTGTAGCAGCCGAGGCCAGGCACTTTTGTTGATTTCAAGAGGATGCTGTCCAAGGACTTCAAGGGCACAGAGGAAATATTGTATACAGATGACTAGATAGAGGACATCGAGAGAATCTTATGATTGTCACAGATCCCAGAGAGTTTACAGAATGAGGCAGCCGTTATCCAGATGTTCGACATAGTCCTGACATGGTTTCGTACAGATCCGAGGATTGCGGTGACTGGATTAAATTGGAACACTTTTAAGGAGCTTTTCAAGAAAAAATTATTTCCAGATGTGGCTATGAGTACCCTGGAGAGCCAGTTCCAAGATCTCATCCAAGGGAGTATGTCGGTGGATGAGTATGCCACCGAGTTTTATCGATTGGGCAGATACATGGAGGGGCAGAACCCCCTAAGGAGAGCGAAGAAGTTTCAAAAAGGTTTGATCATGGAGATTAAATCGCGCACCATAGGTCACCACACTGCGAAATTTGAAGAGATTCTGGTGGATGTCCAAAAGGCAGAGGATAAAAGATATATCGGGAGGAGCTGGCAGCAGTGCGGGATCGACTAAGCGTACCCGTATCCAACAGCAGCAGTAGATTCAGGAACCGGTTAGTGCTCTAGTTAGAGCTATAGTACAGCAGGATCAGCAACAGCCTTAAAGGCAGAATCAGCACGGACCCCCACATGTGCCTTCTGTAGGAAGTCAGGGCATACTTGGGAGATCTGCATGAAAAGACTCGGAGTATGTTGGGGCTGTGGAGTTGTTGGACATAGAGTGAGGGATTGTCCACTAGCCCGTTCAGTTTCGGGTGCAGCACTAGATCAGAGAGGTAGAGGGAGCTACCCCGGTATAACAGGGCATTTGCGATGACGGTCGAGGAGGCCGGCGCTACAGGTGATGGGTTAGAAAATTTTATTCATTTTCTTATCATTTTTTATCTATTGATTTGATTGCTTTCTTATTTCCTTATAGTTACTTGTGTTATATAGTTAGTGTAGTTAGAAGTATACCCTGACAAAGACTGCAATACCATGATGGTAGAGACCATAACAATGCATATGAGCATAATTAGTGATTTATTTAATTTGCATGCTTGTATGATTTAGAGTGGACTGGGGGTTGACCTAGAGGGGGGTATGATCATCTTTAAATTTTGAGAACTAAATTTTTCTAGGGGGTATGATTGCTACTACCATATTTTCAGAATAAGAGTATTTTTGTTATTTTATATTATTTATATATAGTGTTTATATTTTTATATATTGTGCTATTTATTTATTGATTAGTAAATTAGTCTAGCCTATTTATTTGGACTTGACACTAGTGGACCTAATTAGACTATTCATGACTCATGGAACCCAACAATTGGGTTAGGTCCATTAGACTCATTCCTCTTTATTAATTAGAAGATTAGAATTAAGCTTTCATTAGGCTAGAAGCTTCCCAATTTAACCTCTCTAATTAAATACCATTCATGCATAATTAGTGGGGGGGTACATTTGGCATTATGTATTTCTTATAAAGAGGGACATCTAGGTCGGACACATATAAGAGGAAGAAATAATTCTCTCTTCAATTTTTATTCCAAACTAGATCCCCAATTGTGTTCTTTCCAATTCCATTCATTCCTCCACCAATATCACCTCAAATCACTCTCATTCCCTACTCATATTCATCATCAAGGAGGTCTAGAAGCTTGGATTACAATAAGCACTACTTGGAAAGGAGATTCTAGGAGCTTGTGTCCATTTTGTGTCCACCGGAAGGAATTTTATTGGTATTCGCTCCCAATAGGTATAACCCATATTTTTCCTTAATTTTATGGTTAATTTATCGTATTAGACCCTTAAAAATTCTTTTATGGCTAAGGACTACCCATAAGAAGAAGAACTAGGTCATAATGAGCCTTATCGTTACATTGACTTTTGTGGTCAAATTGGAAGAAATTCGAATTTGGACCATTAGGTGTTTGAAGGAATATTTTTTCAAATATTTTAGAGTATGATTCATGATTTTTAAGTGTGCGTGTGTCAGCAATTGTTTACGAGTAGTGCGTATCACGATATGTCATGATACGGAATCGTAGAAGGAGTATTTTATGTGTATTGGGGTCTAGCATGCCAAATTCTATATAGTGCATTAGAGTAGCTATTTATTATGTTATTTATACTATATTTTATATATTATGTGTTCCATATATTTTAGTGGTAGCATGTGGCGTTTGGAGTAAGTTTCGAGAGAGTAGCATACACTTGTGGGTGTATCATGGGTGTTGCACACCAAGTGCTCAATGTATGGGTTTGTAGTTGTGGGTGTGTGTTGCAATTGAGGGAGTGTTTAACATTGATTGTAAGTGTGTTTATATATCTATATATGGGAGTGTTGTGTATTTGTAATGGTGTTAGAGTGTATCATGGATTGGGAATTTGAGTTCGATACTTGAGTATCTAGAGAGATTGATTGAGTGTGAGTGCCCATTGTTTGTGTCTATATGTTTATATGAGGGTGTGTTGTGTGTGAAGAAGGAAACATTGATGTGGTGTATTGTGTGTGGTGTGCATCATGTATGCAGCAAGTGTGAAGGAGATGTGAAGGAAGGAAGGAAGACCTGTATAGGCAGTAGTGAGGGGTGCCAATGTATCAATAAATCATGTGTGCAAGCCTCTTGATAGGTTAGTGTTTGGAGCATGATGCATTACTTGAGTAGCATGTACAACAAGTTATTCAGCAGAGGAATAAGGCAAGTAAATATGGACTATGATGTAGTGCATCAGCAGTACATAAGATATAAAGGTCTGAAATAAGGATAGCAACAATGTTGGGAGGTGTTGATGCAATAAGCAACATACCTGGGCATGTTGGTCAGTATTGGGTTCAACAGAGGTAGGATGAGGGATTTGGGTTACAACAACAAACTTTAAGGGAGACTTAGTTGTTGGTGTGTCAAGTACATTAGCTTAGGAGTAGTAATGTAGCTTGTGATGTAGGGGATTGAGGATAACAGTACTCGGTTGAGCATTACCTATAGTAAGAAAGAGGAATTTATGAAAGGATGGCTGTGACTGTTAGAGTTTAGTACATGGTTGAGTGTGTGGGTGTTAATGAGTATCAGTGATACAACTGTTTCATGGGTATTATATCCTTTAGGATACTTATGAGTAGCTAAGTGTCAAGTTAGATCTAAGTGTTAAGTAGTAAGCATGTGTGTGTTGTGTGGGGTTCTCAGTTGGCTTGGGTGAAAGCTTGGGTTGTGCACTGATTTCAGTGTGCAAGTCAGTATGAGGAGGAGTCAGACCTGGTTGTTTGACATGAAGTAACATATTATGCACTTTGTGCCAGAAGTTGGGGTTTTATTCAAAAATTTAGTAAGTGCACAGGTAGGTTGTGGCAGCAATATGGTGCCCCGTTTTCCTTTTTCGGGGAGCGCGGGTAAGAAATACTTTCGGTATCGTTCGATCGGGATAGATTGAATCAAGATCTTTTTCTCGTTATGGATTGGTTTCTTCGGAATCGATTTCCATATTCAGTGGACCGTGCCCCAAGGACGGACTTAGCGGCAGAGTCGAGAGGGACCTCTCCGCTGCAAGTTTTCTTGCCTAGTTTTTGTTGTCGCCTTATTGCTTTATGCTTTTGAGTTAGTTTTCGGATTTACGTTTTCTTGAACGGTTTCGGTGTATTTTATTGTTTTTGTTCGTTAAACTGCACTTTCATTTTGAGCTTGAAAAGAAGAGAAGAGGTATTGATCATTTGTTTGTGGCAATGCAGGTGATCGTGCAGTAGACGTCGCACTAGCGGAGTCTTGAAGTACCTCATTTCCTTTCCTCTTTTCACCAACTTGTGAGTGGCTATAATTCGATTAGTTGATCCTTCTTCCAAGTCTTCACATCTAAAATCTTACCTTCTTGATTGTTCTGATCATAAGATACCATAATAACTAAAAGATGTCAAGATAAAATAGAATATACTTGAATTACTTAATACTTGTCAATCAACTTATGAACGGTTACCTTGCTGCATGCTAGTTCGCTTAGAATGTTCCTTCATCATATTTTAATTTTTTTTAGAAGATATATTTCTTCTATTATCGTGGTATGTATAGAACACTCTTTGCTATAAAATAAAATGGTCATAAAGACTATACAAAACAGATTATAGAATATTACTTGTCTCGTGCTCGTGTTGCCTTGTACTGCATCATTTGATAATGTAGTATTAGACGTTGCTTGATCAAGGACAACTTGTGCATAAGGTCTTAGTTCCTGCAGAAGATCACTGGGGCACTGGCACCGATCCTATCCGGACGAAACTTCATGTTAGTCTCGTGTGCTGGACTAGATGGCTTGTAGCACCTCATGTACTTTCGTTGCATACCATCCTCGTCAATGACTATAACTCGTCCATTATGGCATGATGCCAATGATCCCCTCGTACATTTAAACTATGCAAGCTAACTATATTTTTGTGACAGAGAAGATTATGGTAAGTGTTGTGCAGGTTGTTCAGACGGACAGGTAAAAGTCTCCAAGCGGTGGCATATTTATTTTAGTATATTTTCTATATCTATTACTTGCTTGTAAATTAAACTAAAGCAAGATAGAAAGACCACATAATAACTTGCAAGTTTCACACAAACAATGTGGTGATTTGTATAGTTGGGTTAGCTCGCCTTCACCAGTGCATTTTGATGTACTGACCCTCGTTGTAACAGATTCTCCGTGCCAAGACGGCACTACAAGGAGTTAAGGCGTCTTCCCAATCTAGCCCACCTACCAACACGTTATGTCCGTTACTTTTTGAAGCGTGTTTGAAGTTCCAGGAGCTCGTGCACATATCCTATGGAGCTCCATGGCAAGGCGATAGCTTCGTCCGAAGGTGTCTATAGCTTTTGAAGTTTTAGTAAAAAAATGTAATGTACTGGACGACTATCTCATTTTGCGTCCACTTTTGTAAGCCCGTACGGCAACCATCTGACTTGTTCAAGAGTTTGTAAAATATGTTTATTATCAATAAAGAAAATTTTTCCTTGTATCAATATTGTGTTCAATTATCTGCGTACTCTGAATATGTGCTCGTTATATAAAATATATTTGCCTTGTTCGTTGTGCAACCTAGGCACGTACTGCATCACACCCGAGGGACGACTATCGATTCCACGAAATTGGGGCATGACATATTGGTATCAGAGCGCAGCTTCAAGTTTCTTTGACCCTTGAGTCAAAAAAGTTTCTTTAACGATCTATTCCCTATACGAACTCTTAAACTCGTTTGGCCAAAATGAGATACGTTCCATACAGTGAGTTCATAATACATTATGAGCTTGATGCAAGTAACTTTTTTTTGAAGGAATGACTCAAGCACAAGCATCAGCGCTAGCACTAGGAGAGAGACAAGCTCAGAAAAGTAGTTCTGGCACCTTAGAAAGTTTTGGAAGCCAGCGAGCTATGTCCCTTGTCGACCCGATTAAGCGAATGATGCGGATGCTTGAATCAAGACAACAGAGAGATGAGACTCACTATGAGCAAACCGAAAAGCGGGCAGAAGATCGTCAGAACAAGTTCAAAAGCAATCTTGAAGTCCGATTTATAATCCAATAGTAGTAGGTGGATGCCCTATAACAGATATTCAGACCTTAGTCTCCAACCATTCTGCAATGACAGCAACGGCAGCGGTAGAGTGACCCACACCTGAAGTTAAAATACATCAAACTCCAAAGAAGAAGGATGTGATAACCTTCGATTTTTTGACTTTAAAAAGTTCTGCAACACATCTTTTCGGGGGACTGAGGATTCGATCGTGGCTCTAGATTGGCTGGTAGAGCTTAAGTACTACTTCAAATTATTTGAGGTACCTGAGAAGAAGCAAGTTGCGTGTGCCCAATTACACCACCATTTGAACGTGCATGATTGGTGGGACTTGCATCGAAGATCTCTCTCTGCAGACGATGAAGAAGAGACGATCGCGCGGGCTACCTTCCGTAGAACGTTTGAAGAGTAGTTCATACCCCCTTCTGTTTCGGGAAAAGAAAAACGAGTTCGTACAGCTCCGACAGGAAATATGACAGTGAAGAAGTACTCCGCTGAATTTAATCATCTCGCCAAATTTGCAAGCTGATACCTACCTAATGTGGCAATTCATGTAAGACGATTCGAAAGTGGCCTGCGATCTACCATCCATGCGCACGTAGTCGTTCCCCAATATATAATGATGCGTGCAAAAAGTTCTCAATCATGCTATTTTCCTTGAAATGTAGTATCTTTCAGTTGCTGCCAGCACTTTGCATAATTTCAATCACAAGTGCCCTAGCAACACGGGAGAAAATATCGCTTCAAAGCGTCCAAATAACGGCGGTCAGCAGAGAGAAAATCCAGGGCAACCATGTTTCTTTTGTAAGAAGCCAGAGTACACCATCAACGAATGTCGTAAGAAGCACGTGTTATGCCTCTCTTGTGGTGATCCAAACCATGAAATTCGTGACTGACCGCGCCTCTCTAATCTCCGCCCTCAACATCTAAATCATGCTCCGACGCATCAAGCCAACTGAGTTGTACCGCAACAAGAGCGTCGTCAATCTCAAGGCCGGGTATACACTTTGACACGGGAAGAGGCCCTCGGTTCAGCCACCGTTGTGTCAGGTATATTGCTTTTCAATAATATACATGCTCGCGTGTTATTTGATTCTGGTGCTACTCATAGCTTTATATCCATAAATTTTGTCGTAGAAAATAAGCTAGAAATGATACCATTATATCTAGACCTTAGTGTTAGCACCCCCTCGGACACGAAGATACATGTCCGTTCAATATGTTAGGGCGGTCATGTATGTATTTGAGGAAGAAAATTGTCGCTCGATATATTAGTCATAGATGTTCAAAATTACGATATCATCTTGGGGATGGATTAGCTCGGCGCTTACTCAGCTACTATCGAATGTGCAAAGAAATGAGTCATCTTTCGTCTACTTGGAGAGGTCGAATTCTGCTACATGAGTGGTTGAACAGTTTTTCATAGGAGAAATAAGAGGCCGCAACCCCAAGGAAAGGCCTGTCAAAAGAAGATTCCTTTAAGCAGAAGCGTCGAAGACCTGCATGGTGATTTCTGCGATATCAACTCGGCGGATGCTACACTCTGGATACGAGGGATACTTAGCATCGGTTTGGGACACGCAACAAAATTATGCAAACGTTGAGTCTTCTTCCATTGTGGCAACATTTTTTGATGTATTTTCAAGCGAACTAACTGGCATGCCACCTGACCGAAAAATTGAGTTCACCATCGATACCTTCCCAAATACCCAACCAATTTCCGAAGCTCCATATCGAATGGCCCCTGCTGAACTAAAGGAGTTAAAGTGCCAACTGCAAGAACTGCTTGACCGTGGGTATATTCGTCCGAGCGTGTATCCTTGTGACGCGCATGTACTATTTTTGAAGAAGAAAGATGGGATATTGCGGCTCTACATAGACTATCGAGAGCTAAATAAGGCCACTATCTGAAACAAGTATTCCCTGCCCAAGATCGACGATCTCTTTGATCAGCTGCAAGGGGCGTCAGTGTTTTCGAAGATAGATCGCCCTGGCGACCACCAATTAAAGATCAATCCAGGGGACATGCCGAAGTTAGCATTTCGCACCCGCTATGGCAACAGGAGATTCATAAAAGATTTTTCAATGATTGCTTCACCTCTGACTCATCTCACTTAGAAAGGAGTAACGTTCGCGTCGTCGGACGACTGTGAAGCTTCATTTGTATAATTAAAGCAACGACTTATCTCAACACCAATTCTTACTCTTCATAACAGGCTCGATGATTTTAAGATTTATAGCGACGCTTCAGGCAAGGGTTTAGGATGTGTCCTTATATAGAGGGACAAGGTGATAGCCTTTGCGTCGAGGCAGTTAAAGTCTCACGAAAGAAACTATCCAACGCACAATCTGAAACTTGTGGCGGTAGTGTTCGCATTGAAGTTATGGCGGTATTACCTCTATGACGTACCGTATAAAAATTTTACAGATCATAAAAGCCTCAAGTACCTCTGTACTCAAAAGGATCTAAATTTATGGCAATGGCATTGGCTTGAGCTTAGCTATCAGTGATGGGCTGCGAAGGGATCTGAAAAGTTTGGACATTACACTCTGAATCAGATACAAAGGGGCACAATTGGCTCAATTGTGCCTCGAACCAGACCTATTGGAGAAGGTCAAGTCTTCTCAGAAGGACAACATATTCCTAGAGAAGATTCGTAATCTTATCTCAGCAGGAAAGACGATCGACTTTGCGGTGGACACGGATGGAATGATACGGGTGAAAGAAAGATTATGTGTTCCTAATGATGCAAACCTCAAAAAAAAAGATAATCTATGAAGTCCATTATGCGAGTTACACTTCACATCTAGGAAGCACGAAGAAGTATCGAAACCTCCGTACGATATTTTTGTGGCATGACATGAAGAGGGATGTGATAATGTTTGTGTCGCAATGTATGGCCTGCCAATGAGTAAAGTCTGAGCACCAGAAATTGGGCGAAAAGATGTAGAACCTTGCTATACTGTAATAGAAATGGGAACACATAACAATAGATTTTATTATTGGTTTGCCAAAGATGCAACAGAAAAATAATGTCGTCTGAGTCATCGTTGATCGACTTGCTAAGTCAGCTCAATTTTTTCCTATCAAAATTGTTTGGAGTGCCGACCATCTAGCACAAATCTACCACAATGAGATCGTTTGACTCCATGGTGTGACCGTATATATTGTCTCTGATCGAGATGGATGATTCTTATCACACTTCTGGGAGAGTCTTCGGTCAGCAATGGGGACAAAGTTGAAGTTTAGCTTCACCTACCATCCTTAGACAGACGGCCAGACCAAGCGAGTAAACTAGATCCTCGAAGACATGCTACAGCTCTACGCCTTGGACTTGAAGTCAAGTTGGGATATGCATCTACTGTTAGTCGAATTTGAATAGAATAATAGTTATCAATCCAGCATTCAAATGGCACCGTATAAGGCATTTTATGGGCAGAAGTGTTGATCTCCTATATGTTGGGATAAAATTGGTGAACGATAAATTTTTGGCCCGAAGCTCGTAGAACAAATCGTCCAAAAGATTTGTTTGATCCGCGAACGGCTGAAGGTAGCACAAAGTCATTAGAAGAGTTACTTAGACGTGCATCGTCGACTTTTTGAGTTCTTAGAAGGTGATCATGTATTTCTTAATATCTCTTCCATGCGAGGAGTTATCAGATTTGGAGCGAAAGGGAAGCTAAGTCCAAGGTTCGTCGGCCCGTTCGAAATACTTAAGAGAGTCGCCCCAGTTGCATATCAGATTGCTCTGCCACCGTCATTATCTGAAGTGCATGATATCTTTTATGTTTCACAGCTTAGGAAGTATGTGTATGACTCAAGTCATGTGGTGGATCTTGATCAACTGGACTTGAAGGCAGACTTGATGTATGTTGAACACCCAGTACGGATCTTGGATCGAAAGAAGAAGCCGCTTCGAAGTCGTTCGGTTTCTCTCGTGCGCGTGCTTTGAAAAAATTATTCGGTCGAAGAGTCGACGTGGGAGCTTGAGTCTGAGATAAAAAAAAAATTCTTTATTGTTTCATAGTGCTAGGTTATATTCCTAATTTTTGCGGACGAAACTTCCTATTAGTTGGTTAGAATGTGGTGCCCCGTTCCCCCTTTTCGAGGAGCGCGGCTAAGAAATACTTTCAATATCGTTCGATCAGGATAGATTGAATCAAGATCTTTTTCTCGTTATGGATTGGCTTCTTCGAAATTGATTCCCATATTCAGTGGACAGCAGAGTCAAGAGGGACATCTCCGTTGCAAGTTTTTTTTGCCTAGTTTTCGCTGTCGCCTTGTTGCTTTCATGCTTTTGAGTTAGTTTTCGGATTTGTATTTTCTTGAACGATTTCGATGGATTTTACTACTTTTATTCGTTGAACTGCACTTTCGTTTCGAGCTCAAAAAGAGGAGAAGAGGTATTGATCATCTGTTTGTGGCAATGCAGGTGATCGTACAGTAGACATCGCGCAAGCGGAGTCTTGAGCACCTCCTTTCCTTTTCTCTCTCCACCAACTTGTGAGTGGTTATAATTCGATTAGTTGATCCTCTCCAAGTCTTCACATCTAAAATCTTACCTTCTTGATTGTTCCAATTAGATGATACCATAATAACTAAAAGATGTCAAGATAAAATAGAATAGACTTGAATTACTTAATGCTTGTCAATCAAATTGTGAACGGTTACCATGTTGCATTCCAGTTCGCTTAGAATGTTCCTTCGTCATGTTTTAATTCTACTTAGAAGTTATACTTCCTATATTATTATGCTATGTATAGAACATACTTTGTTATGAAATAAAATGATCAGAAAAACTATGCAAAACAGATTATGCAATGTTACTTGTCTCATGCTCATGTTGCCTTGTACTGTATTATTTGATAACTTAGTATTATATGTCGCTTGATCATGAAAAACTTGTGCACAAGGTCTTAGTTTCTGCGGACGATCGCTGGGGCATTGGCACCGATCCGATCTGGACGAAACTTTATGTTAATCTCGTGTGCTGGACGGGATGGCTTGTATCGTCTCGTGTACTTTCGTTGCATACCATCCTCATCAATGACTATAACTCGTCCATTATGGTATCATGCCAATGATCCCTTCGTACATTTAAACTGTGCAAGCTAACTATGTTTTCGTGGCAGAGAAAGTCATGGTAAGTACTGTGCAGGTGGTTCAGACGGGCAAGTAAAATTTACCAAGTGGTGGCATGTTTATTTTATTATATTTTTATATCTATTGCTTGCTTATAAATTAAACTAAGGCAAGATAGAAAGACCACATAATAACTTTCATATTTTACATAAATAATGTGTTGATTGGTATAGTTGGGTTAGCTTGCCTTCACCAGTGTATTTTGATGTACTGACCCTCGTTGCAACAGGTTCTTCATGCCAAGACGATCCTACAAGGAGTTAAGATGTCTTTTCAATCCAGTCCACCTACCGGCACATCATGTCCATGACTTTTTCAAGCGTGTTTGAATTTTTAGAAGATCGTGCACATATCCTATACAGCTCCGTGGCAAGGCGATAGCTTCGCCCGAAGGTGTCTATAGTTTTTAAAGTTTTAGTAAAATAATATAATATACCGGATGACTATCTCATTTTGCGTCCACTTTTGTAAGCCCGGACAGCAACCATCTGATTTGTTCAAGAGTTTGTAAAAGATGTTCATTATCAATAAAGGAAACTTTTCTTTTATCAATATTGTGTTCAATTATCTGCATACTTTGAATATGTACTCGTTATATAAAATACCTTGGCCTTGTGCGTTGCGCAACCTAGATATGCACGGTATCACGCCAGGGGGGACGACTATCGATTCCACATAATTAGGATATGACAAGCAAGAGAGTGGAAAATCAAGTATCAGGTGGGATGTTCCCAGGTGAGCAGAGTTTGGGGCTCGGCTAGAACTCTCCAGGTCTCAATGTGTTTGTGTGATGTGTGTGAGTAGTGTTAGGTTGAGGGTAAGTAAGGGCAAGTTTGGGAGTTAGTACTTTAGGTATCGGATACCTTGAGTTAAATTTTTGGTGCTCATGTTATATGTTAGCTTGGGGAGCTGTAAGGTACTTCAAACTTAGATGAAAGCAATGAAGAAGTGAAGAAGGGGAGGCATGACAAGCAGTATAGAAGTGAGGGTTATAGTCCCTTCCAAGCATGTACTGAAGGTAGGGCTCGGGTTGGTTTCAGATCAGTTTTGGAGTGAAGAATAGGGGGTGCCTTAGCTCCTGCAGTGACCAAGAGCTCAGGTACTACTGTGGGTTGTGTAATGGAGTAATTGCAAGGGAACATATAGTAGGTTTAGAGTGAGGGAGTCTATGTACTGGAGTTTAAATGAATGTGGTAATCCCTGTGGATGGGTGTACTAGTGCACATGCCATGGTTAACATGATTTAGTGTCCATGTGCTAGTGTAAGTGGGGTGTTTAGTTAGAGTTAAGGTTGATGATAGGATATCAAGAATGAGTATTCTATTGGTGTCAGGTGTATTAATAATGAAATGTTAGATATGGTTTTGAGGGTGAGGTATTTGAGTATCAGTGGGTGTGTTACTTGGGGGCATGGGCACCAGTGTCAATTAGCTAAGGTATTAGCTACAACTAAGGTATTAACTATATAGTGTGGGTAATTAGCCTAGACACTAAGGTAATACTAGATAGCAAATATAACTATAACTATAACTATAACTATAACTATAACTATATATATATATATATATATATATATATATATATATATATATATATATATATATATATATATTAGCTTGTATAGCTAATACTTTCAAGGTATGGACCTAAAAATCTAGGTATAGCCTAGTATCACCTAGTATTACCTAGTTTAGCCTTGTAACTAACCTAGAATCGAGGTATCGACCTAGTTTGACTAGTATGGCCTACTTTTGGCCTAGAAATTATATTTTAGCTTATTTAAGCATGTTTAACACTTCATTATACCAAATGACATAGAATTTCATATATAGGTCTGTGAGGAACCGATACGAACACAGTTGACATTTATTGCTCTGGACCACATGCGAGTACATTCTCTAATAGTTTTTATTATTTGATAATTACTATAATATAAGTATTTAATAATGTTTTACCTGATTCTCGACACGATGGTTACACGGGCTATTTGTATGGATTTTAGTTCTTATATATATATATATATATATATATATATATATATATATATATATATATATATATATATATATATATATATATATATATATTGTCCTCACATTCATTGTATACCTCACCCTGCTCATATGACGACTCCATATTGTATTTCTTGTATTGTGATGTGACTGGATTGGGATATTACATTATTGTGGATAGCAAATCCTAAGGGATTGTGTCATACTATTGTGCTTGTATTATTGTGGATAGTCAATCCTAAGGGATTTAGTCGTACTATCGTGATCGTATTATTGTGGATAGCCAATTCTAAGGGATTGAGTTGTACTATCATGACCGTATTATTGTGGATAGCCAATCCTATTGGATTGAGCCGTACTATTATGATTATTGTGGATAGCCAGTCATACGTTACCCGTATGATTGAGCCGTACTATTGTGGACATTGCTTATTGATTATTGACTTTGGTAAAAATAAAATGAAATAATATTTCAAAACACTTAGTATAGTATCAGTTCTTCTCTTATTCCATTTTCTAGTGTATTTATATTGTCCTATTGCTCTAGATTACTTGTCTCTCTCTTTCTGCCATATTATGATATATGTCCATTTTCTTTTCTTCTTGTATTACATTCACTATTATTGTTTATAGTCTTTATCAATTAACTTGGAACTGCTATTGGGTTGTACTCGCTCAATCCTGACTGGATATATTTTTCAAACGACGACTTAGAGGATTGGTATCCGACATTTTACGGACCATGGGAGGGAGTGGCAACCATAGGCCATGACATTCATGAGTGATTACCGGGAGGTCTAGCCGGTAACACTAGCTTAGTATCTCTACCTAATATTTGGTACCGAATTTGTATCTCGCTTAAATTTTGGGATGTATTATTGGTACTACTTGTCGATGTTGTTGTTTAAACTTTTGATGGTATTGATGGATGGTTGTAGTATTCTAATTGTGACTTTGAGCTCTATTTCTTATTTGTTATAGTTCCATTATCTTTCTCTAATTTTTTTGTGATTGAGTATTGATTACATTAGATATTATCATATTGTCCTCCTTTTAGAGTTGAGACATCATTGACAGGTTATAATATATTATTGTGTGAGATAGATAGATAGTATTGTTGACCTAGACAACGTTCTACCGTCGATGCTGCGGCGTAGGCTGGACGTACCCACGTATTCGTGTCCTTACACCAAGTGCGGGTCGTGACACCATCTTTTTTGCTCCCGTTCTTAGCTATTTATTTGTGTATCGGTGCGTAGCAATGAGTGAAGTTCTGCTAAGGAAGCAGTCTGCAATCTCAGTCTTTGTTTGGTTTAAGGTTCGTGGACTTACTCCAAAGTGGTCCCTTACACTCTTGTCATTCTTCTTACTTTCTAACTCAGTAGCTTATATTGTTCAATATTTTCAAATCAGTCATTTTATTTTTTAAGATTCGTACATTAGTACCGTACACGTCTCGACATGCCTTATTTATTTATTATATTTATCTATCGCTATTTCTGTTGTTGATGTGTATTGGCTTGAACACATGAATACTCGTGGGATCAGTTTCTACCTCTTGGCCACGTTTGATGTAGGGGTAGAATTATGTCCCGTGGCGATTCACGGGTTCTTGATATTGCTGATTATGCTTGTCCAGATTTACTTGTAGATCTTGAGGATCTATCGTACCTTTCGCTAGATCAACGGCTCTGAGGTGCGTTTATGTGTTCTTCTTTTTCACCTGGTATATATGTTTATATTCATTTTGTTGTGGCGTTTAGCCCAAAGCAAGTGTTAGTTCTATATTTTGGGAGCTTGTTCCCTTCAACCTCGGTCGGCGTAATTGTATATATTAGACCATAGCTATTAGTATGATCATGTATGATTTAGTGCTCTGCTACTGTAGTATTTTTCTCTACTAACTTCATGATCGTTTATGATATATTGTTTGTGACGCATTACTATTTTTCATCTATGATATACTTCTATTTGTTATTGATGGATTGAGAGTTAGGATTCGTCGACCATAGGATTGACATATCTTGCATGCTAGAGTCCTCATATTTGTCAGTTTGCACAGTCGTGACCATCATATGATGTCATGGTGTACTTCGTATGGCGTAGTTGGTCTCGTCAATCCCGCTCTCCAATATTTTGGTTCTGGGATGTAACACATTTTTGTCGCAATTAGAGCAGTATTCGTCCTCCTTGGACTTCATCTTGAAAGAGTTTGACTTCACTTTTAAGTTTTGAAATCTTTCTTTTGTTGAAAGTAGACTTCTTATCTTTATGTTCGTCAGATTGGACAATTTTTTCGTTAGCAAACTGCTTGGACATATAGTCCACTTTGATCTTATTTTTGACTTCTTCCTTAATGTGAATGAGCGGATAAGATCATCCTACTTCACTTCATCCTTTTTGTGATATATATATATATATATATATATATATATATATATATATATATATATATATATATATAGTAGTGAAGCGATTTCAGCTAATTGGAGTTTAGAAAGTATTACTCCGACCGGGAACTTATCAACTAGAGGCATATCGAGGCATATCATTTTCCTCCTTCTGTTGAAGCTTCATCACCTCCTTCACATGTTGCTGCACATTCTTCTCATCTTCAAATTACATATACATGAATTTGTTGACTAAATAGATTTTCGACATGTTATCATCGTCCTTGTTTTACTTCTCAAGAGACTCTCAGATGTCTCTAGTCTTTGATTCTTTCTATAGGATTCGACTAAAAAAATTCTCTAAAGAGTTGAGGATTAGCAACTTGCAAAGATTATTCTCTCTCTACCATTTCAGTTGTTTGGTAATCACCGTAGCGACGACTTCAGCAATATCAATTTATGGGATTGCATACTCTGATTATGCCAGAACCTAATCGACGTTCATTAAATAAAGATTAAGACTAATTTGTATTTTCAATGGTTGTATTGTTCGCCATGGAACATTTTTAACTTGTCAAAGCTTGTATTCAAAAGACTTACATGCTACCATCATGTTTAATCGATTTATGAAGACTTGTACATGCTTCCATCATGTTAGATTTGATATTAAGAAGACTTGTGTAGATGCTTCCATCATCGATGAGATTATTGCAACTTTTAAACTTTCACAATGAATTTCGATTAGATTTGATATTGTTCTTGCAACTATAATAACTGAACCAAAACTGGTTATAAACATCAAGTAGAACTCGCTAATAAGAGTTGATAGCAGTCGAAGCTACTAAAAGAAGAATGATCTGCTGCCAAAACTAGCAAGTGAAAAAAAAAAAACGTTGATGAAAATAAAGCATTAAGAGTGATATAAGAATTTTACCAACCGCCCACTAAAGACATGAGCGGAGACCAAAGACTCCTAAATAAATACGACAATTACTAACAGTAAGTCCTAAATGGATAGTGTGGTTACTAGCAGTAACTACCTAATTAAAAGCGACAGTTACGAACAGAATAGCCTACATCAACGAGGCTAGTAAAACAATGACATTAACACCGTGAGCATCGTAGCGACGCTGCCTGCGTAGCCCCAGTGGACCACTACTCCGCGCTACTGCAGCTTTAGTCCCGTAGCTCCGCTGCCCTCACTGCATCCCTTTGCTCCTACCAACTCTGCACCAAACACCAACATACAAAATATCACTTTGCGTCATTCATCTGTGTTCGTCCCTTTACAGCCCAACTCAAAAAAAAAAAAATTCTCCAAAAAAAATAGCAAAACACGAAACAAATTATTGTAGTAAAACAAGAAACAAATTTTATTTTTGAAATATCTGATGTAATGTTCGAGACTTTGATGTGGGACTTAAGGCAGGTAATGGAATGTTTCCTCGGTGGGAGTCACGAGGCTACCTTTCTCAGACCTCGAATCAACTAACTAGAAGTTTTTAGTAGGCGGAACCATTCTGTTTTGCTCATTGAGCTGCCTGCTGACAGGTAAGGGGAGACGTAGTCACAGGACAACCTTTCCGAGTTCTAACTTCCAAACGTTTGCTTGCCTGCTTCCTATCTGACCTATCAATCAAAGAAACTAACGACTAGAAGAAAAAAAATCATTATACTAACAACTTTGAGCTAATACACTCCATGCCTATGTATCAATAGCTCAAATACAAAAATACACATTTATGGGTCGTTTAGATGAAGGTAGGAATTCATTTTCCATTCATTTTCTATGGAAAATGAATTCAACATTCTCATATCCCAATACTCATCTTTGGTTAGACTAGACTGCATCTTTGGTTAGACTAGACTGGAGATATATAAAATAAATCTTAGTTTATTTAGTTTTCCATAAATACCATTGCATACTTTTATTACCTAAATTTACATGTTTGGGATAGAAGTTCAATTTTTGAAAGTAAAATGAGGATGTTATTGTACAAACAAAATATTAAACATCATTTCTAGGAAAGCAAACATATTTCCAAGAAGAACATTGAAAATTACTTTCCTACAACAATAGAAATATGAAGCACCTTCTATTTTTTCCTCATTTTCAATCCTAGACATACCACACAAGCAAACAAGCGTAAAAAATCTAAAACTCAATTCATAGCCTCCAGAACTTGAACCAAACGCTACCATAAGGATTTTCCAAAGTGTAATAGTGGACCTAGATCTTCTGAGGACTAACCCCCCCCCCCCCCCCCGACAGTCTTCTATAAACACCAATACAGTCTTCTATAAAAACCAATAGAATAATAGACACCAACTTGGATCATTTCCGTTCTTTTGCAAGGGGGAAAAAGAAAAAAAAGATTAGTCGCTATTTCCTCCAAGGAAGTTCCGGAGATTCTGGATTGTTGGTATAATAGAGGAAACTGAGAAAAAGAATTTTCGTCTGGTGTTTGAACAAGTTGCAGCACTCAATGAAAAGTGAACAAGTTGCAGCACTCAATGAAAAGTTAACGGGATTGCAGTGACAAATAATTAATCTGTGAACAAATTGCAGCATCACAAGAGGTTCACAGAATGCAATGACGAAGGCCCGTATCACAATTTCCCAACTATTACCCCACAGATTACTCATCTTGCCTGACAAAACATTGTAAACAGCTCCAACTGGAGAACAAACATTGTATCACCATCAAGTGCAACCAATCCTTCCAACCAGTTCAAGACACTTGAAACCATACCATCGAAACAGTTGTGAAACAAAGCATAGTTAAAACTAGATGTAAATTATCATACAACATTTTACAATAGTTGCTTCAATGAATCTCTGGTAGGATCAGCCAACTAATTTTAACGCATGAAGAGCACAAGAATACCTGTGACAATTGTTAATATAGACAGTAGACATTCATCCAACCAAATTCAAATATAGATCTCAATGTATTACCAAAACAAATTCATATAAAACAATCAGAGATAGTGCAAAAGCAACGTTAATCCAAATGCATACAATTCCAATTATGCTCACACAAATCCTGGAAAGCTACTAGGGACAAATTTGTGAAATTGGATACTTGCTTACAGCTCCAATTCACAAATATCCAAATTCAGTCCCTGCAAAAAGTACCGTATTTGTATAAATAGTTCCTATAACAAATATCTAAATTCCTACAAATGCTAGCAATGTAAATGCAGCACCTATAGACGAATATAAATGAATTCCAACAATAACACAGCTCAAAGAAGTAAACCTTCAAATGAGAATTAAAAGAGTAACAAATTCAGTTCAAACTTAAACCAGATACACAATTCCACAAACAAAATCATGTTCTGAAACCAAAAAGACCCCACTGTCTCAACTCAGAAAATGAAAAACAGCAAAAACCTTACCTTCGCCACCGCCGATCAAGCACCCAGTTCTGCATCCAGACCCCAGATAACTTACCAACAGCATCACATTCACTAGGACATAAGACTACACTACTATTATTGACCTCAGACTCCACAAGAGAAACGAACCAGCGACAATTTCATTTCTTCTTTACCGCAGACTTGGTAACCTTGGCTCCAGTAGGATCCTTCTTCTCCACACTCTTGATGACACCAACGGCAACAGTTTGTCTCATGTCCCTAACAGCAAACCTACCAAGTGGTGGGTATGCGGAGAATGTCTCCACCACCATGGGCTTGGTTGGAATCATCTTGACAAAACCTGCATCTCCATTCTTCAAAAACTTGGGCTCCTTCTCAAGCTCTTTTCCAGAACGTCTATCAATTTTGGTCAAAATCTCAGCAAACTTGACAGCAATGTGGCAAGTATGGCAATCAAGAACAGGCGCATAACCATTTCCTATCTGACCAGGGTGGTTCATGATGATGACTTGTGAGGTGAAGTTGGCTGCCTCCTTTGCTGGGTCATCCTTAGAGTTTGAGGCAACAAAACCACGCTTCAGATCCTTGACAGCAACATTCTTGACATTGAAGCCAACATTGTCACCAGGAAGAGCCTCCTGGAGAGCCTCATGGTGCATCTCAACAGACTTGACTTCCGTTGTCAGACCAGTTGGGCCAAAAGTGACGACCATACCAGGCTTGATAACTCCAGTCTCAACACGACCAACTGGGACAGTACCAATTCCTCCAATCTTGTAAACATCCTGAAGAGGAAGACGAAGTGGCTTGTCGGAGGGACGCTTGGGCTCATTGACCATGTCCAAAGCCTCAAGAAGAGTGGGACCCTTGTACCATTCAAGATTGGTGGATCTCTCGATCATGTTATCGCCTTCAAAACCAGAGATTGGTACAAATGGGATTTTATCAGGGTTATATCCAACCTTCTTGAGGTAGGAAGAGACTTCCTTCACAATTTCATCGTATCGTGCTTTTGAGTACTTTGGAGTTGTGGAATCCATCTATTAAAATATCACCATGCATCAATTAGAAAACTAATTAACACAACAAAACTGGAAACAAAAGGAGGTGTGTGGTACTAAAACAAATATATAAAGGTACAATGGATACAATTACAAACACCATAAAGTCCAGAAATGCAGGCCAGAAAACCAACTAATAGAATTTTGCAGTGTCAGTGAGATGCTTATCGGACAGGAAAACAATTAGATAATAGACAATTGTAGGATATCCATGAATACCAACTTTGATTAAAATTTGCCAATATGGTTGGATAATTTTTAAAAAAAAAGAGTAAAGTCAAGACATCACTAATTTAAATTTATACTGATGACAACATACGGGTATCCGTTATCACAATTTGTCAACTTCAATATATGTATTTCGCAGTAATTGAGAGAGACAAAATTATATATATATATATATATATATATATATATATATATATATATATTGACTAGCAAACTAGTTTTACTTGCACCCAGCTATAGTTTTTGTTATCATAGAGACCAGTACTATAATTATGTTAAAAAGGGAACATGTTTACCTTGTTACAGCAACAGATCATCTGCTTCACACCAAGGGTGAAAGCAAGAAGGGCATGCTCGCGAGTTTGACCATCTTTGGAGATTCCAGCCTCAAAACCTCCAGTAGTAGAATCAATTATGAGCACAGCACAGTCAGCCTGAGAAGTTCCCGTGATCATGTTCTTGATGAAATCACGATGTCCAGGAGCATCAATGACAGTGCAGTAGTACTTGGTGGTCTCAAACTTCCAGAGAGCAATATCAATTGTAATACCACGCTCCCTCTCAGCCTTAAGCTTGTCAAGCACCCAAGCATACTTGAATGACCTCTTGTTCATCTCAGCAGCTTCTTTCTCAAACCTCTCAATGACACGCTTGTCAATACCACCAAGCTTGTAGATGAGATGTCCAGTAGTGGTTGATTTCCCAGAATCGACATGTCCAATGACCACTATGCTGATGTGAATCTTCTCTTTCCCCATGTTTGAGCTAAGTTAACTGCAAAGGAAAAGTACAGTTCAAACGCTAGCACACTTGTGGACAAATCTTGTAGAATATCCAAACCACATAAATTGCTAATTCAAATGAATTATATTTAAAGAATTAAGTTGTAGCTCAGCCTAGTGTGGGCATACCAAAAAAGATAATCATAGGCACATTCAGTAACTGATAACTTGATATCAGTATAGAGCAAACTGACTAATGCATTTAATTATTGAAAGAAATATGTCTAAAACAGCAGAGAATGAAAGATGCTTCAACAACAAATCAAAAACTATGACAATAATCTTTTACCAACAAGCCTTTATCAGGTCACTAGCATTATAGATCTAATGTGACATTGACAACCAAATGCAAAGATCTTCAATGACGTTAATCTTACAAGTAGGAATTTATAACATTTATTGAACATAAAACAGTTTAAAAAAATTAGTGTATCAAATATTAGTTTGATAAAGGAAGTACATAAAAGAGAGGAAACATACACAAACATATAATATTTATGTAAGATCTGAAACTATTACCAAATCAAAATACACAAATGAAAGTGGGTAGTTAATAGTTAAGACACTATTATTAAATGCTGGGAGCAAGCATGAGCTTGGTAGTTTTCCCTTTGATCTCTAAACTTAAACATCATGCTAAAACATCCTATACGTTCGCTAAAAGATTAATATTTCGATAATTTAAGGTTCCAATGCATGAACAAATATCGATGATAAAGAGAAAAATTAAAAACCAAGATTCCAAATTCCCGTTTTAAACAAATATGTTATGCTGGAAACTAAATCTAAACCCCAAAAAAACAATGTTCATGCTAAAACATCCTATATATTCCCTTTGATCTCTAAACTTTAGAATGTTCCCTTTGATCTCTAAACTTAAACATCATGCTAAAACATCATATATGTTTGCTAAAAGATTAATATTTGGATAATTTAAGGTTGCAATGCATGAACAAATATCGATGATAAAGAGAAAAATTAAAAAAATGTTTGGAAGTCTGAAAGTAGAACTTATAAACAAAAAAGACTGAAAAGCTACATAATAATTGTTTTAATTTCTACTGAATGGCATCTAATTTGGATGAAAATCTAACTGCAGACCAAACATGAAAAGTTATATTTATCTCAAAATTGTACTACAAAACTTGTCACCCTAATCTACCCACCTAAATTGTTGATAATTGAGAAGTCATGAAAAATGTGAAATGCATTAGTAATTTAATTTTGAAGATTACTGTTTGCCTTCAAAATGAAACACCTATCATTGTGACATTCCGAACATAAAAACTATGATTCCATCTTCCCGTTTTAAAAAAACATGTTATGCTGGAAACAAAATCTAAACCCCAAAAAAAAAACAATTTTCAACAATTCCAATTTCTAATTTGCAAACATATCAGTGAAAGGAGTATATTTGAACCAGTAAATGTACATCCATGTTATAACCACTAGTATCCAAAATCATATATATATATATATATATATATATATATATATATATATATATATGGGTAAGCGGGATATGAGCCATATGGCTCATATTCCTATATGAGCCATGCACATGTATCGGTCCACATGTGCATGGTTCATCTAGGAATATGAGCACTATGGCTCATATCCCGTTTACCATATATATATATATATATATATATATATATATATATATATATATATATATATAATGAACTAAATTATTCCAAAATCCACTATGATATATCTAAGCTCAAGTGTATATAAAAGCTCTAATTTGCAAGCATAACAGTCATTAGAGGTTTCAAAATTCAATAGTATCCTAATTAAAACCAGTAAGTATCAAAGCTCTGAATAAGTGATTTCATACATGTGTTGGTTACATATATCAGATGTACAAGGATTGAGGATTCTAAAAAAAAAAATGAGTTCGCTAAAAGAAAATTTCTTGGGCATATATTGAAACTTTCTAGGATCATTTTTAGTGAAAAATAAGTATTTAAGAAATAAAAATTTCAAAAGATTGGAAAGAAAAATCTATCCTATATCTACAAGAAAAGTCATGAGCATAGATTCCAAAATCAATCATATATGTATGAATATTTAAAGATTCTATCAACAATGTCAAATTTTTATATTGATATTTTATACGAATGTTCCAGCAAAATATGAGTATTTTTGTATACCGTACACAAGATTTCAATAAAAATAATTTCACGCTCTTGTATAATATTAATCATCAACAGAAACCTACCATCATATCAATCAATAACATAACAGATGCAAATAAAACGCTGAAACTCGAAATCATTGAGTAATAAAAACGATTGTTGATAAAATGTCACATGATTTTATGACTAGTCTGGCATTTTTGCAAGGATCCCTCCTCAAACAAATTTATATCATAAGAACTTTATATAATACTAATTCATTAAATAATTTATTCAAAAATCTGAGATCGGAAAATATCTACATAGTTTACTTGCTTAATCAGTAAAAATGTCAGATGACTACACAATAACGATGAATGAAAACTTAGGATTTAACATAGAACGTGAACATTGGGCAAAGAGTAAGCATATATAAATCTATATAAAAATATACCTAATTAACTCAGCATGAAGAAACTAACATCAAATTCATTCAAAAGTTTACAGATCCAAAGTATTTCCACAATTTTAGATGTTTAATCAATGAAATTTACAAATTACCACACAATAACGATGAAGAAACAACTAGGGCTTGAGAACAACATAAGATCTAAACTAAGGTTTCTAAACCATAGAATCAAATTTAGGGTTTCGAAATCGTAGAAGAAGAATGAAACTCAGAGCTTTGATTAGGGTTAGCAATTGGTTTGATGTAGAGATCTAGAGAAAATTAATGGAAGAGGAAGAGAGAGGGAGAGATCTCACCGAAGGAGAAATGAGCGGCGGCTACTTCGATCTCTTGCGATTGGTCCTGAGACTTTGGCAAATGGTAGAGGTCGTAGGCATTTGCCCATCGCCTCCTATATATAGATGGGGCTCCCGCGTTTACGGATTTGCCCCTAGGGTTTCGCAGAAAAAGGAGAGCAGTTTCGTCATTTCGGATGGAGAGAGGTGCTGGCCGCTGTCCATCCAATATTCAACCCAACGCAACCCGAGATGGGTTTCAGGGTTGTGAACCGGGCCGGGTTGTCCGGTCACATTTATTTTTCAATTTGGATTTTTTTAACAAACTTTTGATAAACAAAACCGAGTTAATGAAAGTTTTGGTGTTTGGAGTTTGTTTTAAATTTGATTTTAAAGATTGATTATTTTCAAAGGATGTTGATACAAGTTTATGTTATCAGACTAATTTTGTTTGTAGTTCACGAGATAAGTTTGTGTACAAGTTCACAATTCTCACGATCCCGTGGGAATGTTTGTGTATGAAAATCCATTACATTTGGCATCGGACAATCGGATGTAAGTATTGTCCAATGTATCGTTTGTCGCGAATACGATAACTCGTGAAAAGCTCGTACTCGTGACTCGTCATTCCAGAAAAGTTCTCAAGTGTCCACGACTCGAGAACATGAAATAATTTAGTAATGATTAAACAAGATAAGATTTACCTACACTACCAGAAAAAGTCAAATTAGCGACGTCAAAAAACGTCGCTAAATGACAAAAAAATGTCGCTAATCATGTTTAGCGACGTAATTAGCGACGTTTTACAGAAGTGGAAATCGGCATGTCGCTGAAAGGAAAAACGTCGCTAAACGTCGCTATACCGACGTTTTTTAGCGACTTAAATGTGTCGCTAAATTAGCGACGTTTAGCGACGCAGAGTCACTAATTAGCGACGTAAACAAACGTCGCTAAACGTCGCTAATTAGCGACTTATATAGCGACGCGGCAGCGACGTCTTTAATGACCTGGAAGTACTGCCATGTCAGCAATTTGCGACGTACAGCGACGTATTTAGCGACATTTTTAGCGACGTATTTAGCGACGTTTATTAACGTCGCTAATTAGCGACGCAGTTAGCGACGTGTATAAACGTCGCTAAACGTCGCTAAACGTCGCTAATTTTACAGAAAAAATAAAAAAAATACTAAATTGTTTCCAAACTATTATTCCTGTAATTTATGAAATTTTAATTAAAAATAGACCCGGAGCAACCCTCCGTTGAATTCTCTGGGTTCGCCGACCCCTTCGGTGGAACACTCAACACCGGTAAATTAACATCATTTAATATGAGTAAAAAGTATCACAGTCGTACAATACACACAAATATTATAGACAGACCTAAAGCAACCCTCCATTAAAAAATTTTGGTACGAAATAACACAAAAAATATATAAAATATCACAGTCACACAATACACACAAAATAGAAGTATCACAGTCACACAAAATGCATAATATATAAGTATCACAGTCACATAATGGACATAATATAAAAGTTATTTGTATCACACAATAACTACAATAAAAGTATATGAAACATCACAGTATCAATCTCGAGGATATCCAATACGCTGGGGCACATACCAGTCCCTCAGATACTGTGCATAAATAGCGTCTATGTGATTAATCTCCGCTATGGGTGCTGGGTGACTGGAACTCCCCGTCTGAGATACAGCCGCTATAGGTGCTGGGTGACTGGAACTCCCCGTCTGAGATACAGCAGATGGTATCTCTTCCTCCTTAACAGTATGAGGTATCACTTCCTCCTTAACAGTTGAAGGTGTCTCTCTCTTGGGTGCCATCTGGTAAGATAGATAAAAACAAAGAATATAATTGATAACATATATTACTTAAGACATACCCTTAATAATGCGGAATGGAAGAAATAGATGACTCACAAAGAATATAATTGATAACAGATATTAATTAAGACATACCCTCAGCAGCCCTGCCTATAAATTGTTTGTTGTAGTATAATAATAATACGAATCATAAAACATGAGAGTATAATAATGATACTAATCATAAAACTATTCAAACACAAATCTCATACATATGATTTGGTTTATCAGTCACAAGTTGCTTCTTATAACTATCTGTATAAAACTTGTTTATAAACTACACTAATATTGATCACAAATTAGTAGGAGAGATCACAGTTTTTATCATTCACTAGGTGCAAAGCCTCTTTGCCATGGAATAAGAGATATGGGGTTCATAGGAGACTCTGGCCTTTGGGATGTCATTGATCTCAAAACAAAGTTTATAAACAAGTTTTCATGTCCTTGCTGCTACAACTTCTGAGTGCAATTTGAATAAAAATATTATATAATTTTAATAGCTGACACCAGTTTATATACTATATTTATACTGTACTTCCGACGAGGTTTTACTTTCATAAATCATCCATCAAATAAGATATTCACACCGAGTTTGATCATAAAATTCTATATGACTTTGAAAAAATATGCCAAATGTAGTTTGGTACACTTGATATGAGGCCTGGCATCTTCTTGAGGTTTTTTTATTAACTTTTTTATGGGTGCTAAGGAATTTTCCAATCCCCAAAGATATGGTTTTTGAATGATAGAGATTCCCTTCTATCGTTCTTATTTGACTCTTGTTTGCTGCAATCAAGGTTAGATTGGACGAGATGGGAGGTGCCTCAACCTAATATGTTGTTGAACTCTAAATTCATAAGTACCCAGTCCCCAACCTGCTTATCTCTGGACTGATCATCCATATCAAGTATGTCCACAGGAGAACAAATCATTCCAGTTACAACAACAACTTAGTTTTGCAAAGAAAAATAGGAAAGAATGACACAACTTTCCAGACAAATAATGGGCATTCAATTGTCCAGTGCATGTTTTGAAGTAAGGCATTCTTCTGAGCTAGTTTATACTTTTGAATCATGCTGGAATATTGGATAATTTAATTTCTATAACTCATGAATTTTGGGTAACCCATAATAAACCAATAAAGTATACTTTAAATTGAAGTGCCCAATGGATTACAATAAATTGTCATATACCAAACTTGCAAGTATAATTGCTATATGGACATCAATTAGTATCTATTTGATTTGAGTGACATCAAACCAATAGTTAAGACTCTAATAAAAAGCCCACTATACCATCTTAATGGGTTGACTCCAGGACCAAGGTGTTCAAGTAAATGACATTACTGATCGACTAACACAAGTGATAGAATGAAACATTATAAAATTTCTGGGAGGATATATATATATTATATTCTTTTTTTTTGTTTTTTTATATATTTATTTACTTAATTCCTTCGGGGAACAGTAACTAAAAGGATTTATTTACTTATTTTTATATACTTTTGTTTTTATTTTAAAAAAATTTCTTTTTTTCTTTCTTTTTAGCTAATTGCTTTCATATATTCTTTTAGATAATTATGTTATAATTACTTTATTACTATTTTTTTATTTATCTACTACATAATAATTTTATTTGTTTACTCGATATTTTATATATTTATATTTATTTTAATATTTGTATTATAAAGCATACATCTATTCACCTCATTTATCTATATACTATTTGTTTCTTAGTTAATTTATATATAAACCATTACATGTTTATAAGCTTTTATACTAACGTATATATATTTATATATACCTTATTTGAGGGAGAAATCCTTTGCTGATGTCGTGTGATCTTCACAACATCAAGGTCCCTCCCCTCAACTTCCTAACAAAGCTCCTTCTTTATTCAGAGGCGAACCTGCATTGGTGATCTCTGATAAGAAGGAAAAGATCATGGCTGCTCCTTTAAAATTGGCTTTGTCGAAAAATTTTCCTATGCAAGGCCACCTATTGATGCTATTCGCAAGGCCTTTGAGGCATTTTGTTTCTTGGGTTCTTGCAGAATAGGTGTTCCTGATTCCAAACATGTGCTTATTGAGCCTTCAATGTAGGAAGACTTCCTGCGTCTTCGTGTTAGAGATTTCTGAAAGAAGAATGGAGCCTTAATCCTGATCAAAAACCCTAACCCTAACCCTAACCCTAACCCCAGGTCAAAAAACCTAACCCTAACCCTAACCCTAGGTCCTCATCAGTGTCTGTGTCAGTGTGTGTGTGTGTCGTGTTTGTGTCTGTGTCACATGTGTGTCCTATGAGAGGGAGAGAGAGAGAGAGAGAGAGAGAGAGAGAGAGAGAGAGGGTTAGGGTTTACCTAGAGGAGGAGGAGGAGGAGGGGGAGGACGCGGCCGGAGGGGGGAGTACGCGGCTGGAGGCGGGTTGGCGGGAGGGAGGAGGGGGCACCGGAGGGAGGAGGGGAGCCGGAGGGGGAGGACGCGGCCGAGGGGGGTCACCGGAGGGAGAAAGGAGGAGCCGGAGGGGAGAGATCGAGAGCGGATTTGAATTTTGGGAGAGGGAGAGGGAGAGATCGAAGGAAATGGGGGGAATCAGCCCTAAGTAAAAACTTTAGCGACATTTTTAGCGACGCCAATAATGACGTCGCTAAATTCTAAATTAGCGACTATTTAGCGACGCCAATAATAACGTCGCTAATTTACGTCGCTAATTTAGAATTTAGCGACGTTTAGCGACGCCAATAATGACGTCGCTAAATTAGCGACGTTTAAGACGTCGCTAATGACGTCGCTAAATGTCCAAAATATATACGTCGCTAAAAACGTCGCTAAACGTCGCTAAATAAAACATATTAGCGACGTTTAGCCACCTAAATTGAACTTATAGCGACTAATCTTTTAAAAACTAAATAAAAGTCGCTAAACGTCGCTAAATGTCGCCAATTAGCGACGTCTAGCGACGTTTTTACATGGAGTCGCTAAATTAGCGACGTTTTTAAATAGAGTCGCTAAAAAATGTTGCTAATCCCGCTTATTCTAGTAGTGCTAGATCATTGGTAGGGAAGAATATTGTGCTACCGGCTATCCCGATCTCTAAGGGCCCCATGCAGCATGGAACAACCCTGCTAGGCAAGGACTCCATGACTGGTCAAGTTTACGCGTGCTGCGGCACATACAAGACAAGTTTATATACAAGTTTATGTTACAAGACAAGTTTATGTTTATAAAACAAGTTTATGATCACAAGTTTAAGTATATGCTTACAAGTTCAATTTTTTTAATGACAAAGTAACAAGTTATGTTGTAGCGACGTTAATGTACATTTAAGTTTACTCGACAAGCGTACCCTTGGTCATCCGGGTTGGCTGCAGTATCAGTGGTAGCAATATTCTTGAAAGCATTCATTTATTAGTAATTAATTATAGCAATTCGTAGGCATGGTTGGTCGTGCAATGAATGTTTGTCTACTCGTTAAGCTCGTCCCTTTTAATTCATTCTTTCGACGCGTGCTTAGGGGGCTAAGTTCTGCTCGGGTGAAGGTCTGCAACCCTGGTCCTTATTTGGCTTAAGAGTTGTGGTCCCGACCCAGAGTAGTTCCTATGCCCTCTTGCCGCTCGTCGTCTTATTTCCTTTATAGCACTTATTATCAGTTCTTTCAATTGTATTCTTAAGACAAGTACATTGGTACCGTATAAGTCTCGATCCGCATTTATTTTTATGTCTCTTTTCTGTTGTATGTTGTGATGTGTTTGGTCTATCATCTTGAGCTCCTTTGTGGTACTTGTTGCTTGGTTTTGTATGGCCAGATTACCCCGAGGAGAATCAGGGTCCACCACACTTCTAGCAAGATGATTCGCACTCGTAGGACTGCGGTCGAAGCTCGCGAGTGGGTTTTCTTCCTCCACCCCTAGTAGTGTTTGTTTGCGAAGAAAAATTTATACAAAATTGTCACGCCCCGCTCCCAGAATACTGTGTGAATACGATGACTGACATGGCCAATCATACATTGCAGAATATCGAAGTAAGCCGCAATGTGCTAAGGTTGTCTAGAAGACAAATGGGTGAACTCTAGCATGCTATGACGTCAGTCCTAAGGCCGACAAATCCTAGTATCTCAATCCATCAACACAAGTACAAGAATATATCATATATAAAAGTAAGAAGGCGTATCAAATTATGTAATCCCCCTGATTTTCAAGAAAATTAATTTTTTGGATTTTTACATTTTCTGGAATTTCTGGAATTTTCTGGCAATTTTCCCTAATTTAAATCAGGTGTTTTAATTATTAAAAGATTTTTAATTATTATTAAATCATATTAAAATATTATGAAAATAATATTTTATGGTGTAAAATAGAAAACCAGACATAGGGTAATTTTCCGGGAATTTATTGGACCCCGGATGAATTTTAAAAGCCCAAAATACTAATTTAATTATTAAACCCAAATAAACCGGGTTTATTTTAAAATAAACCGAACCAAACCAAATTGAACCAAACCGGGTTTATATTTAAACCAAATTCGTTATCGGGTCGGATCCGGGTCCAACCCAGACCCGACCCATTAACCCGCTGACCCGACCCGCATTCATTATTGGGTCGGGCCGGATCCGCAGATCGACCCGACCCGTTGAAACCCGACCCGCATCTCTTCTTCCCCAAACCGCTCCCCGACCCCTGAGCTCCCCGCGCCGGAAACGCCCGCCGCCATCGTCCGTTCGCTGCCGCGCCGCTCCCTCTTCCTCTCCCTCCACCGGACGACTGCTCCGCTCCAGCTCCCCTCACCGGACAACCACTCACCTCCCTCCTCCACCTCTATATAACCCTAGTCGCCGGAGCCCAATTCTTCCCGCCTCGCCGCTGCCCTCCGCCGGAGCCCGTCCTTGTCGTCCCCAGCAGCCGCCGGCCGAACCCTAACTCCTTCCTCCCCTGGCTCCGCCTCCCTCCGCCTGAGCCGTCCTCCGCAGAGCCCGCCGTCCAGTCTCAGACCCTCCAGCAGTGGCCGCCCGAGTCCAGCCGACGCCACCCGAGCCTGCTCCGCCCAGCGCCACCCTCCTGCGTCGATGACCCAGGCCAACTCCGGCGAGCCCTCTCCGGCATACACAGAACCCTAATCGAGGACACAGCCGGACACAACAACCCTAGGCCGGACACAAATAGTGGACTCAGGACACAGGAACAGTAAACCCTAGTGAACAGGACACAGGACACGATTTGGACACGAAGGACTCGGGTTTTTCAGACCCACTTCAGGTATTCATAACTTTTTGCTCGTAGCTCGGAATTCGATTCCGTAAATTGTATCGCGTAGCCTGTATGAACCTCTCGGTGCCCGGACAAACCGCTCGGGGCATCGCGTCCTGAGGTGATCGTGAACCGCGATCCAAAACAGGAAAAATCTATGCCCTATTTTACCTCGGAACTGGGTACGCCCCGCCAAACGGGATGACTTGGTCGCGTGCGGTCTTCACAGATACGTGCGCGTCATTGATACGGATGTGCGGGCTTTCGCAGAAGCTGATTCGGATGTGCGTGCACACCGGGATCAGTGCGTATCCGCGGACACCGCCCCGTATCCGTACTTTCTGTTTCTCGCTGTAACTTAGTGTACACAAGTCAGATCGAGACGAAACTTACGCCATTGGACTCGTAGCAATACGCTGGTCATGTGAGCCAAGTTTGGTTCGATTCTGAGAACGTTGACAAAATCGTGTGTCGTGGGCCCCACAGGCTCCAACCGACGGGCGATTTTGAGAACAGCTCATCGAAATCCAATTCTGGAAGTTCCGTTGAGTTCGTATCATTGTTCCTGACCTGTTGACACTAAGTTAGACTGTTTTTGAGACCTTTGACCCTGGCGCATTTTTCGGTGCAAAGCGGCCCACAATTGGACCCCGCCTTGACCCGAAAATGACGTTTTTGCCCTTGTCTCCAAATTGGACTCAAGGACAGGCGTTCCTAGCTGATTGATGTGTTTTGGACCTGATGGTGATGTCTATTTCAGCAACCGGAGTACTGCCTGGAAATCCAGCTGAAGCTCGAGCTACAACTGAAACAGGAAATCCAGGCAAGTGTACCTTGCCATAAAATGCAGTTATTGATTCATTTTTATTCTCTTGCTTTAATTTCTGTGAATGTTGTACTTGCCCTATCAAGTATTTTATACCCAGGACACCTGACACAAAGCATGATACAAAATCTTCCTGATTATTCAAGGGGGTTTGCATAAGATATAATTTCATGATTTAAGCTTCATTTTCTTAGAACTTGATAAATGACCGATTGCATTAATTTAATCTTGCGTAACATGAACATTGAGATCTGTGACGTGAGATTCATTGGGTGGGGAGAGTATTACCATATGTCACGCCCCAGTCCCAAATACGTAGGACTAGGAACACGTAAGCATGCCAGCCGCATGGATATGTCAACTCCAATATATGGAAACCATAACCCATACGTACGCTGTAATATGAATATAAACTCACATGTGGTATATATAATGTCATAAGTCACAGATATGCTAATCTCATCCACACAACAAGTCATAGAAAAGAAATACTAAACTAGAATAAGGAGTCTGAAATATCTAAAATAATAGTCGGGTGGAGACAAATCCACTACCCATGACTATATCCAAAACTAAAATGAGAGAGGAGTATAAAGTCTCCAATGTAAAATAATGTGAAGACAGAAGTCCATCAGCTAAAAGAATCCATCGCCAGATAATCAACGATGCTCATAAGGTAAGATCTCCTCGACAGAAAATAATGCGTCAGGTCCAGGCCCGTACTCCTGCAAATACTCAAGAGAAGATACACATGGCAGGGGACCAGGTCCTCAGAGGGACGTAATAAGATACACAAAACACATGCCAATTTGAATACAGTAAACATGTATATAATTTGAAAATAAATAAGTACGTTGTACAAGACAATCTATATGAATGCAAATGAGGACAAGTTTTCAACGTATGGGCAAGGGTAGGCTACTCGATCTAATCCTCACAACCTCACGCTTGTCAGTGGACATCATCAGCCGACATACCTCTGGGGTAGCGACCCTCGGACTCCATCAATCGACATACCTCGGGGGTAGCGACCATCGGATACGACCCACCATAGTGCGTGCTAGTGACTACGGTGTTACCAGAGTGGTTAAAAGCCCATACGCCTAATGATTGTCCTCTATGATACTAAGTGTCAAGTGTGTGTCAACATATCTAATATATAGTAATGACTGAAGGAACTACACATGCAATAAATAAACAGAATAAAATAATTATACATAAATATACTAAGCATGTAAAATACTGTAAACAACTTGGCAAGGTATCTTGCCTGGGGTCCTGCTGCTGGTATGAATCAGAGTCCAAGTCACAGTCCAAATAGCCTATGTATTACAAATTTATCACGTCAAAAGATAATTTATTTTAATTTATTTAATTCTGTAATAATTACTCTAAAATTCTATTTTAATCTTATTATTCTGATTTTTAGGTTAATGCCTAAATTTTGTCCAAAGGAATTGAATTTTATCGAGACTCATGGCACACAAATCGAGGCGATCTGTTGACCGAAAAGTCAACTGACACAAACTTGACTTTCATGCATGAATTCCTGTAGATTTCAGCGTCAAAAACATGCTGGAATTTACGGCTCGTCCGAATTCAAATTCGTTTGGAAATTATGGCACATACAAGTTTCGTATCGTGCACCGATGGTTAAATTTTACCCTAGAAGTTCTATAGAATTAACAATATAAAAATACTTTGAAATAAATTCTGGAAAGACATATGTCAATGATCTTGACATTATCTTTTCGAAACTTTAAACGGTTCATGATTCTGATTCCTGGTTCTCCCGAAATCACGAAAACATCGAAACACGTCTATTTTCGGACATGCTGTGTTCTACGAATTTTCCAGAATTTAATAATAATTTCGTAAAATAAATTATATAATCAGAAAGCTAACCTCAATATCTTTCTAACACAAAAAACTAGGCCTCATTTGGAGTCCGGAGCTATGCGCAATGGCTTCTGGAAGATGAAGGAACCCTAGATGGCAATTCTCCAAAATTCGGCTGAAGAAAAATCTAAGAAATAAACTTAAACTAATATATATATAGAGGAGAGAGAAAGCAGTCGCGGCTCAGATCTTGACACGTGGCAGCCATCCAACGCTGTCCGCCCCGCAGTCACTGACAGGCGGGCCCGACACTGTTTGCTGCGGGAGGCTGACAGGTGGGGCCCCTTTTTGCTGACTGGGCAAAAATTATTTCTTTTTGGGTTTTCTTTTTCAGAAAATAGTTTTTAATTCAGTTTTTGATAATTAACTCAAAATAAATGCTAAAAATAATCAAAAAATTCCCAAAAAAATATAGAAAATATATTTTATTATTTAGAACCTAAAATAAAAGTTTGGGATATTTTTATTTAAGTTTGAATATAAAATAAATTCTTCAAAGTCCTAAAAAATTAGTGTTACTAGTTTTTAATTAATTAAAAATTATGGAAAAATCCCAATAATCTAAAATAGCCTAAAATAATTCCAAATAAATATTTATATAAGTAAATATACTAAAAAAATTTATTTTCTAATTAACTAAGAGAATATTCTAAATAAATTCAACATCTATAATAAATATAATAATATAAAATATACATAAAATACATATTTTGGGTGAGGGAGTTTACACCATATCAAGGCTGAATATATATTATATACTGTTATCTGGAAGTGTCCTAGTCTCTGACACAGAGCTTTGGCACCTGTACTGGCCCTTCGAGAAAACACTGCTATGATTTCTTGTCACTGATCCTGTAGTAGTCTCAGCCTGAGTATGAATAATAACTCTCACTTGCATGATCACTTAGCTAGTTTAATTATTTACCCAGATTTGTTTGATAGCAACATCGGCATGCCACTGTCTTAGACTTATTAATTTCTGATGCTACTCTTGAGTTTAACATCTTGGTTGACTTGCATGTTCATTCACTGTATTATGGCTCGTATTCTTCTGTACCTTGTTACGTCCCTCTGAGGACCTGGTTTTGTTCTTCAGTTATAGCAGACGAGATCTACCCTGAGGTGTACGGAACAGGGGCACTACTCGGAGCAGTACCTGAACCTGAGGACGAGGTGATCGCTGAGGACTTCTCCTGAACAATTGCTTCGCCCTGCTCAGTATTATGGCAAATAGACTTTAATTCCTGTTAATTTAAACTCTTTATTTCCTGTCTTTGAGAACTTGTGTAAACAGACTTAATATAGGATTGTTCTCCGATTTTATTTACTTTGACTGTTGTTGTTTAGTATTTCTTTTGATGTTATTGCTATCTTATATCTGTGGATGAGAATAGTAAAACTCTGACTGATGTAATACAGCTTAAGTATGCCCGATGGATCCATTAAATTGGGTTTGTCCATCGGTGCATGCTGCTGGCCATAATCACGCATCCAGTCCCTCGGTATTTTGGGACTGGGGCGTGACATAGTTTTTGTGGTGGCCCATGCAGGTCAACGACTAAATTGTTCGGTTTCAACTTAGGGACCGAACATGCCTGCAATAAGAATAGGATAAGTTTTTAGGATCTCATCCACTTGCTTGCAAACATTCTTGATATCTGTATCGTATTTCAAACTAATTTTTGAATTGCATCTTGCCTTGACTCCTGTGCGTCTCTTATAGTTTATTGTTGATGTAGAGTAATGGATTCACGAGAAACCGACGGAACTCCAGTAAGAACACCAATAGGTGCTGAAACTACCTACGGAGAAGATGAAGTAACGCTGTTGAGTGGAGATCCCTCTACTCACCGAAGCAGACAAGCAGATCCGCAATCTTCTAGATTTCGGCGTGATGATATTCCACCTCCATCCCAGTTTCCTCCACAGATGCCTGTCTTTCCACCAGGCCAAGCAATGAACGGACAACAGATGTTCCAGATGTTCTACGCAATGATGCAAGCTCAGCAACAAGTTCAAACCGAAGCCCAACATCGTGAGGCTGAGTACTTGAGGAACAGTCTAGTAAATGCACTGGAGCAGGCCAACCTACCAGCTAGAAGGCAACCGACGGGCTCTATCACAGACTTCCGCCAGCTAAAGCCCCGTACTTTCTCTGGCAAGGAGGGACCAACAGAAGTGCATGAATGGCTCACCAATATTCGGCATCAATTAGAAGCAGCTGAACTACCAAGAGAACGTTGGATGACCGCCGTCAGAATGCAATTGACGGACAATGCTCATCACTGGTGGCTATCCGAAGAGACCAGGCTCGGACCAGACTGAGTTACTTGGGAAGAGTTCTCCAGACTCTTCCAGGAGATGTACATACCTGCTATCGCTCGATCTGAACTTCGGGACAAGTTCAAACGCCTCACTCAGGAAGCTATGACGGTGGAAGAGTACAATGCCGAGTTCATTCGTGTAACGCCCCGATCCAAACGGTTACTTATGGAACACTTCGCTGCTTCGACTCGGTTGAGAATCGAGTCTCGGGGAAACCTTACCGAATCAACACGGACGAAGTGCAATGAACCCTTCGAATTAATCGAACGGCTTCTATTGAAATAAGTCCAAGAGTTTTGTTGGTTGCTTTGTTTCTTGGTTTTGTGTTGCTTTGTGTTTTGAGTTGCTTTCGATGACTTGGTTTTCATGATTTCGCTTTCTCGCTTGCGCGTTCTTTCGAATCGTAAGGGAAAGAGATAGAAGTATGCTAACCAAGTATTGTTGCATTTTCAGGACGCATAACCAAAGAGTGAACGTCGCTTAAGGATTCCCCATCCTCTCGTTCGATTCATTCGGTGAGTGGCTTAGGCCCTTCAATGAATCCTTTAAGTCTGCATGCCAAATGAAAAGAATCTCTAGTTCACTAAATGTTGCCTCACTAAAAAGATAAGTTAAGGAATGAACTGCATGCAAATATACATAAAGTTTCTGCTTTACTTCAACTGAATGTTACCCCTTATTTACTTGTTGCATCACTATATCGTGCATTGAACATTCATGGTTAGTGTTTGTGTCAAGTGTAAAAGAAGAAGAAGATAAATCTAGTAGTCCGCCCTGACGTCCGGTCCTACGGGATCTTGGGGGGTGTGGCTATTAGATTGTTATATGCTTGCTAATGTTGTGCATCATAAGAGTTGGTTTATAAATGTTTGCTTGCCATGCATGGGTCTCGGACAACTTGTGCACAAGATAATAGTCTCTCGATCGGTTTCTGGCGCATTGGAAATCGGTCGGTCCGGAAGGGATTGTGAGAGCACCCTGACGTCCGGTCCTACGGGATCTTGGGGGGTGTTGTTGTCCAATAATGGGGAAACTTATGGACCGTCATATAGATAGGGCGCATGCTAGGTTTACCTTCTTGCATACCTATCGTTTCGATATCGAAGAATGATTCATAAGTTTATGCACATATGTAAATTGTGACTAACTTGTGTGTCTGCTGCAGGGATAACCGCTCGGCCGTGGGTAAGAAATATTATATGCTTATGCTAAATATTGTCTATGTTTTCTTGCAAGAATTGTTAAAAAGAAACTAGACAACCAGAAAGATCATCTAATAATGTTAGCTTCACATGCTTTACTTAGTGTGGATTTCTAAGGTGAGTTTGGCCACGGTCGCTCACTAGTACATGTGGTAGTACTGACCCACGTTTGTGGGCAAATATCCAGGTGTTGGGAGCGAGAGTCTGGCAAGCATCCTGAACCTGAATCAGCGTGTGCGCACCCTTCCTTAGGACTGTGTTCGTGCTGCTTCCTTCGCTGCTTACCTCTCCAGTGGGCTACTCTCCTTCTGCTAGATGTTTTGGTTATTTTGGTCCTACTACAAGGGCATAATATAATGGGCGTTGTGGCTAGTTTTGGGAATATAAAAAGAGTTGTGAGCCATCTAAGGCATATTTTGTAACTCAGCCAAGCAAGCATTTTGTAATCCAAATCTTCAGTATTCAATAAAAAGAAAGTATTTTGTGTGCTATCAAATGTGTTCAACTTTGGTTCTCTGGTTTTACTCTGTGCCTATATATGTATATTTTGTCTAACTTGTCTTGTGCAGGTATGTTGCCTGGTGCAAGCGCAACTTAGGCTTGCACGGCATCGCGCCCAAGCGAGGACGAACGGTTCCGTAGGGACCAAGCGAGGACGAATGGTTCCGTAGGGACCAAGCGAGGACGATAGGCCCTACGGGATCGGCCCCTACGGGATCGGGGCGTGACAGGTGGTATCAGAGCATGGCTTTACGTCCTTTGCCTCTTCAAACATCGTCTTCGAAAATGATATAAGTTTTTAAGCGATTTCAAAAGTCCCGAATTTCGAAAATAGATTTCAAATCTATAAGAAGTAAATCGAGAGTATGAAAGGTCCCTAAGAATATGAAAACCTAACGTCCCATGCAATAAGTCTATAATACGTTATGAGACTAATGCAAGCTACTCTCTTTTGCAGCAAAGATGACAAGAACAGGTGCTGATAACCCTGAGTCATCACGCGCAGCTAGCGTGAGCGATGATCAATTAGATAGACTGATTGCAATGTTACAAAATCAAAATGATCGTCATGCTGCACAACAAGAACGATTCGAGGCTCAGCAGCAACGAGCAGATGCTAGAGCCTCGGCACAACAAAAGCAGCTTGACTCCCTGACACAAATTGTAACAGCACTAGCAGCGCACAGTGGTGCATCGGGCACCGCCGCAACACCTGTGACTGCCCCGACCATGCCTCAAGGTGCAGGATTAGCAGAAACAAATGAGCCTCCTCGCGCGGCCGGAAAGTCTACCTTTAAAGGCGCGAAATTCCTGAAGTTGAACCCTCCGGAGTTTGAAGGCAGGACCACGCCGGATAAGGTGATGGACTGGATCGCGAAGATGGAAAGCTTGTTTAGCTTTGCTTCAATACCGGCGAACAAGAGGGTGGCGTGTGCAGATATGCAACTACGGTTACGTGCACACGACTGGTGGGAAGTCAAGAAAACAGACCTTGCCACCAAGCATCAGGATGGCAGGATCACTTGGGGAATGTTCAAGGAAGCATTCCTTGCTCACTATCTTCCACCGGCTGTCAGGCAGAGAAAAGAAGACGAGTTCACCGAACTTAAGCAAGGGAGCATGTCCGTCGAAGATTATGAGTCAGAATTCTCCAAACTTGCTAAGTTCGCTAGCTCGATGATTCCCGACGAGGGAGCCCGCACACATCGGTTCATAAAAGGCTTAAACGATAACCTAAGAAAAGATGTTATGAACCGGGAGTGCAAAACCTACATACAAGCCTTTGAGGCAGCGGTGCAGAACGAGCAGTTTACGCCGCAAGGTGCTGTGGAGAAGGCACCCGCTCCTCGAAACCCTCCTGCTAAAAGATACCACAACGGGGAGAAAAAGGTCGACACCGAGAAACAGGTCAACGCAAGCGTGTATCGCGGAAAAGTGTGCAGCCACTGTGGTCGTACAGGTCACCTTAAAGAGACTTGTCGTTTGCTCCACAAGCTATGTTTTAAGTGTGGGCAGCCTAACCATGAATATCGTGACTGCCCGAAGAGGAAAGTCACTGTGAACCCAGGGGATGATACAGGTGTAGAAACTCATACCCCTCCGGGTCCTGCTCTTGACCCAACTGATCAGATAAGAAGGCCGAGAGTTTATCAGTTGAATATTGAGCGTGATGAGAGTGGACACGATGTTGGTGAGTCTGTTTCCTTTGATCTCTTGATGCATAGTATATCGCCTCCTTGATTTCTTAAGTTTCGTGGACGAAACTTCTTCTCAGTGGGGTAGTATGTAACGCCCCGATCCAAACGGTTACTTATGGAACACTTCGCTGCTTCGACTCGGTTGAGAATCGAGTCTCGGGGAAACCTTACCGAATCAACACGGACGAAGTGCAATGAACCCTTCGAATTAATCGAACGGCTTCTATTGAAATAAGTCCAAGAGTTTTGTTGGTTGCTTTGCTTCTTGGTTTTGTGTTGCTTTGTGTTTTGAGTTGCTTTCGATGACTTGGTTTTCATGATTTCGCTTTCTCGCTTGCGCGTTCTTTCGAATCGTAAGGGAAAGAGATAGAAGTATGCTAACCAAGTATTGTTGCATTTTCAGGACGCATAACCAAAGAGTGAACGTCGCTTAAGGATTCCCCATCCTCTCGTTCGATTCATTCGGTGAGTGGCTTAGGCCCTTCAATGAATCCTTTAAGTCTGCATGCCAAATGAAAAGAATCTCTAGTTCACTAAATGTTGCCTCACTAAAAAGATAAGTTAAGGAATGAACTGCATGCAAATATACATAAAGTTTCTGCTTTACTTCAACTGAATGTTACCCCTTATTTACTTGTTGCATCACTATATCGTGCATTGAACATTCATGGTTAGTGTTTGTGTCAAGTGTAAAAGAAGAAGAAGATAAATCTAGTAGTCCGCCCTGACGTCCGGTCCTACGGGATCTTGGGGGGTGTGGCTATTAGATTGTTATATGCTTGCTAATGTTGTGCATCATAAGAGTTGGTTTATAAATGTTTGCTTGCCATGCATGGGTCTCGGACAACTTGTGCACAAGATAATAGTCTCTCGATCGGTTTCTGGGGCATTGGAAATCGGTCGGTCCGGAAGGGATTGTGAGAGCACCCTGACGTCCGGTCCTACGGGATCTTGGGGGGTGTTGTTGTCCAATAATGGGGAAACTTATGGACCGTCATATAGATAGGGCGCATGCTAGGTTTACCTTCTTGCATACCTATCGTTTCGATATCGAAGAATGATTCATAAGTTTATGCACATATGTAAATTGTGACTAACTTGTGTGTCTGCTGCAGGGATAACCGCTCGGCCGTGGGTAAGAAATATTATATGCTTATGCTAAATATTGTCTATGTTTTCTTGCAAGAATTGTTAAAAAGAAACTAGACAACCAGAAAGATCATCTAATAATGTTAGCTTCACATGCTTTACTTAGTGTGGATTTCTAAGGTGAGTTTGGCCACGGTCGCTCACTAGTACATGTGGTAGTACTGACCCACGTTTGTGGGCAAATATCCAGGTGCTGGGAGCGAGAGTCTGGCAAGCATCCTGAACCTGAATCAGCGTGTGCGCACCCTTCCTTAGGACTGTGTTCGTGCTGCTTCCTTCGCTGCTTACCTCTCCAGTGGGCTACTCTCCTTCTGCTAGATGTTTTGGTTATTTTGGTCCTACTACAAGGGCATAATATAATGGGCGTTGTGGCTAGTTTTGGGAATATAAAAAGAGTTGTGAGCCATCTAAGGCATATTTTGTAACTCAGCCAAGCAAGCATTTTGTAATCCAAATCTTCAGTATTCAATAAAAAGAAAGTATTTTGTGTGCTATCAAATGTGTTCAACTTTGGTTCTCTGGTTTTACTCTGTGCCTATATATGTATATTTTGTCTAACTTGTCTTGTGCAGGTATGTTGCCTGGTGCAAGCGCAACTTAGGCTTGCACGGCATCGCGCCCAAGCGAGGACGAACGGTTCCGTAGGGACCAAGCGAGGACGAATGGTTCCGTAGGGACCAAGCGAGGACGATAGGCCCTACGGGATCGGCCCCTACGGGATCGGGGCGTGACAGGTGGTATCAGAGCATGGCTTTACGTCCTTGGCCTCTTCAAACATCGTCTTCGAAAATGATATAAGTTTTTAAGCGATTTCAAAAGTCCCGAATTTCGAAAATAGATTTCAAATCTATAAGAAGTAAATCGAGAGTATGAAAGGTCCCTAAGAATATGAAAACCTAACGTCCCATGCAATAAGTCTATAATACGTTATGAGACTAATGCAAGCTACTCTCTTTTGCAGCAAAGATGACAAGAACAGGTGCTGATAACCCTGAGTCATCACGCGCAGCTAGCGTGAGCGATGATCAATTAGATAGACTGATTGCAATGTTACAAAATCAAAATGATCGTCATGCTGCACAACAAGAACGATTCGAGGCTCAGCAGCAACGAGCAGATGCTAGAGCCTCGGCACAACAAAAGCAGCTTGACTCCCTGACACAAATTGTAACAGCACTAGCAGCGCACAGTGGTGCATCGGGCACCGCCGCAACACCTGTGACTGCCCCGACCATGCCTCAAGGTGCAGGATTAGCAGAAACAAATGAGCCTCCTCGCGCGGCCGGAAAGTCTACCTTTAAAGGCGCGGAATTCCTGAAGTTGAACCCTCCGGAGTTTGAAGGCAGGACCACGCCGGATAAGGTGATGGACTGGATCGCGAAGATGGAAAGCTTGTTTAGCTTTGCTTCAATACCGACGAACAAGAGGGTGGCGTGTGCAGATATGCAACTGCGGTTACGTGCACACGACTGGTGGGAAGTCAAGAAAACAGACCTTGCCACCAAGCATCAGGATGGCAGGATCACTTGGGGAATGTTCAAGGAAGCATTCCTTGCTCACTATCTTCCACCGGCTGTCAGGCAGAGAAAAGAAGACGAGTTCACCGAACTTAAGCAAGGGAGCATGTCCGTCGAAGATTATGAGTCAGAATTCTCCAAACTTGCTAAGTTCGCTAGCTCGATGATTCTCGACGAGGGAGCCCGCACACATCGGTTCATAAAAGGCTTAAACGATAACCTAAGAAAAGATGTTATGAACCGGGAGTGCAAAACCTACATACAAGCCTTTGAGGCAGCGGTGCAGAACGAGCAGTTTACGCCGCAAGGTGCTGTGGAGAAGGCACCCGCTCCTCGAAACCCTCCTGCTAAAAGATACCACAACGGGGAGAAAAAGGTCGACACCGAGAAACAGGTCGACGCAAGCGTGTATCGCGGAAAAGTGTGCAGCCACTGTGGTCGTACAGGTCACCTTAAAGAGACTTGTCGTTTGCTCCACAAGCTATGTTTTAAGTGTGGGCAGCCTGACCATGAATATCGTGACTGCCCGAAGAGGAAAGTCACTGTGAACCCAGGGAATGATACAGGTGTAGAAACTCATACCCCTCCGGGTCCTGCTCTTGACCCAACTGATCAGATAAGAAGGCCGAGAGTTTATCAGTTGAATATTGAGCGTGATGAGAGTGGACACGATGTTGGTGAGTCTGTTTCCTTTGATCTCTTGATGCATAGTATATCGCCTCCTTGATTTCTTAAGTTTCGTGGACGAAACTTCTTCTCAGTGGGGTAGTATGTAACGCCCCGATCCAAACGGTTACTTATGGAACACTTCGCTGCTTCGACTCGGTTGAGAATCGAGTCTCGGGGAAACCTTACCGAATCAACACGGACGAAGTGCAATGAACCCTTCGAATTAATCGAACGGCTTCTATTGAAATAAGTCCAAGAGTTTTGTTGGTTGCTTTGCTTCTTGGTTTTGTGTTGCTTTGTGTTTTGAGTTGCTTTCGATGACTTGGTTTTCATGATTTCGCTTTCTCGCTTGCGCGTTCTTTCGAATCGTAAGGGAAAGAGATAGAAGTATGCTAACCAAGTATTGTTGCATTTTCAGGACGCATAACCAAAGAGTGAACGTCGCTTAAGGATTCCCCATCCTCTCGTTCGATTCATTCGGTGAGTGGCTTAGGCCCTTCAATGAATCCTTTAAGTCTGCATGCCAAATGAAAAGAATCTCTAGTTCACTAAATGTTGTCTCACTAAAAAGATAAGTTAAGGAATGAACTGCATGCAAATATACATAAAGTTTCTGCTTTACTTCAACTGAATGTTGCCCCTTATTTATTTGTTGCATCACTATATCGTGCATTGAACATTCATGGTTAGTGTTTGTGTCAAGTGTAAAAGAAGAAGAAGATAAATCTAGTAGTCCGCCCTGACGTCCGGTCCTACGGGATCTTGGGGGGTGTGGCTATTAGATTGTTATATGCTTGCTAATGTTGTGCATCATAAGAGTTGGTTTATAAATGTTTGCTTGCCATGCATGGGTCTCGGACAACTTGTGCACAAGATAATAGTCTCTCGATCGGTTTCTGGGGCATTGGAAATCGGTCGGTCCGGAAGGGATTGTGAGAGCACCCTGACGTCCGGTCCTACGGGATCTTGGGGGGTGTTGTTGTCCAATAATGGGGAAACTCATGGACCGTCATATAGATAGGGCGCATGCTAGGTTTACCTTCTTGCATACCTATCGTTTCGATATCGAAGAATGATTCATAAGTTTATGCACATATGTAAATTGTGACTAACTTGTGTGTCTGCTGCAGGGATAACCGCTCGGCCGTGGGTAAGAAATATCATATGCTTATGCTAAATATTGTCTATGTTTTCTTGCAAGAATTATTAAAAAGAAACTAGACAACCAGAAAGATCATCTAATAATGTTAGCTTCACATGCTTTACTTAGTGTGGATTTCTAAGGTGAGTTTGGCCACGGTCGCTCACCAGTACATGTGGTAGTACTGACCCACGTTTGTGGGCAAATATCCAGGTGCTGGGAGCGAGAGTCTGGCAAGCATCCTGAACCTGAATCAGCGTGTGCGCACCCTTCCTTAGGACTGTGTTCGTGCTGCTTCCTTCGCTGCTTACCTCTCCAGTGGGCTACTCTCCTTCTGCTAGATGTTTTGGTTATTTTGGTCCTACTACAAGGGCATAATGTAATGGGCGTTGTGGCTAGTTTTGGGAATGTAAAAAGAGTTGTGAGCCTTCTAAGGCATATTTTGTAACTCAGCCAAGCAAGCATTTTGTAATCCAAATCTTCAGTATTCAATAAAAAGAAAGTATTTTGTGTGCTATCAAATGTGTTCAACTTTGGTTCTCTGCGTTTTACTCTGTGCCTATATATGTATATTTTGTCTAACTTGTCTTGTGCAGGTACGTTGCCTGGTGCAAGCGCAACTTAGGCTTGCACGGCATCGCACCCAAGTGAGGACGAACGGTTCCGTAGGGACCAAGCGAGGACGAATGGTTCCATAGGGACCAAGCGAGGACGATAGGCCCTACGGGATCGGCCCCTACGGGATCGGGGCGCGACAATTCGTTTGAGTCGCTTCGCTCCTACCTTGATCCCGATAGAAGTAGAGAAGGCCGAGAAGTTTTTCGACGGACTCAACATCGAACTACAGAAACTGATTGGATCTGTCGCACCAACTTCGTACACGGACGTCCTTGTTGCAGCTAGACGCATGGAGCGCGTCACCAGGAGAGAAACCAGTCTGAAGAGGCCTTCCACATCAGTACCAGCCAGAGCAAACAATGGAGAAGCTGCCAAGAAACCTCATCTGCATCAAGCACCACAGGGATCTGCATCCAAAACCCTGACTCTTCCTACTTGTTATTACTGCGGCAAGATAGGCCATGTTGAGAAGGAGTGTAGACGTAAACACGGACTGTGCTTAGGTTGCGGATCCAGACAGCATGCAGTGAAGGATTGCCCTGAGCGTAGAGAAGCACCAAGAGCGAACCCACAAGCTCTACCAGCACCAGGAGGACATCAACCAAGGCCACCCTTGGCACATCAAGCAGCACCCTACCAGCAAGCCCAGCAACATCAGAGAGCACCACCTCAAGGACGCGGCCAAGTTTTCACGATGACTGTGGGAGAAGCGCAGAACCATAGAGTTGCTAATGCGAGTAAGTCTTTATAGTTGTTTCGTTTCTAGCATTTCTGTAGTTTGTGCCTGCTGGTTCGTGACCCTAGACTTAACCTGATAACTTTAAACCTGTTAATAATTGATAACCTAGGGTTAACCTAGAAATTTTGAACTTGATAATAACCTAGAATTGTTAACCTGATAAGTTTTGAAAATAACCTGGTTTTCTAAAACTGTAATTTTCTAGATTTCCCACATTTGGGAAATTGCATAACTTTTAATGCTTAGGAAAATAATTTTTCCTAGGTGCTCCTTGATTTTGATGTGCTTCGAACAATGGTTGCAACCGTGTCATCTCTGTTGACCGGTTAATCTTTGATTGCGAGGACGTAATCCTCTTAAGGGGGGTAGATTGTAATCTCCCTGATTTTCAAAAAAATTAAATTTTTGGATTTTTACATTTTCTGGAATTTCTGGAATTTTCTGGCAATTTTCCCTAATTTAAATCAGGTGTTTTAATTATTAAAAGATTTTTAATTATTATTAAATCATATTAAAATATTATAAAAATAATATTTTATGGTGTAAAATAGAAAACCAGACATAGGATAATTTTTCGGAAATTTATTGGACCCCGGATGAATTTTAAAAGCCCAAAATACTAATTTAATTATTAAACCCAAATAAACCGGGTTTATTTTAAAATAAACCGAACCAAACCAAATTGAACCAAACCGGGTTTATATTTAAACCAAATTCGTTATCGGGTCGGATCCGGGTCCAACCCAGACCCGACCCATTAACCCGCTGACCCGACCCGCATTCATTATTGGGTCGGGCCGGATCCGCAGATCGACCCGACCCGTTGAAACCCGACCCGCATCTCTTCTTCCCCAAACCGCTCCCCGACCCCCGAGCTCCCCGCGTCGGAAATGCCCGCCGTCGCCGCCCGTTCGCTGCCGCGCCGCTCCCTCTTCCTCTCCCTCCACCGGACGACTGCTCCGCTCCAGCTCCCCTCACCGGACAACCACTCACCTCCCTCCTCCACCTCTATATAACCCTAGTCGCCGGAGCCCAATTCTTCCCGCCTCGCCGCTGCCCTCCGCCGGAGCCCGTCCTTGTCGTCCCCAGCAGCCGCCGGCCGAACCCTAACTCCTTCCTCCCCTGGCTCCGCCTCCCTCCGCCTGAGCCGTCCTCCGCAGAGCCCGCCGTCCAGTCTCAGACCCTCCAGCAGTGGCCGCCCGAGTCCAGCCGACGCCACCCGAGCCTGCTCCGCCCAGCTCCACCCTCCTGCGTCGATGACCCAGGCCAACTCCGGCGAGCCCTCTCCGGCGTACACAGAACCCTAATCGAGGACACAGCCGGACACAGCAACCCTAGGCCCGACACAAATAGTGGACTCAGGACACAGGAACAGTAAACCCTAGTGAACAGGACACAGGACACGATTTGGACACGAAGGACTCGGGTTTTTCAGACCCACTTCAGGTATTCATAACTTTTTGCTCGTAGCTCGGAATTCGATTCCGTAAATTGTATCGCGTAGCCTGTATGACCCTCTCGGTGTCCGGACAAACCGCTCGGGGTATCGCGTCCTGAGGTGATCGTGAACCGCGATCCAAAACAGGAAAAATCTACGCCCTATTTTACCTCGGAACTGGGTACGCCCCGCCAAACGGGACGACTTGGTCGCGTGCGGTCTTCACAGATACGTGCGCGTCGTTGATACGGACGTACGGGCTTTCGCAGAAGCTGATTCGGATGTGCGTGCACACCGGGATCAGTGCGTATTCGCGGACACCGCCCCGTATCCGTACTTTCTGTTTCTCGTTGTAACTTAGTGTACACAAGTCAGATCGAGACGAAACTTATGCCATTGGACTCGTAGCAATACGCTGGTCCTGTGAGCCAAGTTTGGTTCGATTCTGAGAACGTTGACAAAATCGTGTGTCGTGGGCCCCACAGGCTCCAACCGACGGGCGATTTTGAGAACAGCTCATCGAAATCCAATTCTGAAAGTTCCGTTGAGTTCGTATCATCGTTCCTGACCTGTTGACACTAAGTTGGACTATTTTTGAGACCTTTGACCCTGGCGCATTTTTCGGTGCAAAGCGGCCCACAATTGGATCCCGCCTTGACCCAAAAATGACGTTTTTGCCCTTGTCTCCAAATTGGACTCAAGAACAGGCGTTCCTAGCTGATTGATGTGTTCTGGACCTGATGGTGATGTCTATTTTAGCAACCGGAGTACTGCCTGGAAATCCAGCTGAAGCTCGAGCTACAACTGAAACAGGAAATCCAGGCAAGTGTACCTTGCCATAAAATACAGTTATTGATTCATTTTAATTTTCTTGCTTTAATTTCTGTGAATGTTGTACTTGCCCTATCAAGTATTTTATACCCAGGACACCTGACACAAAGCATGATACAGAATCTTCCTGATTATTCAAGGGGGTTTGCATAAGATATAATTTCATGATTTAAGCTTCATTTTCTTAGAACTTAATAAATGACCGATTGCATTAATTTAATCTTGCGTAACATGAACATTGAGATCTGTGACGTGAGATTCATTGGGTGGGGAGAGTATTACCATATCAAGGCTGAATATATATTATATACTGTTATCTGGAAGTGTCCTAGTCTCTGACACAGAGCTTTGGCACCTGTACTGGCCCTTCGAGAAAACACTGCTATGGTTTCTTGTCACTGATCCTGTAGTAGTCCCAGCCTGAGTATGAATAATAACTCTCACTTGCATGATCACTTAGCTAGTTTAATTATTTACCCAGATTTGTTTGATAGCAACATCGGCATGCCACTGTCTTAGACTTATTAATTTCTAATGCTACTCTTGAGTTTAACATCTTGGTTGACTTGCATGTTCATTCACTGTATTATGGCTCGTATTCTTCTGTACCTTGTTACGTCCCTTTGAGGACCTGGTTTTGTTCTCCAGTTATAGCAGACGAGATCTACCCTGAGGTGTACGGAACAGGGGCACTACTCGGAGCAGTACCTGAACCTGAGGACGAGGTGATCGCTGAGGACTTCTCCTGAACAATTGCTTCGCCCTGCTCAGTATTATGGCAAATAGACTTTAATTCCTGTTAATTTAAACTCTTTATTTCCTGTCTTTGAGAACTTGTGTAAACAGACTTAATATAGGATTGTTCTCCGATTTTATTTACTTTGACTGTTGTTGTTTAGTATTTCTTTTGATGTTATTGCTATCTTATATCTGTGGATGAGAATAGTAAAACTCTGACTGATGTAATACAGCTTAAGTATGCCCGATGGATCCATTAAATTGGGTTTGTCCATCGGTGCATGCTGCTGGCCATAATCACGCATCCAGTCCCTCGGTATTTTGGGACTGGGGCGTGACAAATTATATGTCACATATGATCATGAAGCTAGTGAATAAAAAATGCTGCACTAGAGAGTATAATTATACATGATCAAATATATCAGCCATGGTCTAATATATACATCATGTTGACCGAAGTCAGAGAAATGATCTCAAAATAAGGGACTAACACTGCCTCTTGCTAAAATACTATAAAATAAAATAACACTACGAGGGGTGGAGGAAGAAAACCCACTCGTGAGCTTCGGCCGTAGTCCTACGAGTGCGAGCCATCTTGCTGGAAGTACGGTGGATCATGGTTCTCCTCGGGGTAATCTGGCCATACAAAATCAGTGGGGTCAGGACCCCAAGCAACAAGTACCACAAAAGAGCTCAAGGTGATAGGCCAAACGCATCACATCATACAACAAAAAAGGGACATAAAATAAATGCGGATTGAGACTTGTACGGTACCAATGTACTTGTCTCAATGATATAACTGAAAGAACTGATAAAAAATGCTATATAAAGAAAAGTAAGACGACGAGCGGTAAGAGGGCATGGGAACTACTCTGGATCGGGACCACAAACCTTAAACCAAACAAAGACCGGGGTTGTAGACCTTCACCCGAGCAGGACTTTATACTCTAACCATGCGTTGAAGAAAATAAAACTAGAAGAGCGAGCTATAATAAAAGTAACAACATTAATTGTACGACCAAGCAGCTCTACGGTTTGCTACAATTAACTAACTAGGGTTGTCACGGGCCTTATTTACGAAATGCATATTTTAAGAATATTGCTACCACCGGCACTGCAGTTAATCCGGATGGCCAAGGGTACGCTTGTCTAGTAAATTTGAAAGCACAATCAACATCACTGCAACATAACTTGTTACTTATCAGAAACAGAGATTGAACTTGTAAACATAAACTTAAACTTGTGATCATAAACTTGCTTTATAAACATAAACTTGTATATAAACTTGTCTTGTAAGTGTCGCATCACGGGTAAACTTGGTCAGTCATGGAGCCCTTGCCTAGCAGGGTGTTCATGCCGCATGGGGTCCTTAGAGATCGGGGTAGCCGGTAGCGTAATATTATTCCCTCCAAATGATCTAGGTAATTCTTATCTTGTTTAGTTATTATAAATTATTTCAAGTTCTTGAGTCGTAGACACTTGAGAACTCCCTAGAATGACGAGTCACAAGTACGAGCTTTTCATGAGTTATCGTATTAGCATCTCGCAATACATTGGGCAATACTCACACTCGATTTTTTGATGCCAAATGCAATGGATTTCATACACAAATATTTTTACGGTGTTATAAAGATTGTAAATTTGCACATAAACTTGTCTCATGAACTATATGCAAAACTTGTCTGGTAACATAAACTTGTATCAACATTAGGAAGCACACAATAGTAATAACTAAAAGGAATTATTAAAGGGACATAATTAAAACGAACACAATATGCGCATAAGAATTTCTAGTCGCATGCGCCCACTGGCCGCATGGACTCACTGGCCACACGCACTCACAGGCCGCATGGACCCAAGTGCTGAGGTGATGTGTCATAAATAAAGTGTCGGTGAAGTGACATAAAGTGATTGATGTGACATAACATAAAAGTATGTCAGAAAGAAAAGACAAAAACATAGAAAGACGTTCCAAGTTTTCAGAGTTATGCATCCGAGGGAAGGTGGCCGCATACTCCGCTTGCCACATAAGTTACTCGCCCGCATGGTGCTCTTTGGACTTAGTAAATTTCTCATTCGTTCAGCGAGTGAATACACAAGGAGTTCAAGGACTTAGTTCCATAACACTTTTTGTAATAAACAGTCATACATCCAACAAGATGGATGCATGCTGGAAGGTATATGCGACACAGAGTTCAGGCCGCATGGCACTCTCTGTCGCATATGATGCTGGCCGCATGAGCACTTCATCTTTTCCAACAGGAAGTTCAGCCAAGGCGAAAAAGCTCCAAAAAAAATTTGAAAATTGTTTCCTTTTAAAAATCTCATTTAAAGTCCAAATCCAGCAAACCAAAGCTCAAAATCGCATGAAATCAAATGCTCTATCATATGGAACTATTGGTTTCGAAAATAACAAGTTTTAATAGATCAAAACCAAGAAAAACTCATAAAACTAGGAAACCCTAACCTAAAACTCAGATATACAAAAATCTGCTCATCAAAACCAAAAATACCAAGAACTAAAAATGATTAGAAACACATGGAGAACATTTTTCATCAAATACATTTTTTAAATAACATACATATAAAAAATTCAAAAATTAAGACTTCACCATTGAGCAAGCTGTGCTTGCCTTGGGTGGCTCCTAGTCTCTACCTCTCTCGGTCCAAGTCACAACAGCTTCTCCTTAGGGCTAGGGTTTGGCTAAAGGGAGCTTGAGGGAGAGGAGGAAGAAGGAAGTAAGAACAGTAAAATGAGGAATGAGTGAGGAGAGAGAAATACTCATATATATACTAAGAGAAGAGGAAATATGGTTTAGTCATGGGTCAATCAAACGAACTGAACCGAACCAAGTGTCAATTCTATATGCAGGTCCTAAACCGGGTATATAGCAATGCTAATGGATATTCTACTGGTCTCGGGTAGTCTCTCTCAACAACAACAAAAAAATAATAAATAAAATAACAGGTACTAACATGAGAAATACAGCAAGAATACATTATCAGAAAAAATTAAATTCTAGAAATTCAAGAAACACCAAATCTGGAATCGAGTGTGACAAAAACTTTTGTGTTATAAACTATTGAAAAGAAAGAAAAGTACAAAAAGATCCTAAACAAAAATCTAAGTACTTTTGTGTTATAAACACTCTCTAAGACCAACACTAAGTAAGCATGTGGCAAAATATTATATTATTAGTGATCTTGGTACTTTTTACCTAAGTTTATTTCATGCAGCAGAAGATTTGAGTCAGATTACTTCTTTCGAAAATATATCTTGAAAATAGTTTGCATATTCAATACAATCAAGCATACAGTAGGGACAATATTCTATCGTGCAATGCACATCTTGTATCGTGAGCCATATTGATTAACTCTAGGAACAAAAGTAGACTCTAGTAGACTATTCTTCTCAGATCAAGACAAGGTGCATCTAGTTGACTTATTCAATTCAGTTCAATAGACAGTAGCATATTCAAGTAAAACATGCAAGTCTAGTAGCAGTACATAATTCAAGCTATAATCAGAAATTAATACATCACTTATTCAGTGATTCTTATCCTTCGTCGAACGGTTATCCCTACAACAGACATACAAGTTAGCAACAATTTGCATAATCATAAGGGTTCTATTTCCTGTTCGTCCCTGTATCAAATAGTTAGGTATGCAAGAAGACAAACCTAGCATGCGCCCTATCTATATGATGGTCCCCTCTGTGGGATTAGTAGTTGGGACATACAAGCCCATCTCACTAATAGACCTATATATACCCTCCCATAAATAAGGACTTCTAGCCTCAGGGTATCCAGATCTCTCCTAGGCCAAACGATCCTCAGTACCCAGGAACCGCTCGAGAGATAAATATTGTACACAAGTTATCCAGACCACATGAATGAATACAAGTTCCTATCAGATAATCTCTATATGATGCAAGAAAACAATGAACAAGCAATTCTTCTATACTAGCTCTTCTTCAATTTGATCGTAGTGATGTACGGCCGTTTGTAACCATCGATATACGAGGCACGTATCCATCGATATACCAGATTTGTAGCCATCAATATTCTAGCCGAGTTCAAATGAATTCTATGTTCAAGCAGTCTAGTTCCTTTAACAAGTAACAAGTAAGAAGCAGTTATATAAATCTAGCATACAATTTCTATCTTTTTCAGTATGATAGGGAACAGGCAAGAAATCTCTATTTGAGCAAGCATGGCTGCAGTTATTCTATCTCTTTTATAACTAAGCATACAATTCTACTCTTACTTAGCATACATGGATTCACAAGTTCAAGCAATCTTTTACTCTTTCTTATTAGCATGGAATTAGTTTATTCAATAATCGTGTCAGTGTGACCTAGCATGCAATAATCTATTCTTTTACGTAGCATGGCAATGGTTCATTCGATAGAGGTGACCGTGTAACTTAGCATATAATATTTCTATCTTTTACTAAGCATGGCAAGGTTCTTTTCAATGACAAGCAATATGAGTTCTCTTATTAAGCATGCAGAGTCAGGTTCTAACATTCTTCTATGAAAACTATCGCCTTAGAATAAGTAGTATAAAACTTAGATTCATTATTAAGGCATGCAAGAATCAGAGAATAAAGTTTTGCCTACTCACCTAGATCAATCGTCTCGTGTTTCGATCGAGGAACTCTTCGAGAAGGCTCCTGCTCGAGCCAGCCAAGCGATATCTCTTGTACATAGTGCCAACGCGAAGTGGGACACTACACTGGAGGACAGTTATTTGTATATTTTTTACGAGAAGCATGGCATGTAAGACATGCAATCATAACTGCTCATTGTCAGTTAGAATAGTATGCGCACTTTAGAAGTGGTCTGGAGACTGGCGCACTTTTGGAAAGATTGGCTATACAAGCGCTCTCTTAAAAAAGTAGCCGTGATGGCGCACTTCTGATGAAATTGGCACATCAGCGCACTTTTGATAAAATTGTCACAACGGCACACTTTTGATAAAATTGTCACAGTGGCACACTTTTGATGAAATTGACACAGCGACGCACTTTTGAAGAATTGGCACAATGGCACACTTTTGATAAAATTAATACAACGATGGGGTCGCTAAATGACAACCTAGGTCTGCGTGTCACAGTCCAGATGTAATAATGACTTCTGACTCTCGGTTTCTATTCCAACCTGTCAGATTCGTCGCATTTAATACTCTGAAGAAAAGTAGACTTGTAAATTGTACGCATGTCTACACTGATGAAAGCAGCTTGAAAGTGTGCCACATTTTTGTTCTCTAAATAGTGCGCCACCCTTTGAAAAAGAAAGAAAGTACGTTATCCTCTAAATAGAGAGAAAGTGCGTCATTCTTCCTTTGTTAAGTTTATTTATAGAAAACTGCGCCATCTTCATACGACGCACTTTTTATGCTTCTACAGTGTTATTGCTTTTCTATGATATTTTAGCAAGAAGCAGTGTTAGCCCCTTATTTTGAGATCACTTACTCTGACTTCGGCCAACATGATGTATGTATTAGACCATAGCTGGTATATTTGATCATGTATAATTATACTCTGCTAGTGCAGCATTTTGTATTCACTATCTTCATGATCATATGTGGTATATAATTTATAACGCCTTTTTTACTTTCATATATGATATACTCTTGTACTTGATGTTGATGGATTGATATACTAGGATTTGTCAGCCTTTAGGACTGATGTTATAGCATGCTAGAGCCACTCATATGTCGTTTAGACAACCTTAGCACATTGCGGCTTACTTCAGTATTATGCAAGGTGTGGTTTGCCATGTCAGTCCTCGTATTTACCTAGTATTCTGGGAGTGGGGTGTGACATCAGTAAACCAATATCTCTTGTACATAGTGCCATCGCGGAGCGGGACACTACATACTTAGCCACCGAGAAAAAGTTTTGTCCTCGAAACTTCAAGGAGAAACTTTTGGTATCCAGAGCAGCGATAGTCCTCATCCCTCGCCATCCTCAATCGAAAAACTCTAGTGATCAGAAATCACATCTCCTAAGCAATAAAATAATCCAAAAAAATTTGCCCGCATCTTTGAGAATATTAACGGACTTATTGTATGGAACGCTCATCTCAGCAACGATATCGATAGGCAAGGAATCACCATCTAAGAACTACAGCGAAAGGGCGTAAGGCCAGAGGATCGAGTTGCTCTGATACCATTATGTCACGTCCCGATCTCCCGCGGTCCCAATCGTCCCCGTTGGACGTGAAATCATCTCGTCAGTACTCCCGCGGGACGATCGTTCTCATCGGGATGTGATGCCGTGCGAGCATAGAGTTGCTCTTGCACAAGACAACGACGTTTGTTATCTAGGTTATCATTGAACAGATCGAGTTTGCAATGGAGGAGCAGTGTTACAAATAATAATCCATCTGAGTATACGAAGCAAAGCTCAAGGCACTAGTTTCTCTGAATACAATGACATCGTTCCATACATTATGTCCCTCTATACAAAAGCATCTCAAAATATCTTGATACATCTTAAGGCATCAACTCTTGATCTCCGGCTCCTGAGGATGAGGATATGTTATCGCTTCTTCGGACGATCCAGTACCTGCGAACAAGCAAACTGGTGGGGGGTCAACACTTTGGGTAAAGCACTGGTGAGTATAACAATGACAAACAGAGGCAACATTCACTAAAATCAACACTAAGTAAGCATGTGATAAAATATTACATTACAAATGATCTTTCTAGTTTCACCTAGGTTTATTTCATGCAGTACAGGATAAGAGTCCGATTACACTTCTTTGAAAAATATCTTTGAAAGCCACTACTTATCATGCGAAAGGGATGACCTATCTATATGATGATCCTTGAGTTTCTCATGATTAGTAGCGGTGTTATCACGGCCCAACACTGCACTAATATACGCTCATACTAGCTGCTTTGATATATGATCCAGCTAATTAATAACAGGACACCCGCCTGATAACGATGACTTCTTTATCTTAAGGTGTCCTAACTCTATCTGGCTTATAGCAGCTGTGACTCATGGTTGCTCTGCACTAAAATATGCTCAAATTAGCAACCGGGACTCACTGTTCAGCACTTCAATAATATCCATTGTCAGACCGATGCAATGCATGCTACTTTATCAGATAAACTCTATTATGTACATGATATAAACAAGCAAACCATCTATCTCTTCTTTGTGCGGACAGGCCGCCATCTCTTATTTTAGTTCAAGCATTACAAATAGTTCTATCTTTTAAAGAGATAAGAAAAATATGCACACAATCTCTATTAAAACAGACATGGCATCGTTCTTCTATCTCTTTAACTAAGCATGCAGTTCTACTCTATCTTTAGAATGCGATAAAAATATACGAACATTATTGTACTCTTATTTATTCGCATGTCAGCGGTTCGTTCAATAGCAGTGACGATATTCTAAGCATGCAACATTCTTTTCTATACTAGCATGGCAATGGTTCTCTATTTAGACAAGCATATAAGTTTTCTAGTTAAGCATGCATGTTCTCGTTCTATCATTCTCATGTGAACATTATCTACTTGAAAAACAAGCATTATAAAGCTCAGATTCATTATTAAGGCGTGCAAAAATCAGAGAATGAAGTTCTGTCCACTCACCTAGATCAATCGTCTTCTGGTTCAACAATGAGCTCTTCAGAAAGGTTTCCTTTTTGAGTCAGTAAGCCGATATCTCTTGTACATAGTGTCATCGCGGAGCGGGACACTACACTTAGCTCCCTGCTCATGCGTCCGTGTATGCACATAAAATGAGCGCATGAGCGCAACTAATGCGCACAAGCGCCGATGTCAACGTGCAAAGTGCAAAGTGTGCCACTTTGCGCCCTTTAGCCCAAGCTCGAGTCCGATTCCGAGTCGCTAAGCCCCTTTGGGACTTAGCTCCTATGGAATAAATTCTAAGAGCATGACAAAAAGCTTAAAATCTTCCATGAAGGAGTTAATCATTTTTCATTCTAATAAAGTACCCCCATATAGTACCCATGTGCCCCACCATACCCTATGTGCACACCTCAACATAATCAAAGCATTATATTGAGATACCCACTTGGTGGTGTAGCCAATGTGGGACTATCTTTACTAGTTCAAAAGCAAAAACACCAACAATGTTGAACATTTATGGATTATACGGGATCTTCTCAAGGTGGAGTATGAGCATCAACTACACGAATTAGTTTTAAAGGTGGATCTGACAAGTCCAAGGTGGAGCAATACGTTGTGGTTGATACACGATTTTGTGGTCGAACGGATTAAGATGATAAATTGTTGGATCTCCTGGGTGCTCGATTAGCGAGAACGAACAAAGGTAGTTGAAGTGTGCTAAGGGTGCTCGGCTAGTGGGAACGAGCAAAAGGTAGCCGGGATGTGCTAAGGTTGTTCGGCTAGCAAAAATGAGCTAAGGTTGAGATTGTTGGATTGTATCTTATTTTCGGTTGAGCGCTCAAAAGGAGGGTGATAATGGAGTTGGTAATTTAGTCCCACATCGGATAGGAGGTGAGATCATGAGATATAGATAATTGGGATTGGTTTAGGCCTTACATAAAAATTTATTTTTAAGGCATATAGACCCAATCAAATATCGTACCTCATGGGTCAACTCCGATTCGGATCATACCGCGTTTCCAACAGTAGTTCGAGACAAGGACTGTGTCGTCCGAGTTGAACAATATGATTTGAAGACTTTAGGTTCCTGTGGGGATCAATTGTGGTCCTCCTTTGGTGTTGCGGTACAAGAACTCCTTGGCATGAGTTACAACTTTGGCCACCGATAGCCTCGAGGCCCATCTAAACGGGATTCTTGTGCTCTCTCCTCCCCTTCCTTCTTTCAAACAAACATATTCATCAGTTAGTAGCAGAACCTAGCATGCAATAGATAAACCAAATGCAAAGCCCCAGCACATGCAACAAATAAGGTGTTAGCTATGGGTGAGCATTATTCAGTTTTGGACTGAACCGAACCGATTAAAATTTTTGGTTCGATTTAAAAAAATGGGTTCGATTTTGATTTTTGGTTTCAATTTCGGTCTAAAATCGAAAAGCTAATAAGACTTATATAATTATGTAAATACTCTAAATTTTATGCATATTTTGTGATTAAAAATATGTATATTTTGAAAGCAATAATTATATGTATGTATTTTAAAGCTTAACTTTGATAATTTAACAACTAGTCCAACTTTGAATGTAATTTTGAAATACAATAAAAGTACGTATAGAAATTACAATTTTAATAAAATTTAACCACAATTTCACCTTTGAATCCGGTCCATTAAACAATAGAAATAATCCAACCAATAAACCGAATAAATCAAATAAATTATTTGGTTAAGTTCGGTTTAGGTTTTGAATTAATTTTGATTCAATTTTGATTTTAGATTTTTAGAATTTCAGTTTATTCAGTTATGACTATTTCAATTCAGTTTAAACCAAATAAATCGAATACTCACAATGTAGATCATAATAAGGAATATGTAAGTTGACAAGCACATACACGAGAGGACCAAATACATAATCTATTTTGACGTGTCTTATTTTGCAGTGTCTGAATTATGTTCAATACATGTCGGACACGAAGTGGTCTAGATTTTTAAGTGGACGTGCTTCCTAGTTGAAAAAAATAAAGGATGCAATCAAAGAGGTTTCTGTTGGTCGTGAAGTTGCAGATTAAGAGTTTCTCGTTCATGCAGTAATAGTGTCACGCCCCAGTCCCAAAATACGTAGGACTAGGATACGTAACTATGCCAGCCGTCCGTATATATGGCAACTCCAATATATGGAAATCATATATACGTGCGTACGCTGTATAATGAACAGTAGTTCACCAGTGGTAATATTAATCACAAGTCACAGGGTAATATCTAAATCTCATCCACAGAATATCACATATACAGGAATAACCAATAATCAGGTAAATAGATCTCAATAAACAAAAATCTAAAGAACGACAGTCGGATGAAAATAAATCCACTGCAGAAATATAATATAAAAGGAACCAGAATACACACCATAAAGAACAACATCTGACAATCACGAGGCTCGAAGAGAAGACCTCCTCGGAATAAATGTAACATGTCCGGATCTGTGCTCCTGCGAATACTCAAGAAAATATACACCTGGCAGGGGACCAGGTCCTCAGAGGGACATAGCAAGATACATAAAAATGACATGCCATAATGTAAATACTGAATAAATAAAGGGGTGTACTAACCATCTGAGTGAATGCAATTTAAAGACCTTGTAGTACGCATGGGAATGTGTGGGCTAGACATATGCTGACGTAATTCACTAATCGTCATGACTGGCTAGTATATGTGTCATATGCCCTCTGACTCAAGGGCACTCTGCAATCGTCCATCCCCGTGGAGCATGGAATGAAGGATAATACCCCATCCTCCTCGGAGAATGGTAATAGGAACAAGAAAGCCCTATGTGCAGAAGGCAGCGCAACAGGGTCAGAATCAGAGGGTGCCCACTTGTGCCTACTGCAGGAAGGCAGGACACACCTGGGATATTTGTAGGAGGAGACTGAAGGTGTGTTTGTTCTGTGGATCCGCTGCTCACCAGATGCGAGATTGCCCCACTGCACCTCCATTGGGTGGAGCACAGGATCAGAGAGTTGGAGCTAGGCCATCTATGGCACAGCATCATGCCCCGCACCAGCAGAGGGATACACCCCAGCAGGGCAGGGCTTATGCGTTGACGGTCGAGGAGGCCGATGCTACGGATGTTGGGTTAGCAGGTCTGTCTCTTGTTTCTTCTTCCTGTCCTTTCCATTCCTTGTGGTGTGCTTCATTAGTACCTGTTAGACTTTTTGTGCTGTGGTAGATAGTTTAGTGACCCTGATTAAGACTGTGATAACACGACCAGTAGGACCTTGATCTTGTATGTTGTTTAGGTAGAATTTCTTGACTGTGCTTGTTGGGGGTTTGACCTAGAGAGAGTGTGATTGACTTTAAATTTCTAGGACGAAATTTTCTAAGGAGGATAGGCTTGTCACCACCCCATTTCCAGAGCCGGATATTTTTTTTTATTTTTAATTTAGTTAATTGTGGATTATTTATATTTAATTGTATTTATATTTAATTATTGATTGTATTATATTTTTTATTGTTTGTTTTAGGATTTTGGCTAGCCTGGACCCATGTCAGACCCTAGTGGACCCATGTCCGACCCAGCCCACACCCTTGTGAGAATTATTTTGGGGCTTAGATTTATTATTTTATTTTTAGGAGGTTAGTTGGAGAGATTTGGAACTAGTTTGAGTGCTTTTGGAACCCGGAAACCGAAACCAAGTCAAGTAGGGGCGTTTTGGGAATTTGGAACTTGTAAACCCTTTATTTTTGGCATGGCCGGCCCCAACCTACCTCTCCAACCCGTGAGCATCCAGCAGCCCCCTCTCCCCTTTGGTTCTACTTCTTCTTCTTTACTTCTTCTTCTTCTTCTTCTTCTTCTTCTCCACTACTTCTTCTTCTTCCTTTCTCCTTCAAGTAAGTTTTCTTCTTTTTCTTCTCTTCCTTCTTCCATTTCTTACTTTCATGTGAACCCTAACCCTACATTCTTCTCCAACCTAGGTGGGTAGAGCTTAGATTTGGAGTTGGAGCTAGATTTGGGAGCTTGGAAGCTTGATTTGGAGGATTTAGAGCATTTTGGAGATTTTGGCTTGGGATTCCAACTCCCAAGAGGTAAACCCTAATTTTCTCCCTTGTAATTATTTTTATATAGTGTAATTAATAGTTTAGAACCTTCCTAGACCCTTAGGCTACCCGTGGGAGGAAGTTGGAACTAGTTTGGTTGGGTTTAGAGACTTTAACATTAGGTTTTGTGTCAATTTCGGGTGGAATCTGAATTTGGCCCAATTTTGGGTGATGCCCTAGGTTAGATGGACCTAGGTAGACGTTGTCGGGTGTCTTGAGGGTGAGTGCGTGTCTCCGTTCGGACACGGGAAGCCGCGTCGCGGAGAAACGGGCGTTTCGGGCAAATTTGGGGCTTTTTGTCGTCGCCGATTCTAAGTGCGTGTGCGTTTCCGCCACGGATCTAGAATCAATGCGGGAGTGCATTTTCTAGAATCTAGACATCGTGTAGAGTGCGAGAATAAATTTTGGGCCGATTTCGAGTTCGTTTGGTATGCGTTTCAGGAGGTTTTCCGAGCCGCGCACCACGTGTTCGTCGAAATGACCGAACGGCCATTTCGACTTGGTTTCCTCGTTTCGGGCTTGTGCGTGCGTTGGGTTAGTATCGGGGAGTGTGTGCTAGAGTTTTCGAGTTATATTTTATATATTTATAGGCGTTGGTGAGTGTCGGGGTCGTTGGGCGTGCGTAGGTGGGGCGTTGTGAGCGTTGTGTGCATCATTGTGGTAGTGTTGTGTTTGTGTATATATGTCTCTATATATATATTTATTTGTGTGTGTGTTCCTATATATATATATATATATATATATATATATATATATATATATATTCTATTTATATATATATATGTGTGGTTATGTGTTTGTGAGTGTGTTAGTGAGTGCTAGTGTATGTGTGTAGGTGAGTGCTTGTGTGAGTGTGTGCTAGTGTGTAGGTGAGTGTGTGTGAGTGTGAGTGTGAGTGAGTGCCTATATATATATATATATATATATATATATATATGAGTTTCAGTTTATGTATATATATATTTATATATATATGTAGGAGTGTTTGTGTGTGGGGTTGTGTGTTTGTGAGAGTGTGTGTGAGAGTGTGTGTGAGGGTGTGTGAGTGTGAGTGTGTGTGAGGGTATATGTATTTATGTTTGAGTGTGTGAGTGTGTATGTGTATATATATATAAATATATGAGTGTAGATATATATGTGTGTATATATATATAGATGTGTGTTTATATATGTATAGATATATGTGTGTGCTTATGTGTGTGTGTTGATAGTGTTGTGAGTGTGTGTGTGTATTAGTGTGTGAGTGTGCTAGTGTGTGTGTTAGAGTGTGTAGATGAGTGTGAATATATATATAGATATCTAGTTATATATATATAGATGTATATATATGTATATATATATATATATGTATATATATATAGGGGTGTGTATGTGTGTATGTGAGATGAGAGGGGGGGGGCAGAACCTGCTGCAGCAACAGCAGAATCAGCAGCAGCAGTAGCATAGAGCACAGCAGCAGCAGTAACAGGTAGCAGCTGCAGCAGCAAATCCAGCATCAGTGGCAGCAGCATACGCAGTAGCAGCCGCAGCAAACGCAGCGCTAGCAACAGCAGCAAGATCCAGAGTAGCGAGGGCTAGTGAGGGAGGAAGAGAGATTGATATATATATATATGTTGATAGATAGATATATAAATAGATAGATAGATAGGTAAATAGCTAGATAGATAGATATATGAGATAAATAGATAGATAGACTAATAGATAGATAGATAGGTATCTATAGATTTATTAGATAGATAGTTAGTTAAATAGATAAATAGATAATTAGTTAGATAGATGCATAGATAGATAAATAGGTATATGTTAGATAGATCAATAGATATCTCTAGATAGGTAAATATTAGATAGATAGTTAGATACTTAGATTGATAGATAGACATAAACATAGATAGGTAAATGTTTAGATAGATAGATAGATTGATAGATAGCTAAATATTAGATAGATAGTTAGATATCCATATCTATATGCATAGATATATATATAGATATATACATAGCTAGATAGATAGTTACATATCTAGGTATAGATATATATATTTATGTGTATAGGTAAGATAATGGGTATGAGTATATATGTGTGTGGATATATATGTATATAGGTAGATACCTACTTAGATATATATATATATGGTAGATATCTATATTACCTAGCCTAGGTTAATAACTAGGTGCATAATTAGTAGCTAGATAGCTAGTTAGAGGAGTTTAGAGCGGTATCTCAATACCTTGAGATACCGAGGTATCTCAATACCTTGAGATATCCAAGGTATTAAGTTTCGAGCGGGGTTTTTGAGCAATAGCCTAGGAATAGTATTGGAATAATTTTTATATGTATATGTGTATATATTTACGCGTGCTAGCATAGGTTTTAGCGGGTTTATGCTGGGTGCGTAGCCTAGGTTGAGGTATCGGATACCGAGGGTATCCCGGTATCTCAAGGAGGCGAGTTTGTGAGTTTTCTAGCTTAATGACCTCGGTTTGACCTAGAATTTCAGGAGCACCCTAGTTTGACCCAGACTTGACCGTAGTTGACTCGGTTAACCGCCAAAGTCAACTTTTGACCTAGTTTTGACCCAGAGTTGACTTTTTGGACCTAGAGTTGACTTTTTGACCCAGATTTCACCGGTTTGATCCGTTTGACCTAGAACGACCCTAGAAGCCTATTTTTAGTTATTTTATATTTGTTTAACTCATTAGAACCCTGTTTAACCTTGTTTTTCGTATTAGGTCCTTGCGACACCGGTTCGGATCGCCAGTTGCTCAGGACGTCAGGCGAGTACATTCTCTGATAGTTTTCATTATTTGATGATTATTATGATTCAGCTTCTAGTATAGTATTATCTGATTATTCTGGCATAATACGGGACACTGATTGATATTTCTGGATTCATTTACTTGCGACACGTACATTTCATGTTTCTGGCCTCTATTCTGGAATCACTACTGGCATCACCTACAGGCATCATTCATATTCAGGCTGGACTCATCTTGATTTGCGTGTCGGGTCTTGGATCCACTTGTATTAGTCGGGGCGGAGAAATACTCGAGTAGACATGTAAACATTCCTATCTGGCATCATCAGGAATCACTCCCTCTGGTCTAATCTGGAATGATAGCAGCCGCGCACCCAGTGCGCGGTGAGCCGTACTTACCCCTAGCCGTTTACATGTCGAAACAAGTATTTCAAAGACACCGAGTTCATTCTTTATAGTCTGGACTCTCATGCATTTCTTGACTTGTCTCACTTACATGTTTCTGGACTTGACTCACTACATGTTTTTTATGCTGGACTCACTACACGTTCATGTGCACAGACTTACTCTTAGTGTAGATTTCTTGTATCTTGCAGTTATTACTATCTTGCTCTGATATCCATGCATCTTTACCTTTATGCACCAGTTATACATATTTCCTTGTTTCATACTTGCTTCATTCTTCTTGCTACTTGCTATAACTGTTTTATAGTTTTTATCATTTAAATGGAACTGCTGTTAGAGATGTACTTGCTCCAGTCCTGACTGGACATATTTTTCAGAGTATCCGAAGGATTGGTGTCCGACGTTTTATGGACCTGAGCCTGTCGATGGTGCAGACAGGGACCCTCTAGTTTAGGGGTGATTTCCGGGTTGGTAGCCGGGATCACTGGGACTTTGTTGTTGTTTTTATTAGCTTTTAGCACCGGATTTGTCTCCGGTTTTAGATTGAGACCTTGTTTGTATATTATTTTGGATATTGTTGTATTATTATTTGATGTTGTGGTTGTTGTAGTAGTTGTTGTTGGTTAGACTTTATAGTTGTTAGATCTCTGTGTTATCTTATCGTGCTTAGATTCGTGATTGAGTACTTGATTATCATTGTGATATTTGCTCCTCCGTTTGGAGTTGAGATCTTGACAGGTTTATATATTGATTGTGTGGTTGCCCTCCTTTTGGAGAGGTCATGGCCGATTTTTGTGTGAGATTATTATTTAGATAGTTGACCTAGACAGCGTTCTACCGCCGATGCTGCGGCGTAGGCTGGACGTACCCACGACTCATGTCCGATTTTTCGGGTGCGGATCGTGACACTAACAGTCTCAGAAAATATCAAATAGCTAGAAACGCCTGTCCTTACGTCCAATTTGGACACAGGGGCAAAAATGACAGTTTTTGGTCAAAGCGGGGTCCACATGTGGGCCGCTTTGCACCGAAAAATGTGTCAGGGTCAAAGGTCTCCAAATTTGCCAAACTTAGTGTCAATAAGTCCAGAACGTCGATACGAACCCAACAGAACTTTCAGAATTGGATTCTGATGAGCCGGTCACAAAATCGCCCATCAAGTGGAGCCTGTGGGGTCCACGATACGGGATTCTGTCAACGTTCTCAGAATCGAACCAAACTTGGCTCACAGGACCAGCGTATTGCTACGAGTCCGATGGCGCAAGTTTCGTTTCGATCCGACATATGTACACAAAGTTGCAGCGTGTTCCAGAACTGACGGATACGGGGCGGTGTTAGCGGATACGCGTTGATTCCGGTGTGCACGCACATCCAAATTAACTTCTCCGAATTCCTACACGTCCGTATCAACGTCGCGCACGTTTCGGTAAAGACCGTGTGCGACCAAGTCATCCCGTTTGGCGGGGCGTACTCAGTTCCGAGGTGAATTGTGTCGTTGTTTTTCCTGTATTTGGATCGCGGTTCGCGATCGCCACAGGACGCGATGCTCCGAGCGGGTTGCACGGGCACCGAGATGGTTACATAGTCTACCCGACGCAACTGACAGAATTGAAATCAAAAATACGAGGAGAGAGATATCGTTACCTGAACAGGGCTCCAGAAACTTGCGTTTCTCATGTTCAACACGCGTCCGACACGTGTCAGGGTCAGGGACGGCTGTGTCCGTGTCCTCCCTATGGCATCTGAACGCTGCTGGAGTCGACTGGCCTCGACGGCCGGGCTGCTAAGCTGTGTCGGCCGGAGAGGAGGGTTCGCCGAGGAAGACGACGCTGTGGGCGGAGAACTGGAGCGGCTCGGGCGGCGCAAGGAGGAGAGAGGGGGCAGCGGGGAAGAAGATGGGGGAGCAGCTGGCTGGGAGAGGGCGGAGCCAGCAGGAGGGGAAGAGGGGACGGCGCCGGCGAGGCGGTGCGGGGTCGACGAGTGGGGGGCAGAGCCGCTCCGGCGGGCCGCGGGGACGCACAGGCAGGGAGGAGGAGGGGATCCTGAAGGAGAAGAGGAGGAGGATGTCTGAGGGGGCAGCGGGGAGGCGGAGGTCGGGTGGCCGGCGAGGGCGGCTCACCGCGGTGGCGCGGGCGGAGGCCAGAGGCGGCTGGAACGGGGAGAGGGAGCCGGAGGAGAAGGAGAGGAGGAAGGGGGAGTCGGCCAGCGGGGGGGGGTGTCTCCGGCGGGCGGGGGAGGCTCCGGCGGGGAGCTTGCCGCCGGCGGGGGAGGGGGCTGCGGGCTGTAGGGGGGGAAATAGATTTAGGATTTTTTTATTTTTATTTTTCTTTTCTTTTCTTTTTATAGAAAATAATATTAATAAAATATGTAAAATATCTATAGATATTTTTAGGATATTTCTGGGATATTTTCGGGATATTTTCGGGATCTTTTCGGGTGGGTCCCGCGTCCAAATGGACGGCGCAGGTTCACCGGCCAGTGAGGGGACTGACACCTCACACAAAATTTGCAGGAAAATCCTTATAATTTCATAAATTGCGTAAAGGTCCTATTTTTGGGAAATTGCGCAATTACAAAATTGTCTGGGAAAACACCCGATTCCGAAAAATACTAAAATTCACAGGATTGAAGGGAAAAGCTGTGTGAGGGTCCCGAGGGGGTGGGGGTGAGTCTGGGCAGGGACTGAGCCTGGTTTTCTTGGGTGATACGGCCATCATATTTATTAATTAATAAATACTGCGCACGGTGTTCTCTATTTATTTAGAGGCAGGTAGGGTCATAATTTCTCTACGGTGTCAATACACTAAATGTAGTATACTCAGTGTAGAATATTAACGTATTTTTGTTTGGGGAAAACAGGTGCAGGTTGGCCTCAAATCTCTAGGGGTACAGAGATGGGTAAAGAGCAAGAAATAAAATAGGAAATAAATACGGACTTTTGTAACGATATTTGTGCGTCTCAACCGAGGCTCAAAATAAAGCATCTGGGAGTTGCACAAAATTCAAGAAAATAGTCTAGCATGTCTAGGACAGGTATGTGAACTTTGTTCGGGGATAACTGTCAAGGTAAAGCTCCAGATAATTAGGTGATGGACAGGTGCACAAGTCAATAGGATATGCAAGCAAAATAAATTAATAAAATATTGCCATAAATCCTAAATTGTTAAAATAATCCTAAAAATACTGAAATCTGGTCGAGGGGGTTTACAATCTACCCAACTTATAAAAAATTTGTCCTCGAAATTAAAACTAAGCTGGGGTAGAAGTCAAAGACGGCATAAGATATAATTTAACAAAGTAATTTATATCTTGGGTTTACGAATAGGTTCGAAAAACGTTTACGCATGTCGCCCACACGCTTCCAAGTAGATTCTCCTGGCGCGCCATGCTTCCATGCCACGCGAACCAAGGGAATAGGTTGATTCCTCAATACCTTTTTTTTTCGATGATCAAGGATTTCTACGGGTTGCTCTTGATACGACAAGGTCGGCCTAATGGTGATCTCTGAATGGTGCCTCTAGTAGGTGATATCTCCAAGATGACATGACCGTCTTCTTTGAATTCCAAGGGACGATGATGACGGTCTGCCCACTGTTGTTGTCTGTCTTGCGCTGCTTGCAAGCGTCCTCGTATTACTTAACTGCCTTTACTGCGTTGACTACCAACTCTGGTTACGTGAATCCTTGTCTGGTAAAATGCTGACTGGTATGTCGGGCAATCTTACGATTTGCCTCATATAAGTAATATCTCCATGGCTTCAGAGTAATTACAACGGTTGCAAGTTCCAAATTCTTCTCATGCACTCATAATTGTCTAGATGCATATGCCATTACCTTGCCATCCTATATTAATACGCATCCCAAACTTTTTCCTGGTGCGTCTGTAGATCACAACCGCCTGATCCGGATAGAATAGTCAATACGGTGCTGTGGTCAGTCGCTTCTTCAACTCCTCTAAAGCGACTTGACACTCGTTGGTCCATAGGAATTCTTAATCCTAATAAGTCAACCTAGTCATAGGTGCTGCTATCCATTTAGTCAATTGTCCATCCGGGTAAAATCTATTTGGATTCCTGACAACAAAATGATCCATTCTTCATCGTAATACTTGGGTTCTGAACTTGTCCTAAGTTACGAGGCAAAAATTTTATGCTGTCAAAGTGATGCACGTACCAGGAAAGTAGGTAGGTAGAGAAGGTCATTCTTAAAGATAGTACCGTTTACAACTGCAATCTAATCTAATAATAGGGTTTGGTAAATACCCAAGAAACAAACAGAAATGGCTACAGAAATAATACACTTTCATATTTATACTAAGTACGAGGTTTTGTCTTTCCGAAATAAGGGAAGACGGAAAACAGTAATCAAGAGTTCAAGGGAAAGGTAATAGATTAGAAGTGTGGGGATCAAGGCATTTAAAGAATTCAATGGGCTTTGTCAAAGCAGTTGTGGATTGAAATATTATTTTTAGTAATTCCTATTCACATGCTCGTATCAGTACAGTTACGTAACTGATACGATATGCTCAGACATATCTAGAGGGCAAGTACATCTGTCTACTAATCACTATATATCTCAATCCACGTAAAGTAGTTAAGCGAAGGACGAACCAAGTGCACTATGGTTGATCATACCGTAATACACTGATTCTGAAATGTATTAGTGTAGTACTCCAATAATACATATGTTATGAACAAGCTTGATAAAGAATAAGCTTGCAAAACTAGGCTATAGTAGCAGTATAAGTCAAGGTAGTATAGTAAATATAAGTACGCTAGATTATGATATGAGAAATTACAAAATAATTCAAATTCACAAAAAGACAAGACTCTACAATTTCTACAGTTTTTATTCTAATTCCTTGTCTAAGTCGCTAGTTGACCCAAAAGAGGTATGGCCTTCTAAGTTCTACAATCTTAATAAACATTATAGGCTGTCTGCCTAAAACAGAGATTTCAAGAAAGTCCGCGTAAAGCAAGGGTTCGAGGTTGTCTGCGTAAGACAGGGATAAAATAATTTGGCTTAAGGTAGAAATCTGAAACTGTCTGCGTAAAACAAAATTTCAAATTGTCTAGCAAAGGTAGGGATCCAAGTAGTTTGGCGTAAATCAGGGATTCAACTGTCGGCGTAAAATAGGTTTCAGAGTTATCCGCGTAAAACAGAGAAGCGTAAAGTAGAGCTTCAGAGCTGTCCGCGTAAAAAGTCTGTGCGTAACATTCTGCGTAAAAGTCTGGGTGAAAGTCTGGGCGTAAAAGTTTTGCGCTAAAAATCTGCGCCTAAACTTAGCGGGTCGTAAAGTCTGTATAAAAGTCTGCCTAAAAGGTTTGCGTAAAATCTACCAGCTAAAAAGTCTAGCATACGTTGCACCGTAAAGTTATACAAGAACTCATGAGTTTGTCAGTTAAGTTAATGAATCCTATCCTCTGACAAAAGTACTTGCACAACGATCGAGTGGTCGGTTGTGACGATGAATTTGCACGGGGACCCAGGTTGTCGTTTAGTGACTTATTGGATACAAGTCATCTACGCTCGCGTTGAGACCAAAACCAGATGTCCTGTCAAAAGCTGTTTCTTTTTGCACAGGGCTCGAGGCGTATCTCTGCATTTAATGCACAAGATTGGGTCATGGCTGGGGAAAGCTAAGGCTGTGAAAAAATACGCTCACATCCTATCATATGTTCTACGCCTAATCAGGTCACTCTAGGCTGGTTATCTGTTCTTCATGAATCATCAGGTTTACGTAGGGCAGTTACCTACGTGGTTTTCATGACGCAAGATAAGGAAGACTAAGGGATCGAGGGTAGCAGTCGTCATAACTGCGGCGTAAATGAGAATCTCCTGCATAATTTGGCTTTTACGCTAACAAGAAAGTCATTTGGCTTTTACGCCAACTAGGCAGTTGTTTGGCTCTTATGCCAACAATGGTCAACTGGGTTTTACGTAAACAAGGGTAAAGGGTCTCTGGCGTAAAACTGGGTTTATCCAAATATAGGATGAGGTTTCAGTCTTAGTATTCAACCTTGGATTTCTATCGGTTCCTTAAGACTAGGGTCACACTATGGTAAATTCTCTAACTAATCCTAGTAGTGTTTATACTACTCTCAAGTCATACACAATATGTCAAGGGATAAGGGTAAGTTAATCTATAGGTAAGTGATGCTAGGGTTCGTTAGGTAATAAGGAAGACTAGGGTTTATTTAGGTAATAAGGAAGACTAGGGTTCACTAAGTAGTCTGAACTTAATGATGTCTCAAAGCCCTAGTTGTGTTCTAAGTAGGAATATTACCCTAAGTATCATCCTATCAATAGGGATCCCTATATTCTAGCAGGGGTTATACTTAAGAAATTATCAGGGAAGCATAGGAATCAAGCAGGATGCAATTTTGTAAGTAGGACAGACTGGAAGGAAGATAAGTCATAGTCAAATATGGATGAGATCCTATCCTCTAATCCTAGGTGCAGGCTTGCTCGGTACAGTGACGTAACCGAGACAATATGCTCAGACCTGCATGGGCCACCACTAAAAATATGTCACGCCTCAGTCCCAAAATACGTAGGACTAGGATACGTAACCATGCCAGCCGCCCGTATATATGGCAACTCCAATATATGAAAACCATATATACGTGCGTACGCTGTATAATGAACAGTAGTTTACCAGTGGTAATATTAATCACAAGTCACAGGGTAATATCTAAATCTCATCTACAGAATATCACATATACAGGAATAACCAATAATCAGGTAACTAGATCTCAATAAACAAAAATCTAAAGAACGACAGTCGGATGGAAACAAATCCACTGCAGAAATATAATATAAAAGGAACCAGAATACACACCATAAAGAACAACATCTGACAATCACGAGGCTCGAAGAGAAGACCTCCTCGGAATAAACGTAACATGTCCGGATCTGTGCTCCTGCGAATACTCAAGAAAATATACACCTGGCAGGGGACCAGGTCCTCAGAGGGACATAGCAAGATACATAAAAATGACATGCCATAATGTAAATACTGAATAAATAAAGGGGTGTGCTAACCATCTGAGTGAATGCAATTTAAAGACCTTGTAGTATGCATGGGAATGTGTGGGCTAGACATATGCTGACGTAATTCACCAATCGTCATGACTGGCTAGTATATGTGTCATATGCCCCCTGACTCAAGGGCACTCTGCAATCGTCCATCCCCGCGGAGCATGGAACAAAGGATAATACCCCATCCTCCTCGGAGAATGGTAATGGGAACAAGAAAGCCAATACCCCATCTCCGAGCAGCATGGTAACTCGCTATATATACCGTAATCCCCATCTCCGAAGAGCATGGTAACTTGAGTATATATCAGGGGGGAAGGTGTCCCATACGCCTACTAGATGTCTTTCCCGCCCAATATAGATGTACAAGTCGTGAAAACGACTTGGACACCTCCTACTATGATGCAAGTCTCAATAAAATAAACAACTGAGTTAAATACCGCTACACGTGTTGCTCACACTGATGGCCAGTCGCGCATGAGGCACGCGTTCCTACATGTACTCACTCTGTGACGTATAATGATACATGTCAAGGCCTGAGAAGTTATATCAATAACTTCACAACTTTTAGGTGGGTCTACTAGACACTAGGTCAGACACAAGTCCTAACGTCAACGCCATCGTTGACTGCACCCGAGTTTTCTCGGACGCGCATATTTATATAATATTAAAATAGATAAACATGTAACTAACAATAACTGAATTAAACAGTACAACAGGGCAAGGTATACTTGCCTGGCAAGAGAGAGCTGCAAATATATAACGTCCAGATGTCAAGTACCAAGAGTCAGAAACTATGACCTCAGAAGGAAAGTCTCCGGATGCTGAAATAAACATCACTAACAGTCTCAGAAAATATCAAATAGCTAGAAATGCTTGTCCTTACGTCCAATTTGGACACAGGGGCAAAAATGACAGTTTTTGGTCAAAGCGGGGTCCACATGTGGGCCGCTTTGCACCAAAAAATGTGTCAGGGTCAAAGGTCTCCAAATTCGCTAAACTTAGTGTCAACAAGTCCAGAACGTCGATACGAACCCAACGGAACTTCCAGAATTGGATTTCGATGAGCCGGTCACAAAATCGCCCGTCAAATGGAGCCTGTGGGGCCCACGATACGGGATTCTGTCAACGTTCTCAGAATCGAACCAAACTTGGCTCACAGGACCAGCGTATTGCTACGAGTCCGATGGCGTAAGTTTTGTTTCGATCCGACATATGTACACAAAGTTGCAGCATGTTCCAGAACTGACGGATACGGGGCGGTGTTGGCGGATATGCGTTGATTCCGGTGTGCACGCACATCCGAATCAACTTCTCCGAATTCCTACACGTCCGTATCAACGTCGCGCACGTTTCGGTAAAGACCGCGTGCGACCAAGTCGTCCCGTTTGGCGGGGCATACTCAGTTCCGAGGTGAATTGGGTCGTTGTTTTTCCTGTATTTGGATCACGGTTCGCGATCGCCACAGGACGCGATGCTCCGAGCGGGTTGTACGGGCACCGAGATGGTTACATAGTCTACCCGACGCAACTGACGGAATTGAAATCAAAAATACGAGGAGAGAGATATCGTTACCTGAACAGGGCTCCAGAAACTTGCGTTTCTCATGTCCGACACGCGTCCGACACGTGTCAGGGTCAGGGACGGCTGTGTCCGCATCCTCCCTAGGGCATCTGAACGCTGCTGGAGTCGACTGGCCTCGACGGCCGAGCTGCTCGGCTGTGTCGGCCGGAGAGGAGGGTTCGCCGGGGAAGACGACGCTGTGGGCGGAGAACTGGGAGCGGCTCGGAGAAGAAGAAGAAGGGGGAGCAGCCGGCTGGGGAGGGCGGAGCCAGCGGGAGGGGAAGAGGGGACGGCGCCGGCGAGGCGGTGCGGGGTCGACGAGTGGGGGGCAGAGCCGCTCCGGCGGGCCGCGGGGACGCACAGGCAGGGAGGAGGAGGAGATCGTGAAGGAGAAGAGGAGGAGGAGGTCTGAGGGGGCAGCGGGGAGGCGGAGGTCGGGTGGCCGGCGAGGGCGGCTCGCCGCGGTGGCGTGGGCGGAGGCCAGAGGCGGCTGGAACGGGGAGAGGAAGCCGGAGGAGAAGGAGAGGAGGAAGGGGGAGTCGGCCAGCGGGGGGGGTGTCTCCGGCGGGCGGGGGAGGCTCCGGCGGGGAGGGGGCTGCGGGCTGTAGGGGGGAAAATAGATTTAGGATTTTTTTATTTTTATTTTTCTTTTCTTTTCTTTTTATAGAAAATAATATTAATAAAATATTAAAATATCTATAGATATTTTTAGGATATTTTTGGGATATTTTCGTGATCTTTTCGGGATATTTCCGGGATCTTTTCGGGTGGGTCCCGCGTCCAAATGGACGGCGCAGGTTCACCGGCCAGTGAGGGGACTGACACCTCACACGAAATTTGTAGGAAAATCCCTGTAATTTCATAAATTGCATAAAGGTCCTATTTTTGGGAAATTGCGCAATTACGAAATTGTCTGGGAAAACACCCGATTCCGAAAAATACTAAAATTCACAGGATTGAAGGAAAAAGCTGTGTGAGGGTCCCAAGGGGGTGGGGGTGAGTCTGGACAGGGACTGGGCCTGGTTTTCTTGGGTGATACGGCCATCATATTTATTAATTAATAAATACTGCGCACGGTGTTCTCTATTTATTTAGAGGCAGGTAGGGTCATAATTTCTCTACGGTGTCAATACACTAAATATAGTATACTCAGTGTAGAATATTAACGTATTTTTGTTTGGGCAAAACAGGTGCAGGTTGGCCTCAAATCTCTAGGGGTACAGAGATGGGTAAAGAACAGGAAATAAAATAGGAAATAAATACGGACTTTTGTAACGATATTTGTGCGTCTCAACCGAGGCTCAAAATAAAGCATCTGGGAGTTGCACAAAATTCAGGAAAATAGTCTAGCATGTCTAGGACAGGTATGTAAACTTTGTTCGGGGATAACTGTCAAGGTAAAGCTCCAGATAATTAGGTGATGGACAGGTGCACAAGTCAATAGGATATGTAAGCAAAATAAATTAATAAAATATTGCCATAAATCCTAAATTGTTAAAATAATCCTAAAAATACTGAAATTTGGTCGAGGGGGTTTACAAATAGTAGCCGAGCAAAGGAAACATGTTGGGATGCTCCGGCGCCGTGAGATCTCGCATCCACTTCATGAACTCCGTACTCGTCATCGGGATCACATCCCTCAGTCTCTTCACGACAAGCTCTCAGCCATCTTCAAAGACCGCCTTGAAGCTTCCCCAGAAGCTTCCCTTCCCTCGCCCCTCCGAGGATTATTTCAGAAGGTCCTTAAGATCGAACAACCGCCGGCGTGTCACGCTCCAGTCCCAAATACGTAGGACTAGGAACACGTAAGCATGCCAGCCGCATGGATATGACAACTCCAATATATGGAAACCATATCCCATACGTACGCTGTAATATGAATATAAACTCACATGTGGTATATATAATAAATATCACAAGTCACAGATATGCTAATCTCATCCACACAACAAGTCATAGAAAAGAAATACTAAACTAGAATTAGGAGTCTGAAATATCTAAAATAATAGTCGGGTGGAGACAAATCCACTACCCATGACTATAACCAAAACTAAAATGAGAGAGGAGTATAAAATCTCCAATGTAAAATAATGTGAAGACAGAAGTGCATCAGCTAAAAGAATCCATCGCCAGATAATCAACGATGCTCAGAAGGTAAGACCTCCTCGACAAAAAATAATACGTCAGGTCCAGGCCCGTACTCCTGCAAATACTCAAGAGCAGATACACCTGACAGAGGACCAGGTCCTCAGAGGGACGTAACAAGATACAAAAAATATGAGCCAATTTGAATACAATAAACATGCATATGGTTTGAAAATAGATAAGTACGCTGTACAAGACAATCTATATGAATGCAAATGAGGACAACTTTTCGACGTATGGGCAAGGGTAGTCTACTCGATCTAAGCCTCACAACTCACACACCCGTCTAGAACATCAGAAATCGATATACCTCTGGGGTAGCGACCAGCGCGACTCTACAGAAATTGACATACCTCTGGGGTAGCGACCAGCGCGACACACGCCCGTAGTGCGAACTATATACTATGGTTTACCAGAGTGGTTAAAAGCCCATACGCCTAATGATTTTCCTCCCATGATACTAGGTGCCATGTGTGTGTCAACATATCTAATACATAGTAATGACTGGAGAAAAACTACACATGCAAGAACTATACAGAAATAAAATAAATAAAAAAAAAATAAATAGCATGCAAAGTACTGTAAACAATTTGGCAAGGTATCTTGCCTGGGGTCCTACTGCTGGTATGAATCAGAGTCCAAGTCACAGTCCAAATAGCCTATGTATTATAAATTTATCACGTCAAAAGATAATTTATTTTAATTTATTTAATTCTGGAATAATTACTCTAAAATCCTATTTTAATCTTATTATTCTGATGTTTATGTTAATTCCTAAATTTTGTCCAAAGAAACTGAATTTTATCAACTCGAGACTCATGGCACGCAAATCGAGGCGATCTGTTGACCAAAAAGTCAACCGACACAAACTCAACTTTCATGCATTATTTTCTGTAGATTTCAGCGTCAAAAACATGCTGGAATTTACAGCTCGTCCTGTCACGACCCGCACCCGAAAATCGGGCATGAGCCGTGGGTACGTCCAGCCTACGCCGCAGAATCGGCGGTAGAACGCTGTAAAGGTCCGTTCTAGGTCAACCATATCTATCTATATCTCACAGAAAAATCCGGCATGACCTCTCCAAAAGGAGGGCAACCATACAATATATATATCAATAATCTCAATCACAAAATCTAGAGGAAGAATATAAGCACGATATGATATAAACAAAGAAACAGAACCAAGAGAGCAAGACAATCCAAAATAATATAGTCCAAGGCCAAAATAGCTACAACATCTCACAGCCATAAAAGAATAAGTACAATCATCCAAAATAAAACACTGGGACCAACCCAAGAAACCCACCTAGCTAACTAGGGTGCTATCGGCGTCTCCTCGGCGCACTCCTCCTCGATCACGGGGTCACAACAGTCGTCAACACCCGGCCCGTAGAACGTCGGACAATAGTCCTCAGGATCCTCTGGAAAAAATATGCTCAGTCAGGACTGGAGCGAAGTACATAACTCTGAAAGCAACTCCAAATACATGGTAAGGTGTATATGACGAGCAATGGAAAAGTAATCAAGATGCACAGAAAATAAATATATGCTGGAGCACAATAAGTAGCACAATAAGTAGCTGCAATGTAAACTCCAGAACAATACAAGTACTGGAAAAGTAACTGCAGGTGAGAAACATGAATACTAGCTAAGTGCCTTGAGCACAAGTTCGTTATGTGATCGGCTTAGGTTGCACATGAAAAACACTAAGATAACTCCGTTATGCGTGAGTTGCATAACCGACATACACATAAATACTGTTTGGCTTTGATCACATAACCAACTCCTACTCCCCTCCCCCACTAATACCATTAGATCCAACCACAATACGCTACATACATGATAATAGCTCGCACACACGAAGGCGAGAGCACAAGAAGCACATGATAGCACATGAGAATCAATACCCGAAGCACATGATGAAATACACGTGATAGAGTACCCGCTGAACACGGTAAGGGGGATAGCATCTCATGACGGGATCCACTAGTACCAGCTCGTGTAACAATGTGTCAGAATCAAGTATTACAGTTCTAGAACAGGTGATATAAACGCTATCATGAAATAAAAACTATCAGAGGTAGGTACTCGCCTGATGTCCTGAGCAACTGATGAGGATCAAGATCCGGACCGGTGTCGCAGGGACCTAATGCAAAAAGCAAGGATTAAACAGGGTTCTAAGCATTTAAACTGATATAAAATAATTAAAAATAGGCTTCTAGGGCTATTCTAGGTCGAACGGGTCAAACCGGTAAAATTTGGGTCAAAAAGTCAACCCAGGGTCCAAAAAGTCAACTCTAGGTCAAAACTAGATCAAACGTTGACTTTTACGGTCAACGAGGACAAATATGGTCAAAGCTAGGTCAAACTAGGGTGCCCCTGAAATTCTAGGTCAAACCGAGCTCATTAAGCTACTAAACTCACAAACTCGCCTAATCGAGATACCGGGATACCCTCGGTATCCGATACCTCGCCTTAGGCCACGCACCCCGCCTAAACCCACTAAAACCTAAGCTAGCACGCGTAATTATATATATATAAACATATAAAAATCACTTCAAAGCATTTCCTAGGCTAATGCTTAAATACCCCGCTCGAAACTCAATACCTTGAATATCTCAAGGTATCGAGATACCTCGGTATCTCAAGGTATTGAGGTTTCGCTCTAAAACCCCTCTAGCTAGCTATCTAGCTACTAATTATGCACCTAGTTATTAATCTAGGCTAGGTAATATAGATATCTACCATATTTATATATATCTAAGTATGTATATACCTATATATATAGATATCCACACACATATACCCAAATACCCATTTACCTTACCTAACATAACATATATATATATATATATATATATATATATATATATATATATATATATATATATATATATATATATATATATTACCTATCAAGATATCTATAGATATATATATAATTATAGGTATATAGATATCTATCTCTTAGATAGATAAAACTATCTATCTACCTATCTAGTATCCATAGATATATCTATCTATCTATCTATGCATCTACTTATCTATATCTCCATCTAAATAACTATCTATCATCTAATTATCTTACCCATTTATCTAACCATCTTCCTATCTATCAACATAGGTATATATATATCAATCTCTCACTCTCCCTCACTAGCCCTCGCTACCCCTGCATGCTTGCTGCTGCTCCATGCTACTGCTGCTGCTGCTGCTGCTGTTGTGCTTCGCTTTGCTGCTGCTACTGCTCATGGTACTGCTGCTGCTGCTGCTTCTTGCTGCTGCTGTGCTGCTGCTGCAGTGGCTGGACCCCCCTCTCTATCACACAAACACACACACACACACACTCTCTCCTATACATATATATATATATCACCCTATATATATATATATATATATATATATATATATATATATATATATATATATATATATATATATATATATATATACACACACATATAACCATATATATACTACTAGATACCTATATATATATACACTTATATCTATTCTAACACACTCACTAACACACACACCTACACACTCACAAACACACAAATATATACATAGCTACAAATATATATAAACACACATATTAATATATATATACACACATACAAATATATATATATATATCAATACACACACACACACACACACACTCTCTAAGATACATATATATATATATATATATATATATATATATATATATATATATATATATATATATATATATATATATATATATATACACATACACATATAAATATATATATACATATGCACACACAAGCTCACTTACACATATACATATAAATATATACACATAGACATATACACACACAAGCACATAGATATAAATACACACATAGATATATAAATATATATACATAAACACACATACATATAAATATATACATATATATATATATATATATATAGACATATACACTAACACAACACAACACACAACAACACACAAACCACACGCCCCACTCACGCCCAACGACCCCGACACTCACCAATACCCTAAAATATATAAAATATAACTCGAAAACTCTAGCACACACTCCCCGATACTAATCTAACACGCGCACAAGCCCGAAATGAGGAAACCAAGTCGAAATGGTCGTTCGGTCATTTCGACGAACACGTGGTGCGCGGCTCGGAAAACCTCCTGAAATGCACACCAAACGAACTCGGAATCGGCCCAAAATTTACCCACGCGCTCTACACGATGTCTAGATCCTAGAAAATGTTCTCCCGTATCGATTCTAGGTCCGTGGCGGAAACACGCACGCACTTAGAATCGGCGACGACGAAAAGCCCCAATTTTGCCCGAAATGCCCGTTTCTCCGCGACGCGGCTTCCCGTGTCCGAACGGAGACACGCACTCACCCTCAAGACACCCGACAACGTCTACCTAGGTCCGTCTACCCTAGGACATCACCCAAAATTGGGCCAAATTCGGATTCCACCCGAATTTGACACAAAACATAATGTCAAAGTCTCTAAACTCAACCAAACTAGTTCCAACTTCCTCCTACGGGTAGGTTTAGGGTCTAAGAAGGTTCTACAACACTAATTACACTACACAAAAATAATTAGCAAGGGGAAAGTTAGGTTTTACCTCTTGGGAGTTGGAATCCCAAGGCCAAAGTCTCACAACCCCTAGAAATCACCTCCCTCAAGCTCCAAGCCACCAAATCTAGCTCCCACACTAGATCTAAGCTCCTCACACCTAGGTTAGGGAAAAAACAAGGTTAGGGCTAGCATAAGAAGAAGGAATGGAAGAAGAAAGAAGAAAAAATGGAAGAAAGAACTCACCTTGGAGAAGAAGGAAGAAGGAAGAAGAAATGGAGAAGAAGAAATGAAGAAGAAGAAGTGGAAAATGAAGAAGAATACAAAGAGGGAAGGGGGCTGCTGCTGGAATTCGGGAATGGGGGGGTAGGTAGGGGCCGGCTATGAGAATTAAAGGGGGTTTACAAAGTTCTAAATTTCCAAAATGTCCCTACTCACTTGGTTTCGGGGTTTCGGGTTCCAAAAACACTCAAACTAGATCCAAATCTCTCCCACTAAACTCCTAAAAATAAAATAATAATTCTAAGCCCCAAAATAATTCTCTACAAGGGTGTGGGCTGGGTAGGACATGGGTCCCACTAGGGTCTGACATGGGTCCAGACTAGCCAAAACCCTAAAACAATCATTAAAAAAATAATATAAGCACCAAATAAATATAAATATAATTAATTAAATACAATCCACTATTTATCAAATAAAAAAAACCCTATTTTCTAGAATTGGGTGGTGAAAAGTCTACCCTCCTTAAAATAATTTCGTCCTCGAAATTAAAAGACGAAACTAGGACAGGAATGCAAAGAAAGAACCATACCTCAGGGCTCGAAGAGATAAGGGTATCGCTCGCGCATTTCATCCTCCCTCTCCCAGGTCGACTCCCCTGGAGAGTGATGCCTCCACGCGACGCGAACCAAGGGAATAGTCTGGTTCCTCAACACCTTCTCCCGCCGATCCAGAATCTCCACCGGCTGCTCTGGATAGCTAAGAGTAGGGCCCACCGCGATCTCTGAGTGATCCAATACGTGACTGGGATCTGCCACATACCGTCTCAACTGCGACACGTGGAACACATCATGAACTCCCTCCAGCGTAGGCGGCAACTCAAGCCTATACGCCACGGCGCCGACCCCTCTCGAGGATACGGAAGGGTCCGACGAAACGTGGGCTAAGCGTCCCGCCTGTCACGACCCGCACCCGAAAATCGGGCATGAGCCGTGGGTACGTCCAGCCTACGCCGCAGAATCGGCGGTAGAACGCTGTAAAGGTCCGTTCTAGGTCAACCATATCTATCTATATCTCACTGAAAAATCCGGCATGACCTCTCCAAAAGGAGGACAAAACCACGCAATATATATCAAATAATCTTCTCCCGAAGGAGGGCAACCACGCAATATATATGAATCTCAATCACAAAATCTAGGGGAAGAAATAAGCACGATATGATATAAACAAAGAAAACCAGAACCAAGAGAGCAAGACAATCCAAATAATACAGTCCAGGTCTAAAAGCTACAACATCACAGCATCAAAAGAATAAGTACAGTCATCCAAAATACAAACCACAAGGAAAACCCAGGAAACCCACCTAGCTAACTAGGGTGCTATCGGCGTCTCCTCGGCGCACTCCTCCTCGGGGTCACAACAGTCGTCAACACCAGGCCCGTAGAACGTAGGGCAATAGTCCTCAGGATCCTCTGGAAAAAATATGCCCAGTCAGGACTGGAGCGAAGTACATAACTCTGAAAGCAACTCCAAATACATGGTAAGGTGTATATGACGAGCAATAGAAAGGTAATCAAGATGCACAGGAAATAAATATATGCTGGAGCACAAGAAGTAGCTGTAATGTAAACTGGAGAACAATACAAGTAGTGAAAAAGTAACTGCAGGTGAGAAACATGAATACTAGCTAAGTGCCTTGAGCACAAGTTCGTTATGTGATCGGCTTAGGTTGCACATGAAAAACACTAAGATAACTCCGTTATGCGTGAGTTGCATAACCGACATACACATGAATACTGTTTGGCTTTGATCACATAACCAACTCACTACTCCCCTCCCCCACTAATACCATTGGATCCAACCACAACACGCTACGTACATGATAATAGCTCGCGCACACGAAGGCGAGAGCACAATAAGCACATGATAGCACATGATAATCAATACCCGAAGCACATGATGAAATACACGTGATAGAGTACCCGCTGAACACGGTAAGGGGGATAGCACCTCATGACGGGATCCACTAGTACCAGCTCGTGTAATAAAGTGTCAGAATCAAGTATTACAGTTCTAGAACAGGTGATATAAACGCTATCATGAAATGGAAACTATCAGAGGTAGGTACTCGCCTGATGTCCTGAGCAACTGATGAGGATCGAGGTCCGGACCGGTGTCGCAAGGACCTAATACGAAAAGCAAGGATTAAACAGGGTTCTAAGCATTTAAACTGATATAAAATAATTAAAAACAGGCTTCTAGGGCTATTCTAGGTCGAACGGGTCAAACCGGTGAAATTCGGGTCAAAAAGTCAACCCGGGGTCCAAAAAGTCAACTCTAGGTCAAAACTAGGTCAAACGTTGACTTTTACGGTCAACGGGGACAATTATGGTCAAAGCTAGGTCAAACTAGGGTGCCCCTGAAATTCTAGGTCAATCCGAGCTCATTAAGCCACTAAACTCACAAACTCGCCTAATCGAGATACCGGGATACCCTCGGTATCCGATACCTCGCCCTAGGCCACGCACCCCGCCTAAACCCGCTAAAACCTATGCTAGCACGCGTAATTATATACATATAAACATATAAAAATCATTCACAAGCATTTCCTAGGCTAATGCTCAAATACCCCGCTCGAAACTCAATACCTTGAATATCTCAAGGTATCGAGATACCTCGGTATCTCAAGGTATTGAAGTCTCGCCCTAAGGCCCTCTAACTAGCTGCCTAGCTATTAATTATATACCTAGTTATTAATCTAGGCTAGGTAATATATATATCTACCATATATATATACATCTAAGTATGTATATACCTATGTATATAGATATCCACACACATACCCATTAATACCCATTATCTTACCCTATCATAACATATATATATTACCTATCAAGATATCTATATATATATATATAACTATAGGTATATAGATATCTATCTCTCAGATAGATAAAACTATCTATCTACCTATCTACCTATCTAGTATCCATCTATCTAAATACCTAGCTATCTATCTATCAATATCTAATAACTATCTTACCTATTTATCCAACTACCTATCTATTAATTAGATATCCCTCTAACTATCTAATATATCTATAAACTAGTCTAACTATCAAACTCTCTAATCTATCTATAAACTATCTATCAATTAATAGCTATCTAGCTATCTAACTACCCGTCTAATTATCCATCTACCTATTTATCTACCCATAGATATAGGTATCTACCTATGTATCTACTTATCTATATATCTAATTATCTAATCTACCTAGTTATCTACATATGTATATATATATCAAACTCTCTTCCTCCCTCGCTAGCTACTACCCGCTGCTACTGCTGGAGCTCCTTATTCCTGCTGCTGCTGCTCCATACTTCGCATCGCTGCTGCTGTGCTGGCTCTATATGCTGCTGCTACTGCTCTTGGCTGCTGTTACTGCTGCTCTTGTTGCTGCTGGAGCTGCTGCTCCTCTATGCTACTGCTGCTGCTCCTCTATGCTACTGCTGCTGCTGATTCTGCTGCTGCTGTGCTGCTGCTGCAGTGCAGCAGCAGCTGCAGCCACTGTGCTGTCCTCCCCCCCCTCACACATACACACACACACACACCCATATATATACATATATATATCACTATCTATATATATATATACATACATATATATCTATATATATATAACTAGATACATATATATATACACACACTTAACTACACATTCTAACACACACACACTAGCACACTCACACACTAAAACACACACACACATAAATATATATACACATAGCTACAAATATATATATAAACACACATATTAATATATATATATCAATACACACACACTCTAAGATATATACACACACACACATATTCAAATATATATATACATATACACACGAGCACACTTACACATATACATATATATATATACACATAGACATATACATATACAAGTACATAATATAAATACACTCATATATATATAAATATATATACGTAAACAAACATACATATAAATATATACATATATTTATATATATATAGACACATATACACAACCACCACACAACACTCAAACCACACGCCCTACTCACGCCCAACGACCCCGACACTCACCAATACCCTAAAATATATAAAATATAGCCCGAAAACTCTAGCACACACTCCCCGATACTAACCCAACGCGCGCACAAAGCCGAAACGAGGAAACCAAGTCGAAATGGCCATTCGGTCATTTCGACGAACACGTGGTGCGCGGCTCGGAAAACCTCCTGAAACGCACACCAAACGAACTCGGAATCGGCCCAAAATTTACCCACGCGCTCTACACGATGTCTAGATCCTAGAAAATGCGCTCCCACGTCGATTCTAGGCCCGTGGCGGAAACGCACACAAACTTAGAATCGGCGACGACGAAAAGCCCCAATTTCGCCCGAAACGCCCGTTTCTCCGCGACGCGGCTTCCCGTGTCCAAACGGAGACACGCACTCACCCTCTAGACACCCGACAACGTCTACCTAGGTCCATCTAACCTAGGGCATCACCCAAAATTGGGCCAAATTCGGATTCCACCCGAATTCGACACAAAACCTAATGTCAAAGTCTCTAAACTCACCCAAACGAGTTCCAACTTCCTCCTACGGGTAGGGTTAGGGTCTAGGAAGGTTCTACAACACTAATTACACTACACAAAAATAATTAGGAAGGGAAAAGTTAGGTTTTACCTCTTGGGAGTTGGAATCCCAAGGCCAAAGTCCCAAATTCCCTCCAAATCAACTCCCTCAAGCTCCAAGCTTCCAAATCTATCTCCCACACTAGATCTAGGCTTCTCACACCTAGGTTAGAGAAAATGCAAGGTGAGGGTTAGCTTAAGGAAGAAGGAATGAAGAAGAAAGAAGAAAAATGGAAGAAAACTCACTTGGAGAAGGAAGGAAGAAGAAAGGAGAAGTGGAGAAGAAGAAGAAGTGAAGAAGTGGAATGAAGAGGAGAGGGGGGCTGCTCCTTGCTGCTGGAATCGGGTGTGGGGTGGTAGGTAGGGGCCGGCCACATGAAATAAATGGGGGTTTACAACTTTCCAAATTCCCAAAACGCCCCTATTCACTCGGTTTTGGGTTCCGGGTCTCCAAATGCGCTCAAACTAGTTCCAAAACTCTCCAACTAACCTCCTAAAAATAAAATAATAAATCTAAGCCCCAAAATAATTCTCACAAGGGTACGGGCTGGGTCGGACATGGGTCCACTAGGGTCTGACATGGGTCCAGGCTAGCCAAAACCCTAAAACAATCAAAATAAAAAATAAAACAAGCACTAATTAAATATAAATATAAATAATTAAATACAATACACTATTTATCAAATAAAAAAAAATATAACCCTATTTTCTAGAATTGGGTAGTGACACCGCCTCCACCGAAGCGAATAGTGCCCCGCGTCGAAGAAATCCTCAGGAACACCAGATCTCCAACCTAGCACAAACAAGGTCTCAGCACTTAGTCTAAAACAAGTAATCACAAGCAAACACAAGAACAAAATCTAGATTCTAAGCTATACCTCGAACTCCAAAGGTCTCCGGTGGCTATCGGCCCAATGCCGCTGCCTGTCCTGCGCCACCCGAAGTCTATCTCTAATGAGCTTGACCTTCTCTGCCGCATCAACCACCATCTCCGGGCCAAGCAAAGCTCTCTCACCTACATCATCCCATGACAACGGAGTACGACACCTCCGTCCATACAACGCCTCGAAAGGTGACATCTCGATACTGGCTTGGTAGCTGTTGTTGTAAACAAACTCTACCAAGTGCAAGTGATCCTCCCAAGAGCCTCTGAAATCCAAAACACAAGTGCGAAGCATGTCCTCAAGTGTCTGGATGGTCCTCTCAGACTGACCATCTGTCTGCGGGTGATATGCAGTACTAAACTTGAGCTGGGTGCCCAAGCTAGCCTGCAGACTCCTCCAGAAATGCGAAGTGAAACGACTGTCCCGATCTGATACTATGCTCACTGGAACTCCATGCATTCTGACTATCTGGCGCACATACATCTCTGCTAGCCTCTCTGTAGATGTACCCACTTTGAATGGTAGAAAGTGGGCCAATTTGGTCAACCTGCCCACGATGACCCAAATCGTATCCTTCTCGCCTGGAGAACGGGGAAGTCCAGAAACAAAATCCATGGTCACATGCTCCCATTTCCACTCCGGAATGGGTAGCGGCTGGAGTAATCCTCCTGGCCTCTGCCTCTCCGCCTTCACCTGCTGGCACATTAAGCATCGGGATACGAAGCATGCTACCTCCCACTTCATCCCGTAACACCATACATGCTGTCTCAGATCTTTATACATCTTGTTGGCACCTGGATGCATAGAGTACTGGGATCGATGCGCCTCCTGGAGAACCTCCCCGCGCAACGACCCACTCGGCACGCACAACCTGGTACCGTACCGCAAGGAACCATCATCAGCAATGGTGAAGTCATCTGACAATCCCATCTGAACCTGCGCCCTGATGCTCCTCAGGGACTCATCCTCAAACTGTGTAGCCCTGATCCGGTCTACCAACTCTGATTGAATCTGCAGTCCCCACATCTGCATCTCAACTCCAGGCACTATCATCTCAAAGCCCAAGCTCTCTAGATCTGCCAGAAGATAACGATCTGTAGTCAGGCACATAGCTACCGGATACCTGCTCAACGCATCCGCAACTACGTTCGCCTTCCCTGGATGGTACTGCAACGATATGTCGAAGTCTTTCATCAACTCCAACCATCTCCTCTGCCTCATGTTCAGCTCTTTTTGGGTAAACACATACTTCAAGCTCTTGGGGTCTGTGAAGATCTCCACACGCTCTCCGTATAAATAGTATTTTCATAACTTCAGAGCAAAGATGACCGCTGCCAACTCCAAATCGTGGGTAGGGTAGTTCTTCTCATGAGGACATAATTGCCTGGAAGCATAGGCAATCACCCTCCCATTCTGCTGTAACACACAACCCAGTCCCTTCCCCGATGCATCACTATAGATAGTGAAACCTCCAGAACCTAATGGCAACGTCAACACTGGAGCTGTCGTCAACCTCCTCTTCAGCTCATCAAAGGCGATCTGGCACTCCTCTGACCAAACAAACTCCACGTCCTTCTGAGTCAGCCTGGACAACGGCTCTGCAATCCTGGAAAAATCCTGAATAAATCTTCTGTAGTAGCCTGCCAGCCCCAGGAAACTCCTGACCTCGGCTACTGAACTCGGAGCACTCCATGCCTCAACTGCCATGATCTTTCTCGGATCCACCGAGATACCCTCTCCAGTCACCATATGACCAAGAAATTCAACCTTGTCAAGGAAGAACTCACACTTCGAAAGCTTTCCATAAAGCTTCTCCTTCCTGAGAGTCTCCAGCACTATCCTCAGATGCTCCTCGTGCTCTTCTGGGGTCTTCGAATACACAAAGATATCATCTATAAACACTACCACAAACCTGTCCAGATGCTGATGGAACACCTTGTTCATCAGATTCATGAACACTGCCGGGGCATTAGTCAACCCAAACGACATCACCAAGAACTCATACTGTCCATATCTGGTCCGAAAAGCTGTTTTCGGAATATCCTCCTTCCTGACCTTCACCTGGTGGTAGCCTGTCCTCAGATCAATCCTGGAAAACACCCTCGCTCCGCTCAACTGGTCAAAAAGATTATCAATACGCGGCAGCGGATACTTGTTCTTGATTGTGAGGTTGTTCAGAGCCCTGTAGTCGATACACATCCGTATCGACCCATCCTTCTTCGGCACAAAAAGTATCGGAGCACCCCACGGAGAAGAACTAGATCTGATAAATCCCTTGTCCTGAAGCTCATCCACTTGCTTCTTCAACTATATCAGCTCACTGTTGCTGACTCTATAGACGTGCTGGGATATCGGCTCCGCGCCTGGCACCAAGTCTATAGAGAACTCTACGTCTCTGTCCGGAGGTAACCCTGGCAACTCCTCCGGAAAGACATCCATGTATTCCTCTATCAGTGGATGTAGCGACCTCGGCTCTACCACCAGGGCTCCGCAGAAGACTCCCTCGGTCTGCTCTGCTGCTCCTCTGGCAAACTGAAACTCTGGCTCACCTGGCGGACTGAACAAAACTCTGCCTCCACGATAATCTATACTAGCACAATGCGTACTCAACCAATCCATCCCGAGTACAACATCGTAGCTCAGAAGTGGCATTACGAGTAGGCACACACTCAACTCTCGGCCTCCCAAGGTAACTCTCCGGTCTCTGCAGACATCACGGACTAGGATGATACCACCCCCGGTCGTGATCTTGCAGAGTATAGCTAAAGGTTCAGCAACAAGATGGTGTCTAACAGCAAAAGATACAGACACAAAGCTATGGGAAGCACCGGAATCAAATAAAGCAAGTGCTGGAATGGAATCAAGAAGAACAGAACCTGAGATAACGTCACCAACTGGCTCGGCCTCGTCCACTGTCAGGGCAAAAGCTCGCCCCTGCTGTCCTCCTCGGTGCTGCTGCTGGTGCTGGGCGAACCTCTGCTGCTGAGTCTGCAAAGGCGGACCTCTCTGCTGCGCTGCAGGTGCTCTGGCTGGTGCCCTCTGAGCGGCTCCTCTGCCCTGAGCTGTACGGGCAAGCGCTGAAGGACAATCCTTCAGCTGGTGATCTGCGGTGCCACATAATAAGCATCTGCCCAACCTCTTTCTGCATATGTCCCATCCGTGCCCTGGCTTCCTACAAAAAGGGCAAACGATGGGCTGCCTCTGGCCCTGCTGCTGACCCTGCCTCTGCTGCTGGGGCGCCTGTCGGAAGGGCGCACGATCCTGACCCTGGTGCTGCTGGGTCTGCTGGAATGGCCTCTTGGCTGGGCTTGCACTGCTACCTGCTCCTGAAGCATCTCTGCTCCTCTCCATCTTCAGCTCTAGGTCATCCTCGGCTCTCTGTGCGTCGCTAACAATATGCTTGAAGGTCGCCTCACGGTCGCTCCTGGTCAAGGACTTGACCGCCATGACCAAGCCCTTGCGGAACTTCCGCGCCTTCGCTGCCTCAAACAACCCCTCAACAAATCTGCCCAGACGGCAGAACTCCGCTACATACTCGTCCACTGACATACTCATCCACTAGCATGGTCCCCTGGACGAGCGCCTCAAACTGACTCTCCAATACACTGAGAGCCACGTCCGGGAAGAACCTCTCCTTGAAAAGCTTCTTGAAAGCCTCCCAAGTCAATCCCGGAGCTGCTATCCGCGTATCCGTGCGGAACCAAGTAAGGGCAAGGTCGAACATCTGGCTGCCCGCTGCCTCTATCTGCATGCTGGCTGGAATCATCGCCAGCCTGAAGATGCCCTCTATATGATTGATCCAGTCGTCGGCGTACAGGATCCCCTCTGTGCCGCGGAACTCCTTAGGCCGCATCCTCTGAAAATCGATGATAGTACCCGACCTAGGATACTGAGCCTGCTCTGGCTGTGGCTGGATCTGAGCCACCCTGTCGACCGCTGTCATAGCCACCTGATGAGCATTCTCAATGCCTATCCTCATAACATCTGCCTGACGGTGCTGCGCATCCATCATCTCTCGGAAGAATGCGAACAACTACGTAGCATCCACTGGCGCAGGCGATGGTGGAGGAGGTACCACCGGGACAACTGGGGTGACTCTCGGATCAATGGGAGTAAGGGGATCTCTGAGAGAAACTGACGCTCCCTCAACCGCAGGAATGGTGAGTGGAGCGGTAGCGGCTGCCGGAAGTCGAGCAGGTCGAGAGGTGGCAGACCTCTCGGTGGCAGCTGCTGGGGCGGTGCGCTGAGATCTGGTCTTCGGAGGCATCCTGAACACAGATCAAAAGAAGTCAATATAGTGCATGAAACGATAACATCAATGAAGGACAGTAATATTGCAAAAGAAACAATTTCAGAAAAATTAAGATAGCAAAAGAAAGCAAGAAGAGTCCTAGTTGTGATTGAGCACACTCTCTCTCAGCCTATAACCTATATCCTATTGCAGGTAAACCTAAAAACTGGACCTGCATGGGCCACCACCAAAAATTTGTCACGACCCACACCCGAAAATCGGGCATTAGCCGTGGGTACGTCCAGCCTACGCCGCAGAATCGGCGGTAGAACGCTGTAAAGGTCCGTTCTAGGTCAACCATATCTATCTATATCTCACAGAAAAATCCGGCATGACCTCTCTAAAAGGAGGGCAACCACGCAATATATATATCAATAATCTCAATCACAAAATCTAGAGGAAGAGTATGAGCACGATATGATATAAACAAAGAAACAGAACCAAGAGAGCAAGACAATCCAAAATAATACAGTCCAAGGCCAAAATAGCTACAACATCTCATAGCCATAAAAGAATAAGTACAATCATCCAAAATAAAATACTGGGACCAACCCAAGAAACCCACCTAGCTAACTAGGGTGCTATCGGCGTCTCCTCGGTGCACTCCTCCTCGATCACGGGGTCACAACAGTCGTCAACACCCGGCCCGTAGAACGTCGGACAATAGTCCTCAGGATCCTCTGAAAAAAATATGTCCAGTCAGGACTGGAGCGAAGTACATAACTCTGAAAGCAACTCCAAATACATGGTAAGGTGTATATGACGAGCAATAGAAAAGTAATCAAGATGCACAGGAAATAAATATATGCTGGAGCACAATAAGTAGCACAATAAGTAGCTGCAATATAAACTGGAGAACAATACAAGTACTGGAAAAGTAACTGCAGGTGAGAAACATGAATACTAGCTAAGTGCCTTGAGCACAAGTTCGTTATGTGATCGACTTAGGTTGCACATAAAAAACACTAAGATAACTCCGTTATGCGTGAGTTGCATAACCGACATACACATGAATACTGTTTGGCTTTGATCACATAACCAACTCCTACTCCCCTCCCCCACTAATACCATTGGATCCAACCACAACACGCTATATACATGATAATAGCTCACGCACATGAAGGCGAGAGCACAAGAAGCACATGATAGCACATGAGAATCAATACCCGAAGCACATGATGAAATACACGTGATAGAGTACCCGCTGAACACGGTAAGGGGATAGCATCTCATGACGGGATCCAATAGTACCAGCTCGTGTAACAATGTGTCAGAATCAAGTATTATAGTTCTAGAACAGGTGATATAAACGCTATCATGAAATGGAAACTATCAGAGGTAGGTACTCGCCTGATGTCCTGAGCAACTGATGAGGATCGAGATTCGGACCGGTGTCGCAGGGACCTAATACGAAAAGCAAGGATTAAACAGGGTTCTAAGCATTTAAACTAATATAAAATAATTAAAAACAGGCTTCTAGGGCTATTCTAGGTCGAACGGGTCAAACCGGTGAAATTCGGGTCAAAAAGTCAACCCGGGGTCCAAAAAGTCAACTCTAGGTCAAAACTAGGTCAAACATTGACTTTTACGGTCAACGAGGACAAATATGGTCAAAGCTAGGTCAAACTAGGGTGCCCCTGAAATTCTAGGTCAAACCGAGCTCATTAAGCTACTAAACTCACAAACTCGCCTAATCGAGATACCGGGATACCCTCGGTATCCGATACCTCGCCCTAGGCCACGTACCCCGTCTAAACCCGCTAAAACCTAAGCTAGCACGCGTAATTATATATATATAAACATATAAAATTTACTCCAAAGCATTTCCTAGGCTAATGCTCAAATACCCTGCTCGAAACTTAATACCTTGAATATCTCAAGGTATCGAGATACCTCGGTATCTCAAGGTATTGAGGTTTCGCTCTAAAACCCCTCTAGCTAGCTATCTAGCTACTAATTATGCACCTAGTTATTAATCTAGGCTAGGTAATATAGATATCTACCATATTTATATATATCTAAGTATGTATATACCTATATAAATAGATATCCATATATATATATATATTACCTATCAAGATATCTATAGATATATATATATAACTATAGGTATATAGATATCTATCTCTTAGATAGATAAAACTATCTATCTACCTATCTAGTATCCATAGATATATCTATCTATCTATGCATCTACTTATCTATATCTCCTTCTAAATAACTATCTATCATCTAATTATCTTACCCATTTATCTAACCATCTTCCTATCTATCAACATAGGTATATATATATCAATCTCTCACTCTCCCTCACTAGCCCTCGCTACCCCTGCATGCTTGCTGCTGCTGCTGCTCCATGCTACTGCTGCTGCTGCTGTTGTGCTTCGCTTTGCTGCTGCTACTGCTCATGGTACTACTGCTGCTGCAGCTTCTTGCTGCTGCTGTGCTGCTGCTGCAGTGGCTGGACCCCCCTCTCTATCACACAAACACACACACACTCTCTCCTACACATATATATATATATTACCCTATATATATATATATATATATATATATATATATATATATATATATATATATACACATATAACCATATATATACTACTAGATACCTATATATATATACACTTATATCTATTCTAACACACTCACTAACACACACACCTACACACTCACAAACACACAAATATATACATAGCTACAAATATATATAAACACACATATTAATATATATATACACACATACAAATATATATATATATATCAATACACACACACACACTCTAAGATACATATATATATATATATATATATATATATATATATATATATATATATATATATATACACACATACACATATAAATATATATATACATATGCACACACAAGCTCACTTACACATATACATATAAATATATACACATAGACATATACACACACAAGCACATAGATATAAATACACACATAGATATATAAATATATATACATAAACACACATACATATAAATATATACATATATATATATATATATATATATAGACACATATACACTAACACAACACAACACACAACAACACACAAACCACACGCCCCACTCACGCCCAACGACCCCGACACTCACCAATACCCTAAAATATATAAAATATAACTCGAAAACTCTAGCACACACTCCCCGATACTAACCCAATGCGCGCACAAGCCCGAAACGAGGAAACCAAGTCAAAATGGTCGTTCGGTCATTTCGACGAACACGTGGGCGCGGCTCAGAAAACCTCCTGAAATGCACACCAAACGAACTCGGAATCGGCCCAAAATTTACCCACGCGCTCTACACTATGTCTAGATCCTAGAAAATATGCTCCCGTATCGATTTTAGGTCCATGGCGGAAACGCGCACGCACTTAGAATCGACGACGACGAAAAGCCCCAATTTTGCCCGAAACGTCCGTTTCTCCGCGACGCGGCTTTCCGTGTCCGAACGGAGACACGCACTCACCCTCAAGACACCCGACAACGTCTACCTAGGTCCATCTACCCTAGGGCATCACCCAAAATTGGGCCAAATTCGGATTCCACCCGAATTAATACACAAAACCTAATGTCAAAGTCTCTAAACTCAACCAAACTAGTTCCAACTTCCTCCTACGGGTAGGTTTAGGGTCTAGGAAGGTTCTACAATATTAATTACACTACACAAAAATGATTAGTAAGGGGAAAGTTAGGTTTTACCTCTTGGGAGTTGGAATCCCAAGGCCAAAGTCTCACAACCCCTAGAAATCACCTCCCTCAAGCTCCAAGCCACCAAATCTTGCTCCCACACTAGATCTAAGCTCCTCACACCTAGGTTAGGGAAAAATCAAGGTTAGGGTTAGCATAAGGAGAAGGAATAGAAGAAGAAAGAAGAAAAATGGAAGAAAGAACTCACCTTGGAGAAGAAGGAAGAAGGAAGAAGAAATGGAGAAGAAGAAATGAAGAAGAAGAAGTGGAAAATGAAGAAGAATACAAAGAGGGGAGGGGGCTGCTGCTGGAATTCGGGAATGGGGGGGTAGGTAGGGGCCGGCTATGAGAATTAAAGGGGGTTTACAAAGTTCTAAATTCCCAAAACGCCCCTACTCACTTGGTTTCGGGTTCCGGGTTACAAAAACACTCAAACTAGCTCCAAATCTCTCCCACTAACCTCCTAAAAATAAAATAAATATATCTAAACCCCAAAATAATTCTCACAAGGGTATGGGCTGGGTCGGACATGGGTCCACTAGGGTCTGACATGGGTCCAGACTAGCCAAAACCCTAAAATAATTATTAAAAAAATAATATAAGCACCAAATAAATATAAATATAATTAATTAAATACAATCCACTATTTATCAAATAAAAATACAAAAAAATACCTTAATTTCTAAAATTGGGTAGTGACACATCCGAATTCAAATCCGTTTGGGAATTATGGCACATACAAATTTTGTATTATGTACCGATGGTTAAATTCTAACCTAGAAGTTCTACAGAATTAATAGTATATAAATACTTAGAATTAAATTCTGAGAAAAATATATGTCGATGATCTCGACATTATCTTTCCGAAACTTTAAACGGTTCATGATTCTGATTCCTGGTTCTCCCGAAATTACGAAAACATCGAAATACGTCTATTTTCGGACATGTTGTGCTCTACGAATTTTTCAGAATTTAATACTAATAATTTAGAAAACAATTTATATAATCAGAAATCTAACCTCATTATCGTTCTAACAAAAAAACTAGGCCTCGTTTGGAGTTTGGAGCTATGCGCAATGGCTTCTGGAAGATGAAGGAACCCTAGATGATAATTCTCCAAAAATCGGCTGAAGAAAAAAACCCTAGAAATTAATATCTAAACTATTATATATATATATATAGAGGAGAGAGAAAGTGTAGCCGCGGCTCACAGCGCGCCACATGGCAGCAATCCAGGGCTGCCCGCTCAGATCGGACGGTCAGGCACTGACGCGGCTCGGCTCAGCTGAGTCCGAGTCGAACTCTGACTCGGCTCGGCTCGAGGTCGGCTCGGCTCGCACCCACTCAGCGGTCACTGACAGGCGGGCCCGACACTGTTCACTACTGGAGGCTGACAGGTGGGCCCCCTGTTTGCTGACTGGGCAGAATTAATTACTTTTTGGGTTTTTTTTTCCAGAAATTAGTTTTTAATTCAGTTTTTCATAATTAACTCAAAATAAATGCTAAAAATAATCAAAAAATTCCCAATCTAGAAAATATATTTTATTATTTAGAACCTAAAATAAAATTTTGGGATATTTTTAATTAAGTTTGAACATAAAATAAATTCTTTAAAGTCCTCAAAAATTAGTGTTACTAGTTTTTAATTAACTAAAATTTATGGAAAAATCCCAATAATCTAAAATAGCCTAAAAATAATTCTAAATAAATATTTAAATAAGTAAATATACTAAAAAAAAATTATTTTCTAATTAACTAAGAGAATACTCTAAATAAATTTAACATATATAATAAATATAATAATATAAAATATACACAAATACCTATTTTGGTTAGGGAGTTTACAATCTACCCAACTTACAACAATTTCGTCCTCAAAATTGACACTAACCCATATTCATAGTGATCACTATAGCTATTACACTACATTGGTGTCTAGCAGGACTCCTAAACTCATGGTCTGTCATTCTAACACTTTCTCATCTATTGTCCATCCACTATTCTATCATCCTCTAACTCGTCTACACTACCCAACTTACAAGATTCTACTAGTAGTCACATTCTTTGAAGCTATTGTCTAGGTTTGTAAGGTAAATACATTTATTGGGTCGAGAATCTTGGGATACCTGTCTAGAATCTCATAACTATGATTTTTTCCATAACCGTCAAGTATCATAGTCTAATACTGCCACGCCACCTGGCCAGTATGGCTGCAAGTAATTCGACTATTCTACCATAATCGTCTGGCTGCAATTGTCGCTACCTCGCCAGCGATTTGTCATAGTCATCAGTTCGTAACAAGTGCCTTCAACTCTTTCCTAGGCATAGTCTAAGTTTTTAGGGAGACACTTAAGATCTTGACTAACTATTAGGGCTATGATCTAGCTTAAGTGATCTAACAATTTCTACTATGCTACATGGTGCTACTTAAGGGTTAAACTAATAAAGAATACATATATTGTTATAGTGCATATACATATTAAGAACTCATCCTTAGTTATCAAGCATTACTAACACATTTATGTTTAACTAACAAAATATGGGTGAGGTTGATATCAAACAATTCATAATGGCACGAAAGATACGACTATGATAGGAAGAGTTACGCACGAGATAAGGAATGAATATAAAAGGAGAAGATGAGTCACCCCAAGAGGGCGAGATAAAATAGGGGAGAATACTACTACTGCTACTCACGTCATCCATTAGCATCGCGTGTATGCCATCTGGGTAGAATATACATACATCCTCATAACTGCTAAGCTACCATATATAAAATTCTACAGCTATTTGTACATCTAAGAGCTTGTGTCACAATGGGTTTATGAGTATGCAAAGACAATTATAACTAAAAGGTTGTACCTGTATCTACGGCTTCCTGTGTCTGCTCTCCCATACTTGTCATAATGAGTGCTTGGCCTTGTCTTTGGTTGATCAACTGGGGTCTAGTCCCCTCAATTTGTGCAGACTGTAGAAGCAGTGGTGGGTCCCTTTGGTCTTCTATACTTGAGGGTGTATGTGGTGTTCCTGATTTTAATGCCATAAACCCCGGGTTCTACTGAGGACATTCTCGAGCTTGATGGTGACTTGATCCACATACCATGCACAATCCTAATCGACAACGACAATCTCTATGAATATGACCTGGTATACCACAAAAGTTACAAGTACGATGCCCCTTGGCTGGATATGGTGCGACACTATTTGGTTGCTGGCGTGTCAAAGGGTGTCGAATGGGTCCTCCTTGCTGTATCCTTACTGTCCTTGGTGACTTCTCAGTTGAATTTCGTTTCCCTTGCTGATGGCCTCCTGAATCCTGGCTTCTGTCAATAACTCGGCATAAGAGATCCGGGACTGTGAGCTAGTATAGTGCTGGAGCTCCCGAGTCAGCCCACGGTGAAACCTCTTAGCCTTCTCTAAGTCATTAGGTATTAGGACAGTGCCATACTTACTGAGACGGCTAAATTCTGCGTCATACTCATCAACCGTCTTGTCCCCTTGCTCTAGATGGAAAAACTGATCGTACAATGCGTCCTTACAGTATCCGGAAAGTACTTCCTCTCAAAGCATTCCAAGAATTGTTCCCAAGTCTGACGCGTACCCAACTAGCGCTCCATTGATTCCCACCAGTGATGCGCGTTGCCTTCTAACTGAGTCCTCACGCCTATCATCCATAGGTCAGTAGGTAGTTGTGATGCCTCTAACAACTTCTTGGTATTGGCAATCCAGTTCGTGGTCTCCTCTGGACTCTCTTTGCCCTTATATGGCTTAGGGCCCATCTGCACAAAGTCCTTGACTGAACCAACCCGAGCTTGTGGTACTGAAACTAGTGCCTGGGTTGGAATAGGGGCTAGTGCAGCCATTCTCTCAAGCGCTGTCAGAAATTCTAGCCTCTGCTCTGCTGCTTGCTGCCTCTGTTCCTGTATTATCATCTGAAAGAATTGAAACAGCTGCGCTTGGCCATCTTGCGGTGCTAGTGGAGCTGGAAAAGTCCCATTAGGTATCGTGGAGGGGGTTGATGGAATTGGATTGCTAGTCGGTCCATCCGGTCCGGGAGGAAGAGGTGGTGTTGAGGTCACTCCTAGTGGTTGGTCGTCGTCCCCTGGAGACGTGTTGTCCCCGGTGGCGGCATGCCCGTTATTCAAATTCATCTCTCTGCAAGAGATGGACGAAGGATTAAGAAGAGTACATGAATCAAGCAGGATGCAAGAACTTAAGTAGGATATGTTGGAAGGAAGGTAAGTTATAGTCAAGTGTGGATGAGATCTAAAATTCTAATCCTAGGTGCAGGCCGGCTCGGTACAGTGACGTAACCGAAACGGCTAACTCGACCTGCATGGGCCACCACAAAAATATGTCACGCTCCAGTCCCAAATACGTAGGACTAGGAACACGTAAGCATGCCAGCCGCATGGATATGACAACTCCAATATATGGAAACCATAACCCATACGTACGCGGTAATATGAATATAAACTCACATGTGGTATATATAATGTCATAAGTCACAGATATGCTAATCTCATCCACACAACAAGTCATAGAAAAGAAATACTAAACTAGAATAAGGAGTCTGAAATATTTAAAATAATAGTCGGGTGGAGACAAATCCACTACCCATGACTATATCCAAAACTAAAATGAGAGAGGAGTATAAAGTCTCCAATGTAAAATAATGTGAAGACAGAAGTGCATCAGCTAAAAGAATCCATCGCCAGATAATCAACGATGCTCAGAAGGTAAGACCTCCTCGACAGAAAATAATACGTCATGTCCAGGCCCGTACTTCTGCAAATACTCAAGAGCAGATACACCTGGCAGAGGACCAGGTCCTCAGAGGGACGTAACAAAATACAGAAAATACGAGCCAATTTGAATACAATAAACATGCATATGGTTTGAAAATAGATAAGTACGCTGTACAAGACAATCTATATGAATACAAATGAGGACAACTTTTCGACGTATGGGCAAGGGTAGTCTACTCGATCTAAGCCTCACAACTCACACACCCGTCTAGAACATCAGAAATCGACATACCTCTGGGGTAGCGACCAGCGCGACTCTACAGAAATCGATATACCTCTGGGGTAGCGACCAGCGCGACACACGCCCATAGTGCGAACTATATACTACGGTTTACCAGAGTGGTTAAAAGCCCATACGCCTAATGATTGTCCTCCCATGATACTAGGTGCCATGTGTGTGTCAACATATCTAATACATAGTAATGACTGGAGAAAAACTACACATGCAAGAACTATACAGAAATGAAATAAATAAAAAGAAATATAAATAGTATGCAAAGTACTGTAAATAATTTGGCAAGGTATCTTGCCTGGGGTCCTGCTGCTGGTATGAATCAGAGTCCAAGTCACAGTCCAAATAGCGTATGTATTACAAATTTATCACGTCAAAAGATAATTTATTTTAATTTATTTAATTATGGAATAATTACTCTAAAATCCTATTTTAATCTTATTATTCTGATTTTTATGTTAATTCCTAAATTTTGTCCAAAGAAACTGAATTTTATCAACTCGAGACTCATGACACGCAAATCGAGGCGATCTGTTGACCAAAAAGTCAACCAACACAAACTCAACTTTCATGCATTATTTCCTGTAGATTTCAGTGTCAAAAACATGCTGGAATTTACAGCTCGTCCGAATTCAAATTCGTTTGGGAATTATGGCACATACAAATTTTGTATTGTGCACCGATGGTTAAATTCTAACCTAGAAGTTCTATAGAAATAACAGTATGTAAATACTTTGAATTAAATTCTGGGAAAAATATATGTCGATGATCTCGACATTATCTTTCCGAAACTTTAAACGGTTCGTGATTCTGATTCCGGGTTCTCCCGAAATTAAGAAAACATCAAAATACGTCTATTTTCGGACATGCTATGCTCTACGAATTTTTCAGAATTTAATACTAATAATTTAGAAAAAAAAATTATATAATCAGAAATCTAACCTCATTATCGTTCTAACAAAAAAAACTAGGCATCATTTGGAGTCCGGAGCTATGCGCAATGGCTTCTGGAGATGAAGGAACCCTAGATGACAATTCTCCAAAAATCGACTGAAGAAAAAACCCTAAAAATTAATATCTAAACTATTATATATATATAGAGGAGAGAGAAAGTGCAGTCGCGGCTCACAGCGCGCCACGTGGCAGCAATCCAGGGCTGCCCGCTCAGATCGGACGGTCAGGCACTGACGCGGCTCGGCTCAGCTGAGTCTGAGTCGAACTCTGACTCGGCTCGAGGTCGGCTCGGCTCGCACCCACTCAGCGGTCACTGACAGGCGGGCCCGGCACTGTTCACTACTGGAGGCTGACAGGTGGGCCCCATGTTTGCTGACTGGGCAGAATTAATTACTTTTTGGGTTTTCTTTTTCAGAAATTAGTTTTTAATTCAGTTTTTCATAATTAACTCAAAATAAATGCTAAAAATAATCAAAAAATTCCCAAAAAATTCTAGAAAATATATTTTATTATTTAGAACCTAAAATAAAATTTTGGGATATTTTTAATTAATTTTGAACATAAAATAAATTCTTTAAAGTCCTCAAAAATTAGTGTTACTAGTTTTTAATTAACTAAAATTTATGGAAAAATCCCAATAATCTAAAATAGCCTAAAAATAATTCTAAATAAATATTTATATAAGTAAATATACTAAAAAAATTATTTTCTAATTAACTAAGAGAATACTCTAAATAAATTCAACATCTATAATAAATACAATAATATAAAATATACACAAATACCTATTTTGGGTGAGGGAGTTTACACGGCGTCTTTGAAAATTACTGTCACGTCCCGATCTCCAGCAGTAATCGACCTTTCCTGCTAGGCACGAATTATCGCGACAGCGCTCCCGCGGGACGATCTTTTCCTTCTGGATGTGATATCGCACGAGCGTAAGTTGCGCCCGTGCAAGGCCATGATCCGAACATGCGATAAAATAACTAAGCTACAGAGTCGCACAGATAGTCCGAGTATAGCAGAATAAGAATGAACAGGCGATTGGTAACAAGTTCATAGAGTCATCAATAGTGGAAGCATTGAATAGCACAAGCATAGAAGTAAAAAAAGCTCTTTATTGATATTGAACAAGTATTACAAGCGGCACTAGGCCGAGATTATAAGTCGTTCAATCCTCTCTCTCTCTGAAACGATAAAAGCATGCCAAGTGGCTACAATTGTGGAATGATACATAGGCAATGTTTCAGCATTATGTCTTGTATATGTGCTTCAGTTTCGGTCGCAACATTCCAAGGCTCCATAGCGAACTCCACATCTTAGCTCGCACGAAGGGGGTTTCCGCACCGAACGAGGTTCTCCCGCACCCAGCAAACAATCTGGTGGGTTATCAGTACATGAATGCACTGGTGGGGAGGCTTCTCGCCCGCTCGACAAATCCAAACATGTTATAAAGGTTTCGTGCACCATCTATTAAGTTATCTTTCTAGCCTTGCCTTAGGATCAGTTTCATGGTATAATATACAAGCCTAACTCATATGGCAGTGCACCGTGCGATATAAGAGTAACACGGCGAGACTTACCAACTTACCATTTTTTCTTCCTTGTCCAAGGCAAACTGAGTTAAACTAAGCACGAGCATATATAATAAAATCCAGGGGCAATAGCATAAGAAAACACAAGTGTCGTGAGCGAGGTTCTATTTCAGGAGCACGAGTTATACGAATTACTCAGGTATGTTGCATTGGATTCTCAGGTATTCAGATACAGTTATGGGTACATGTGTGTTACTCAGAGCAGTCGCCTACAATGCAATGACTCATACGCGGGTTGCCGTAATCGAGTCAACTTAATTTATATGACATAAGGTCACTGGCATGACTTTCATAGTGGATGGTGCAGTCTCGAGACGAAGATCGTGTGCAAGCAATATATAATACTGTTGGCATTATACCCATCCCGTCGATAACAGACGACTACCAATTGGTTCCGTCTAGATAAGATCGGTCCTAGTGCCCCGACGACCGTCCGCGAAACTGGATTCGAAAACTTACCTTGTGCACAAGTTGTCCGTGACCATGCGTATCCTCAAGTTCTCCAGATTCTCACAGGTACAGATACAGTTACAGATTCAGATTCAGTCAATACAGTATCAGTACAGTATCGACTCCCCGAACTGTCATATTCAGTATGGGACGAGTATTAATTTTTCAGAGATGTTGTGATGTTATCTTGCTTAACTGTCCATTGATGCAGTCCCCTAGTACGGGAAATGCCTTGGCGACCTTACGGTCCCGAATACTTTCAATGTTCTATACTTGGTTCGGAACGACTATCTTGATAGCCTTCCTGCCTCAACTGAATGAATCATAGATAGTGAAGTGTGATGAATTATGACATGCATATAAATGACAAGCATTAGAACGAGGCAACGAGTACAAGTTATGATATAAGCAGGCAAGCATTGCATTTATATGAAATATAAGCATTTACTTTAGCACGGGCTAAGGGGTAGTGCGAGGAGTGCAACCGTACATGGACATGATTTATGGGATGAGTAGTGTAAATAAGTGAAGCAGTGTACTACTAAGAGTATATAATAATCTACTCGAGGCATAGCGGGGTCTACTTGTACGAAGCTAAGGTAGCATACGAGGGTCTATGTTATAAGCCAAGTTTTATTTCCATGTTCTAACACAAGCAATACAAGATGGAATTATTCTCTTAGCTAGGTGCGTTATATTCTTTATTAGCATGCAAGGGGTGATTTACCTAGCGACTAGCATGTATCGTCCATATTTTAAGTGTGCTGGCTAAGTAAAGACAAGTTCATCGTAGCCTCCCACCTTAGCGATGATTCGCCTCGGTCGACCGATACTCTGACTGAGCCTTTGAAAGTCTAAGTCTGAACTCCTGAAGGGTCGAGTCTGAAATCATTTGCCTCAAATGAGTCTTCTCGTTAAGCAAAGCGGGTCTGGTTGTCACACCCCAGTCCCAAAATACCGAGGGACTAGCCACGTGGCAATGACCAGCAACACAACTCCAATGGGCAAACCCAATTTAGTGGACCCGTTAGAGTGCACTTAAGCTGTCACGCCCCGATTCTGTAGAATCGATAGTCGTCCCCCGGGCGTGACCATCGTGCGGGCCTAGGTTGCGCACCGCACAAGGCTTAAGTATTTTTTGTATGGAGATCACATATTCGGAGTACGCAGACAAATTAAAACAGAAGTTGTAACATGGAAAAGTTCTCTTTATTGATGATGAATTTCTATTACAAACTCTTGAACGAGTCATAAGGATTGCCGTACGGGCTTACAAAATATTAACACAAAATGAGATAGTTGTCCTGTACATTACATTCCTTTACTAAACTTCAAAATATAAGACCTTCTGGTGGAATGATGGCCTTTCCACGGAGCTGCATTAAGTTCCTGAGTAGCTAGCTCCTTGCTTTAAGAATTGCTTCAAAAGATGGCATGCTCAGGACGCGCCTATAGCTGGACTGGATCGGGGATTGACTTCTGCTCCTCGCTCGACTCTCCTTAGTGAGGAAAACATGTTTCAACGAGGGTCAATACATCAAAACGTACTGGTGAAGGCAAGCTAATCCAACTATACCAATCAATACGTTATTTTAATAAAGCATGCATATTATTTGTGGTCTTTCTATCTTGCCTTAGTTCATTTTACAAGTAAGCAGTATATAGAATTTTCTGAAATGAACTTGCCACCGTTCGGTGATATTTTACCTGCCCGTCTGAACTACCTGCACAAGACTTACCATGTCCTTCCCTGCCACGAAGACACAAGTTAGCCTGCAATAGGTTTAAATATACAAGGGGATCACTGGCGTATGCCATAATGGATGAGTCATAGTCGATGACGATGATGGTATGCAATAAAAGCACACGAGTCACTACAAGCCATCCCGTCCAATACAATAGACTAAACAAGAGTTTCATCCGGATCGAATCGGTGCCAGTGCCCCAGCAACCGTCCGCAGGAACCGTGACCTTGTGCACAAGTTGTCCATGATCAAACGGTATGTTTACTAAGTTAATAATTCATGCAGTTGAGACAACATGAGCATAAGACAAGTAGCATTTCATGATTCATTTTGCATAGTCTCCCTGAACAATTTGTAGCATAGCATGGCATGTTCTATACATAGCATAATTTATAGAAGAAGTATGCATTCTAACTAAAATTGAAGCATATGATGAACATTTGAATGAACTAGCATGCAATAAATAACCGTTCACAAGTTTAGTTGACAAGCATAATAGTCCAAGTCTATTCCTATTTTATTTTGACATATTTTAGTTATTACTTGGTATCGTTTGATCGGGGCAAACAAGAATATAAGATTTTTAGGGGTAAAGACTTAGAAGAAGGGCCAACTGAATCGAATATAAGCCACTCACAAGTTTGTTGGCAGGAGGAAGGAAAGAGATGCTTTAAGACTCCGTTCTAGCGTCGCCTACTGTTCGTTCACCTGCATTGCCACGAACAGCTGATCAATAACTCTTCCACTCTTTCTAATATCGAAATTGAAGTGCAGTTCAACGAACAAAAATAATGAAATCCATCAAAACAGTTCAAGAAATCTCAAGCAAATTCGAAAACCAACTCAAGGCACAAAAGTAACAAGTGACAGCGAAAACTAGGCAACAAAAGATGCAGCGGAGAGGTCCCTCCTGACTCTGCCTGTCACGACCCACACCCGGTATAGGGGCACGAGAGCGTGGGTACGTCCAGCTTACGCCGCAGCATCGGCGGTAGAATGATGTCTAGATCATAATACTAGCTAATCAATCTCACATGAATATCCAACTCCATGAGGAGACACATATGTCATAATATAATATGGAATACTCAATCATATAAACTAAAGCACGATGAGATATCGAAGAAAACAAATAAAATACGAGACAAGTCTAAACAATAATAAATAGTCTAACCTGCAATCAATAACATCCAAATCTCCAAGTATGTCGGAAACATCTCTAAGTCACAGTCTGGAAAAAAATATCCAGTCAGGATTGGAGCGAAGTAAAATTACTAACAGCAGTTTCATGTATATTGACAAAAATTATAATACAGTGTAAAAAAATACAAGATAGATATGAATACTGGCAATAAGAAATACTAAAATAAAGGAATACTGGAATAATAAAGTTCTGGAGCATATGTCATCATCAATGTACATCTAGCAATAAACAAGAATACAAGTGCACGCTAGAATAATAAACTGGTATATAAGTGAATGCTAGAACCATGACTAGAACATAAGGAATGCTAGATCAATATACTAGAGATACATGTCAAGAACATCTAGTTAAGTATGTGAAACATTAGCATATCATGTGATCGGCTTGGGACTGATCAGGCTTGCTATGTATGACTAGCTATGATTCATGTAAGGTCAGGCTAACCATCCGGATAGATATGATGCAAGCAATAGTCAGGCTAATCATATATAACAGGCTATGAGGCATGTAATGGTCAGGCTGCACTGACGTGAGGTGTGGGTGAGCTATAATTCATGTAAAGTTGGGTATGATCATATAAGGTCTCATGGTAAGACCTTTGCTTATGCAAAGCGGGAAGTGATCCGCCATTTTTTTGGTGCAATAATATTTTCCTGTTTTTCTCAGCTAGCACGATGGATTCCAATCACGACTCCTCATGACAGGTCTCGATGATGCCAACTCGTGTAAACAACAGTGTCAGAGTCATGTACGCTATACAACAAGAATTATAGAGATAATCAACATAATGGAAATTATCAGAGAATGTACTCGCTTGGGGTCCTGCTGTTGGCAATACCAATAACCTGATTTTGAAGTCTTGTCTGGACAATCCAACAATCTTATAGATATTATATAATATAATATTGCATCAGACATTAAACTAATATACAATCATAAATATATTGAACTTAGAGCTACGCTAGGTATGACACTGGTCAACTAGGGTCAAGTATGCGTCTAATTGCACGGGCGTCGGGTCTGTTATTGTTGTGCAAAACAGACAGTCAAAATGATATGGGTGTCACTCCCCAGTCCCAAAATACCGAGAGACTGGACGCGTGGCAATGGCTAGCAGCACACACCAAATGGCAAATCCAATTTAATGGACCCATTAGGGTGTACTTAAGCTGTAACAACAATAAATAGGTCTACGATACAAGTCACATTCTATTCTAATCTCATCCATAATAGATAATCACAGATCAAATGCCAGAATAAATTAAAATAAACATAATCTAACATGTCTCAATAAAAGTATCTCGGAGAACAATTCGAGAATAAGTCTGATACATCAATGCAATAGACAGGAAATAAAGTAACTAGAAATAGAAATAACTGAGTATATAAAGCCAATACTCAGGAGAAGTCCTCTGGCACGATCTCATCCTCGGGTTCTGGTACTGCTCCAATGTATGCTCATGTCCCGTATACCTCAGGATAGATCTCCTCAGCTAAACTTGGGGACACAATCCGGATCCAGGTCCTCAGGGGACATAGCAAGGTACAAGAATAACTCAAGCCAAAATAAATGCAGTACAATAATAAATAAAATAAGAGGGTAAACTATGTAACCAGCTATGTGATATGCAAGTTGAGAGCATCACTAGAACTCAAGCTGAGACCACTACAAGCTCTGTGTCGAGGAGTCGGTAGCAGTTATACTATGTAGTTATACTATATAGTTTACTATGTAGTGGGCCTACGGCACCATATATAAAATCAACCTGTAGCCTGTGTGTCTCTCCCCATCCAATATAATCATACGTCTCATGTTCACGATGTCTCATGTCCATGTCACGCGAGATCAAATCTAATGCAGCAAGTCATATGATAGCTATGAATATAATGTCTATGTCACAAGTCCTGTAGCCTATACAGAATCACCATGAATAACTTAGGAAGACCCTGTCTCATGAATAATGTCAGGTGTCCTATGGTATGACGTACTTGATGATGCAAGCACGAGAATATATAGGGTCGCGATATCAATCTCTAGTGACGTTACACGACTCCGCGTACGGCGTCGACACCCGAATATTTATTCGGACATTAAGCAACGTCTCACGGTCCTGGGTTGACTATGTACATCATAGAAGTATATATATATATAAAGAAATCAAGAAACAATGTCAGATAACTACTGTAAGCTTGGCAAGGTACACTTGCCTGGTATTTGGTTTCCAACTGCTGCCCTGGTATTCGTAAAATCGTCAAAAACATCTCCGGATGCTGAAACAAATATTATCATCATGCTCAGAAGATATTAAATAGCTAGGATTGCTTGTCCTTGAGTCCAATTTGGACACAGGGGCAAAAGTGACAGTTTCTGGTCAAAGCGGGGTCTACATGTGGCCCACTTCGCACCGAAAAATGTGTCAGAGACAATATTCTCCAAATTTGTCAAACTTAGTGTCAACAAGTCCAGAACGATGATACGAACCCAATATAATTTATAGAATTAGATTTTGATGAGCCGATCATAAAATCGCCCGTCAAGTGGAGCCGTGGGGCCCACGATACGCGAATTTATCAGCATTCTCAGAATCGAACCAAACTTGGGTCATAGGACCAGCGTATTACTACGAGTCCGATGGTGCAAGTTTTGATTTGATACGGCATGTGTACACGAAGTTACAATGAGTTCTAGAACGGGGCTGATACATGGTGTTGTCGACGAATACGCGTTGATTCCGGTGTGCGTGCATCCAAATCAACTTCCGTGAAATCCCACACGTCCATATTAACGGCGTGCACCTTTCGGTAAAGTTTGCATGCGACCAAGTCGCCTCGTTTAGCAGGGCGCACCCAGTTCCGAGAAAAATTAGGGTATTAATTAACCAAGTTTTTGGCCATTTTTACCCGCAAAAATATAACAAACCATAGCTCTATAAATTACACTAAAATAGGGTTTAAAAAGTTGGTCATACAGTCTAAATTACTATTTAAGTGGATTTTAAAAACAGTTAACAGGTTGCACGTAAAATGATCATGAACTTGCGAGTTCGGGACAATTTCTGAATTTTTAGAAATTAGGGTTTTTTTCCTGATTTTGTATCGCGATTTGCGACCGAAACGGGATACGATACCCCGAACTAATTGTACGAGTTTCGAGAGGGTCATGCGGTCTTCGCACAGGATTCGACAGAACAGAAAACGAGATGACAATGAGAGAAAAACTCACTGGAATGATGGTTCGGTATCGACTATTCTTCGCGTACGCACGGCGGCGCGGCGACCGGTCGATGGCGGGGCACGGCGGCGGGGAGTCTGTTATTGCTGTGCAAAACAGACAGTCAAAATGATACGGGACTTGACAGTACGTTAGTGTATATATGGCAGTCTGCTAACATTTACATGGTCATAGGTCAATGTAACTACGGGGTATCCGTGGTTACACTCGGGTCATCTAGTGCATAGACATATTATACATATTATTAACTAATATATACATTAATATTCATAGTATATATGTACACCAATTAAATACATATATAATATATATATACACTAATTAAATTTATACTATATATATGTATACATATACATACCAATTATATACATATTAAGCATATACTAAATACATATACAAAATATATATATATATATATACCAATGAATAAATACATACATACTAAATATATACACATACTACTAATTGAATAACACCCATATACAAATTATATACATACATATATACTAAATCAAATAATATACATATACCTAAATGTATACTATACACATACGTACAAAATCCTGAAGGAGGGCAGGAACGAACCTGCGCTCGGGCACAACGACGATGACGACGATGTTGTCGACGATGTTGATGACGACGATGATGACGATGTTGGTGACGACGAAGATGATGGTGTTGATGATAATAATGACGATGATGACGATGGTGAATGGTGATGATCATGGTCAGGAGGTGGTCGACGGAGTCGTGATTTAATGGCCAGGTGGTGGCGGGGTTCAGGCGATCAACTGAGGAGGGAGTTGTAATCCCCTGATTTTCAAGAAAATTTTAATTTTTGGATTTTTACATTTTTCTGGAATTTCTGGAATTTTCTGAGATTTTTCCCTAATTAAATTAAGGTATTTTAAATATTAAAGGATTTTTAATTGATATTAAAAATAATATTAAAATATTATAAAAATAATATTTTATGGTGTAAAATAGAAAACTAGACCTAGGATAATTTTCCGAGAATTTATTGGACCCCGGATGGATTTTTAAAGCCCTAAATACTAATTAAATTATTAAACCAATTAATAAACCGGGTTTTTATTAAATAAACCGAACCAAACCAATCTGAACCGGACCGGGTTTATTTATTAACCCAAATTCCTTATCGGGTCGGATCCGGGTCCAACCCAGACCCGACCCATTAATCCGAACCCGACCCGCCTTAGTTTCGGATCGGGCCGGATTCGTTAGAACCCGACCCGACCGCCCAAAACCCGACCCGTTAGACCCTTTCTCTCCCAGACCCGTCCCCGACTTCTCACCTCCCCCGCCGCCGGAAACGGCCGCCGCCACCGCTCCGACTCCCTGAAACCGCCGCCGCCGATCCGCTCCCTCTTCCTCTCCCACCACCGGCCGCCCTACCAGCTCCCCGCTCCTCCTCTATATAAACCTAGAACCCCCTGCCCCTCCGGCCAAATCCCTAACCCGCCGCGCGCCGCCCCGACTTCAGCCGACCACCCGCCGTGCCTCGGCCTCCTCGAACTTCTTCTCCGCCTCACACCCAGCGGCAGCAGCCACCCGCAGCCGAGGTTCCCCCGTCGACTCCGTCCACCTGACCCGCTGCCCGCCTCCGACAGCGAACGCCGTCGCCTCCGGCACGTTCAGCAGCCGTCGGTCGTCCCGCCTCCGTGAGCAGCCGGCCGCCCCGCAGACCCGGCCGCCTCCGCCGTGTCCGCCAGTAAACCCTAGGCTGGACACAGTAAACCCTAACTGAGGACACAGCAGGACACGATTCAGCTCAGCCGGACACAAGAACAGTGTTGACACAGGACACAGTATCGTGTCGGACACGATTTTGCCTCGGTTTCTCGGTCCACTTCAGGTACCCATAATTTCTTGCTCGTAGCTCGGAATTCGATTCCGTAAATTGCATTGCGAAGCCTGTATGACCCTCTCGGTGCCTGTGCAAACCGCTCAGGGCATCGCGTCCTGTGGTGATCGTACACCGCGATCCAAAAACAGGAAAAACCAGACCCTGATTCACCCCGGAACTGAGTACGCCCCGCCAAACGGGACGACTTGGTCGCGTGCGGTCTTCACAGATACGTGCGCGTCGTTGATACGGACGTGCGGGATTTCGCAGAAGCTGATTCGGATGTGCGTGCACACCGGAATCAGTGCATATCCGCGGACATCGTCCCGTATCCGACTTTTCTGAATCTTGCTGTAACTTAGTGTACACATGTCGAATCGAGACGAAACTTGCACCATCGGACTCGTAGCAATACGACGGTCCTGTGGGTCAAGTTTGGTTCGATTCTGAGAACGTTGACAAAATTACGTGTCGTGGGCCCCACAGGCTTCACCCGACGGGCGATTTTGAGAACGGCTCATCGGAATCCAATTCCGGAAGTTCCGTTGGGTTCGTATCATCGTTCCTGACCTGTTAACACTAAGTTGGACTGATTTGAAGACCTTTGACCCTGACGCATTTTTCGGTGCAAAGCGGCCCACATTTGGACCCCGCCTTGACCCGAAAATGACGTTTTTGCCCTTGTCTCCAAATTGGACTCAAGGACAGGCGTTCCTAGCTGATTAATATTTTCTGGAACTGATGGTGATGTTTGTTTCAGCAGCCGGAGTACTGCCTGCAAATCCAGCTGTAGCCAGAGCGACAATTGGAGCTGAAAACCCAGGCAAGTGTACCTTGCCATAATTGCAGTTTAATGATTCATTTTCTCTGGATTTATTTTCTGGTGATTGTTGTAAATGCTCAACCCTAGGGCCGTGTGACTTGCTTAGCGTCCGATCATAGTCGGATGCCAACACCGTACGCGGGGTTGGGCAATGTCATTTAGAGATGGATATCGTGACATTTATATTCTTGTACTTGCCCTATCAAGTACTTATTACCCAGGACACCTGACACAGAGCATGCTACAGGATCTTCCTGAAATATTCAAGGTGATTTTGTGTAGGTTCCAGGATTTATGACTTAGACATTACATTCCTAGACATTATGATCATAGACATAGTATGACTTACTGCATTAGATATGATCGTACGTGACGTGGACATGAGACATCGTGGACATGATATGTATGATTACATTGGGTGGGGAGAGACACACAGGCTACAGGCTGATTATATATATAATTCATAGTAAATACATAGTAAAATTCATAGTATAGCTGCTACCGGCTCCCCGACACAGAGCTTGTAGTAGTATCAGCCTAAGTTTTAGTGATGCTCTCAACTTGCATTTCACATAGATGGATATATAGTTGACCCTATTGTTTCATTAACTATTTTACTGTATTTATTTTGGCTTGTGTTTTCTGTACTTTGCTATGTCCCCTGAGGACCTGGATCCGGATTATGTCCCCAGGATTTACAGACGAGGTTTATCCAGAGGTCTACGGAACAGGTACTTTTCACGGAACAGTACCCGTAGCTGAGGACGAGGTGATCGCTAAGGACTTCTCCTGAACCATTGCTTCGCCATGCTCAGTCGTTATTTCCTGTTTAATTAAACTCTTTAATTTCTGTTTATGAGATCATTGTACCAGACTTTATATCGGGTTATTCCCCGAATACTTTGCTGAGACTGGATATTTAATTTACTTTCCTTATTGCTGTTGATTTTATATTCTTTTCTGTGGATGAGATTAGTTATGACTTGTTGATATAGACCTTATATACAGCTTAAGTATGCCCGATGGATCCATTAAATTGGTTTTGTCCATCGGTGCATGCTGCTGGCCATTATCACGCGTCCGGTCCCTCGGTATTTTGGGACTGGGGCGTGACATGGTTTTTGTGGTGGCCCATGCAGGTCTACGACTAAATTGTTCGGTTTCAACTTAGGGACCGAACAGACCTGCAATAAGATAGGATAAGTATTTAGGATCTCATCCACTTGCTTGAAAACGTTCTTGATATCTGTATCGTACTCGAATTAATTTTTGCTTTGCATCCTGCCTTGAATCTTGTGCGCTTCTTATATTTTATTTTGGATGCAGAAAGATGGATCCAAGAATTGAAGATGAAATTCCTTTGAGTACGCCACAAGACGCTGTGGTTACCTATGGAGATGGAGTTACACCAGAGAACAGAGGGCAATCCTCTCAAGGTGGTCAAGCTGAACCGCATAACTCAAGGTTCAGGCGCGATGATATCCCACCTCCGCCGCAGTTCCCTCCACAGATGCCTGTCTTTCCAGCAGGGCAAGCAATGGACGGGCAGCAGATGTTCCAGATGTTTTACGCCATGATGCAAGCCCAACAGCAAGTTCAACAGGAGGCACATCGTCAGGAGGCAGAGTACCTAAGAACCAGCCTAGTAAACGCATTGGAGCAAGTGAACTCACAAGCTAGGCGACCAGCGACGGTATCTATCACTGATTTCCATCAACTCAAGCCCCGTACCTTCTCGGGCAAGGAAGGACCAACTGAAGTTCATGAGTGGCTCACCAACATACAACACCAGTTGGAAGCAGCTGAACTTCCAAGAGAACGTTGGATGACCGCCGTCAGGATGCAGTTGACGGACAATGCTCATCACTGGTGGATATCTGAAGAGACCAGGCTCGGACCAGACCGAGTCACTTGGGAAGAGTTCTCCAGACTCTTTCAAGAGATGTACATTTCGGCCATCGCTCGATCAGAACTGAGGGACAAGTTCAATCGCCTCACCCAGGAAGCTATGACGGTGGAAGAATACAATGCCGAGTTCATTCGTCTGAGTCGCTTCGCACCTACCTTGATCCCTACAGAAGTAGAGAAGGCCAAGAAGTTTTTCGACGGACTCAACATCGAGCTACAAAAATTGATTGGATCAGTCGCCCTACTTCATACTCGGACGTCCTTGCTGCAGCCCGACGCATGGAGCGCGTCACCAGGAGAGAAACCAGTCTAAAGCGGCCTACCCCATCAGCAATATCCAAAGCACCACAAGAAGAAGATGCAAAGAGGCCTCATATACACCAGCCACCCAGAGTCTCTCCGCAGACATTACCTACATGTCAATACTGTGGCAAGGTAGGCCATACTGAGAAGGACTGCAGACGCAAGTTGGGATTATGCTTGATTTGCGGGACCAATCAACACTTAGCCAAGGATTGTCCTTGTCATCGAGGAGGAGCACCAAGAGCAAACCAACAAACTCTACCAGCACCAGGAGGGAATCAACCAAGGCCACCATTGGCACCACAAGCAGCACTTTTCCAACAAGCCCAGCAGCAGCAGCAGCAACAGAGGAATCTACCAGGACGCGGGCAAGCCTTCGCGATGACTTTGGGAGATGCGCAGAACCATGGAGTTGCAAATGCGCGTAAGTTTTTGTAGTTTCGTTTCTAGCATTTTTATAGTTCGTGCCTATTGGTTCGTGACCCTAGCCTTACCCTGATAACCTTAACCTGATAACTTTAACTTGCTAATAATTGATAACCTAGTTTTGAACTTGATAAATTGTTAACTGATATATTTTTGAAAGATAACCTATTTTTCTAAAACTGTAATTTTCTAGATTTCCCATATTTGGGAAATTGCATAACTTTTAATGCTTAAAAAAATAATTTTTACTAGATGCTTCTTAATTTTGATGTGCTTCGAACAATGGTTGCAACCGTGTCATCTTTGCTGACCGGTTAATCTTTGATTGCGAGGACGCAATCCTCTTAAGGGGGGTAGATTATAATCCCCTGATTTTCAAGAAAATTTTAATTTTTGGATTTTTACATTTTTCTGGAATTTTTGGAATTTTCTGAGATTTTTCCCTAATTAAATTAAGGTGTTTTAAATATTAAAGGATTTTTAATTGATATTAAAAATAATATTAAAATATTATGAAAATAATATTTTATGGTGTAAAATAGAAAAGTAGACCTAGGGTAATTTTTCGGGAATTTATTGGATCCCGGATGGATTTTTAAAGCCCTAAATACTAATTAAATTATTAAACCAATTAATAAACCGGGTTTTTATTAAATAAACCGAACCAAACCAATCTGAACCGGACCGGGTTTATTTATTAACCCAAATTCCTTATCGGGTCGGATCCGGGTCCAACCCAGACCCGACCCATTAACCCGAACCCGACCCGCCTTAGTTTCGGATCGGGCCGGATTCGTTAGAACCCGACCCGACCGCCCAAAACCCGACCCGTTAGACCCTTTCTCTCCCAGACCCGTCCCCGACTTCTCACCTCCCCCGCCGCCGGAAACGGCCGCCGCCACCGCTTCGACTCCCTGAAACCGCCGCCGCCGACCCGCTCCCTCTTCCTCTCCCACCACCGGCCGCCCTACCAGCTCCCCGCTCCTCCTCTATATAAACCTAGAACCCCCTGCCCCTCCGGCCAAATCCCTAACCCGCCGCGTGCCGCCCCGACTTCAGCCGACCACCCGCCGTGCCTCGGCCTCCTCGAACTTCTTCTCTGCCTCACACCCAGCGGCAGCAGCCACCCGCAGCCGAGGTTCCCCCGTCGACTCCGTCCACCTGACCCGCTGCCCGCCTCCGCCAGCGAACGTCGTCGCCTCCGGCACGTTCAGCAGCCGTCGGTCGTCCCGCCTCCGTGAGCAGCCGGCCGTCCCGCAGACCCTGGCCGCCTCTGCCGTGTCCGCCAGTAAACCCTAGGCTGGACACAGTAAACCCTAACTGAGGACACAGCAGGACACGATTCAGCTCAGCCGGACACAAGAACAGTGTTGACACAGGACACAGTGTCGTATCGGACACGATTTTGCCTCGGTTTCTCGGTCCACTTCAGGTACCCATAATTTCTTGCTCATAGCTCGGAATTCGATTCCGTAAATTGCGTTACGAAGCCTGTATGACCCTCTCGGTGCCTGTGCAAACCGCTCAGGGCATCGCGTCCTGTGGTGATCGTACACCGCGATCCAAAAATAGGAAAAACCAGACCCTGATTCACCCCGGAACTGAGTACGCCCCGCCAAACGGGACGACTTGGTCGCGTGCGGTCTTCACAGATATGTGCGCGTCGTTGATACGGACGTGCGGGATTTCGCAGAAGCTGATTCGGATGTGCGTGCACACCGGAATCAGTGCGTATCCGCGGACATCGTCCCGTATCCGACTTTTCTGAATCTTGCTGTAACTTAGTGTACACACGTCGGATCGAGACGAAACTTGCACCATCGGACTCGTAGCAATACGACGGTCCTGTGTGTCAAGTTTGGTTCGATTCTGAGAACGTTGACAAAATCACGTGTCGTGGGCCCCATAGGCTTCACCCGACGGGCGATTTTGAGAACGGCTCATCGAAATCCAATTCCGAAAGTTCCGTTGGGTTCGTATCATCGTTCCTGACCTGTTGACACTAAGTTGGACTGATTTGGAGACCTTTGACCCTGACGCATTTTTCGGTGCAAAGCGGCCCACATTTGGACCCCGCCTTGACCCGAAAATGACGTTTTTGCCCTTGTCTTCAAATTGGACTCAAGGACAGGCGTTCCTAGCTGATTAATATTTTTTGGACCTGATGGTGATATTTGTTTCAGCAGTCGGAGTACTGCCTGCAAATCCAGCTGTAGCCAGAGCGACAATTGGAGCTGAAAACCCAGGCAAGTGTACCTTGCCATAAATGCAGTTTAATGATTCATTTTCTCTGGATTTATTTTCTGGTGATTGTTGTAAATGCTCAACCCTAGGGCCGTGTGACTTGCTTAGCGTCCGATCATAGTCGGGTGCCAACACCGTACGCGGGGTTGGGCAATGTCATTTAGAGATGGATATCGTGATATTTATATTCTTGTACTTGCCCTATCAAGTACTTATTACCCAGGACACCTGACACAGAGCATGAGACAGGATCTTCCTGAAATATTCAAGGTGATTCTGTGTAGGTTCCAGGATTTATGACTTAGACATTACATTCCTAGACATTATGATCATAGACATAGTATGACTTACTGCATTAGATATGATCGTACGTGACGTGGACATGAGACATCGTGGACATGATATGTATGATTACATTGGGTGGGGAGAGACACACAGGCTACAGGCTGATTATATATATAATTCATAGTAAACACATAGTAAAATTCATAGTATAGCTGCTACCGGCTCCCCGACACAGAGCTTGTAGTGGTATCAGCCTAAGTTTTAGTGATGCTCTCAACTTGTATTTCACATAGATGGATATATAGTTGACCCTATTGTTTCATTAACTGTTTTACTGCATTTATTTTGGCTTGTGTTTTATGTACCTTGCTATGTCCCCTGAGGACCTGGATCCGGATTATGTCCCCAGGATTTACAGACGAGGTTTATCCAGAGGTCTACGGAACAGGTGCTTTTTACGGAACAGTACCCGTAGCTGAGGACGAGGTGATCGCTGAGGACTTCTCCTGAACCATTGCTTCACCATGCTCAGTCGTTATTTCCTGTTTAATTAAACTTTTTAATTTCTGTTTATGAGATCATTGTACCAGACTTTATATCGGGTTGTTCCCCGAATACTTTGCTGAGACTGGATGTTTAATTTACTTTCCTTATTGCTGTTGATTTTATATTCTTTTCTGTGGATGAGATTAGTTCTGACTTGTTGATATAGACCTTATATACAGCTTAAGTATGCCCGATGGATCCATTAAATTGGGTTTGTCCATCGGTGCATGCTGCTGGCCATTATCACGCGTCCGGTCCCTCGGTATTTTGGGACTGGGGCGTGACAGGAGTGGAGAGGAGTATGAGGGGCTCGACGAGGTTATGGCGACGAGGACAGGGAGGATGCTGTGGTCGGGCAGGAGAAGGAGGGCTCAACGAGGGAATAACATGGAGGAGAGGTGGGGGTGTTTAATGGTGCTGGTGGTGTAGAGAAAACCGTGGTGGTCGGAGTAGTGGCCGACCGACATTCAGGTGCAGTCGGGGCCGGGCTGACGACCTGCTGCTCAAGCTCCGGAGGCCTCAGGCGGTTCAGCGGGTTCTGGTGGAGATGTGATGAGGGGAGGTGGTAGAGAACGGCTCTGGAGGTGGAGTCGACGGGGGAAATCGGGGTGAGGCGTTGGAGAGATGACGAGTTGATGGCGAGGTCCGGCAATGGTTGAGGGAGTCGAGTGCAATGGGTCGATCGCGTCAGGCGAGGAGATGAGGCGGGGTGCTCCTTCGGTGAGCGACGTTCAGTGCAGTCGGGATCGTGCACCGTGGCTCATGTGAAGTAGGGTCGTGCACGGGTGTCGAGCCTGGTGGCTCATCGAGTGGGGATCCGGCGTGATGGAGAAGATGGAGGCCGTGGTGAAGAGGGTGGTCATTCAGTCGGTCAGGGTGGCTACTCCGGCGAGACTCCGGCGGATCGTCGGTTCAAGGGAAGGGTGATGGGTGAACAGGGAATAGGGGGGAGAAAGTCAGCTGTGTATTTGTTTCTAGGTTTAGTTTTAGGAAAAAGAGAAAATAAAAAGGATTATCTATATGTGTAGGTCTTGGTTTGACCTAGAAATAGTTGACTTGGTCAAATCCCCTTGGGATTGGGCCTTGTCATGGAGATATTTCAAGGGCCATGATTTCAAATGGATTCAAACGAATGGCTAGGATTGCATTGGGTTCAAAGTTCGGAGGACCGTGGTTTAAGGAGGTTGATGTTGAATTACACACTTCCAAAAATTATGGAAAAATATACACGAAGGGAAAATGAGTATATTCACGTGTCGTGTCCAACGGAATGAACACCTTAATGCACTTTTGCATAAAAGTGCCCAACAATTAGAAAATTACATAATATTGGGTTTATGGTTTAATTAATTAAAATAAATAAAATTGGTGTTCTAAAATTAATTAGAAGTACATGGGACTAAAATTAAGTGGGACACAAGTGTCATGAATAAAGTAGACTCAGAATAGAAAATTACCCTAATTTGGGTTGCTCAAAATGGGTCGAGATTGTGTCTCCAATTTTGATTGGAACGCACAATGATACAAAGTTGGGTTTATTCGGAATTTAAAATAAATGTCTGCGACAAAAATTGTGCGGCTAAAATGAAGCACAAGAGAACAATATTATAAGTTACACAAGGATCAAAATGGAAGGCGGACATGTCTAGGACAAGGTTGTGGAATTTGTTGGAAGGCAAAGGCTAGGGTAGCGCTCCAAGTATCGAAGCAACGGTAAGGCGCAACAATCAATTAAAATCATAATTATTAAATATAATTAAATATTATGCAAATTATTTATATATTAATTATGAAAAGATGAAAATACCCCCTAACCTTAAATGTGGGGGTGACAAGTCTACCCTCCTTGAAAGAATTTCGTCCTCGAAATTTAAGATCCTCCATAGTTATATTTATCTATTTATTTATATTATTCTCCATCAAATTTAGATTCATCAAACCTATAATCATAAAGTAAATCCATATTGTTATTTCATAAAACTTTCATAATTCTATAGATATCATATTCCTGAAAAATCCCCAAATTTAAAATCTAATTCCATTCTTATCATAATCTCCTCAAAATTTTTAAGTTAATAACTAAATACTCAAAAAATTTAATATCCAATCCTCCAATTGAAATCCAATCAATGCCTATTTATAGAATTTAAAAATCTTATCCGAAAAGTTTGAATCTCAAACACTAATCCATTAATTATTTTACTCCTCTAATTTAAGTCCAATCGATGCGTATTTATAAAATCTAAATTCTCACCCAAAAATTTAACTTCAAACACTAATCCATTAATGATATTACTCCTCTAATTTAAATCCAATTGATGCATGTTTATAAAATTTAAATGCTCATCCCAAAAATTTTAAAATCACACACTAATCCATTAACGATCTTACTCTTCTATTCTTTTTCCACATAAATAATAAAATAATATATTACTCGCAATATTCAAATATAACATTCAAATATAAATTTTTAATTTCATATCTTGCAATCAAATAAATATAATGATAATCTCCTTAATTTTCTCGAATTTTAATGACAGATTCAATCATATCTTAATCTTCATAAAATCAATGATTTAACAAAATCGCCAATTCTATCATATTAAGTTCTCAACACTTTATTTAAATTAATGTTTATCCTCAAAATTTAAGGCACCTTGTCTCTCTTTGTCAAGTCATAACCTCTTCATTAATCTTCACTACGGTTAAACCCCAACAATCAAGGTCTAAGAAAAATCTACCTACAGTCGTACAATCATGCAATCTAGAGAAGACACACACGGTTATGGTCACTTTTGTCATGGTATTGAAGTCTCTGTTAGGGTGTACTACTAACTATATTCTAGCAAGAAAGTCATTGATACAAGCTATGCTATTAAGAAATCAATCAATCAATAAAATAGACGGAAAGGAACAGAAGGAAAGAACAGAACATAGCCTCCTAACCCATTACTTTACATCTTCAACCTCTATCATACACTTAACTCTGGCACATTTATTCACAAATTCCTGTCCTTATATACCGTTACCCATATCAACTAATCACTAGTCCATAAGATATCCATGGATACATCCATATTACACACATTTGTCTATTAATACCAAAATCTGATACCAAGGACCTCTTAACATAATCATAGGTCAAATGATGCATCTAAAGTTTGATACCCCTATCCTTTGGTACCACTGTTTCTACTATAAGCACACCCACTGCTAGCTCTCTTTACCTACTGTAATTGTTTATGCTAGTTGTTCTTATCACTCAAGTGCACGACAAGTGCAACATACCACACTAAGTACTACTCCTTCTAATACAGCTTTAGATGGACACCCAAGTCAGTTTGCAGTGCCATCTCAAGCACGCTCAAGCCAATAGATCCTTACACATGCACATCAACCACTCATATACTAATATATATTTCTTACCCACCATAAAATTTTATCCTCAAAATAAAATCCTCAAAATTTAACTTCTCGAACAATTTAAAATAAAATGTATATACTTTCCTCAAAAGTCAAATATTCAAATATTGAAATAAAATTTTTAATCACTTCTAAAAATCTTTATATCTTTGACTATGTTTATTGAATTGAATTTTAATCCTCGAAATTTTTAATAACATAAAATCTCAACTACTCAAAATTCTCAAAAATTGAAATTTATTTCCAATCTTCAAATTATAAATTTAAATCCACATCTATTTAAGTATACATATAAATACTCACAGTCTCTAATACTCAAGGTACACACAAATACACCAATTGTCTACACTCCTCAACTGTGTACTGATTATTGCACTGCCTGGATTATTCGCAATATTTACTTTCAATAATTTTCTATCCACATTAATTAATACACCAATCTAATATTATCACACGAGGTACTTACTGTTACTAGCACATTGCTCAACTAATCCTCGATATAGAAACATTAGCACTCTTGGTATAGTAACACTAACTTCATCATTAGATTACCTCATCACACTTATTAGAACCCATGATCACTTGTACCTTTTATAATATACCTGTTTTACTTCACTCTCAAAGACAGGCATATGGTCCCATATCTCGATTGATGTATACGTATTTCCCCTTAATCTTTTATAGATTGATACACTAATCTGTGATACACTTCATACCTTTCATGATCAATCTTGATATTTCTCAACCCATGGCACACTCATTAATACCCTTTATGCATATATATTTCTTTACTCTTGACACACCCACGTATCAACCACCAAATTGAATATCATGCTCTATTAATTTTTAATACAAATTCCTTGATACTTAATTGTTTACAGGGATCAACCAACTACATGAATTCATGACTACCCAGGACTGGCATGCTGACTCTGTTACCAACTCCTAAAATAATCACTGATACTCTTTACTCCCTTCTACATATAGTACCAATACTAACCATAATGACACCTATTATAGAACTATTGCTACAAGGTACTATGCTACGGATTAACTCTAGATTGATGCCTACTGCTCACATGTCCAACCAAAAAATACTTACAGACTCATAAGCCATATTCTCAACAGTCAACACTGATACAAGATACAGACCTAATTGTAAGTCACAATTATCATACTAACAAGGAATCCTCAAGAAAAGAAGCTCAAAAAGGAACTGGATTAAGGACTGAAGGTATTTCTACTGCTAGTAAAGAAAAGAAGCGATGAAATAAAGTCCTATAATAACAGAAGTAGGTAAGTATTGAGATGATACTTTAAGAACCAATTTAAGATACAACCTGATAATCATATACGTCTGTCCAAAATTATAACACTCAGAATCCTCGTCACGCCAGTAAGCATAGCTGCGATAAATGATAGGTTCAGTAACTAAGGTATGCAACTCTATAATCATGTCGTCTAGGATCCTCGCCACGCCAACCGGTATGGCTGCGAGAAACTCTAAATTTCATAACTAAATATGTACATCCAAGGTTGGGTTCCTACGTTTTTGCCATGACAGCTAATGTTGCTGCGATAAACTCTAGGCTCCATAACCAAAGTAGACGTTTTACCTTTCTCACTGTCCTCATTAATATATGTCATCAGATGATACCATAAATTTTAGCCCATAAAGTTTATCTCGATATAAAATCAAATTCAACAACGACACCAAGAATTAATTTTATAACTGATCAACAAGAATCAAATTCGATATCAATAAGTGAGAACGGACAGAAACAAGGGAAATAATTTATATTGGAAATTATAATAAGATTCTCAAGGGTCGTCCCAGGAATCTCTCAAGAGTTTGTGATTGAGTATCCTCTCTTATCCTAGTATCCTATGTCCTATATCCAATCGCAGACATGCAATAGTACAACTAAGACGTCGTACTACTATGACATCGCACAACTTGCGAAGTCTGACTTGCATGGGCCACCACTAAAAACGTGTCATGACCCGCACCCGGTATAGGGGCACGAGAGCGTGGGTACGTCCAGCCTACGCCGCAGCATCGGCGGTAGAACGCTGTCTAGGTCACAATACTAGCTAATCAATCTCACATGAATATCCAACTCCATAAGGAGACACAGATATCACAATATAATATGGGCCACCACTAAAAATGTGTAAACCCCCTGAATTTTCAAAATTTTAAAAATTGGATTTTTCACAATTTTCTGGAATTTTCTGGGAATTTTCTGTAATTTAAAAACAGGGTTTTAATTTTTAAATGATTTTTAATTGATATTAAACAATATTAAAATATTATGAAAATAATATTTTTGGATGTAAAATGAAAAACTGGACTTAGGGCAATTTTTCTGGAATTTATCGGGCCCCGGACCTATTTTTAAATACATAAAAACTATTTTAAATTAATTAATTGTATTTATTATTATTATTATTATTATTATTTAAAGCCCAGCCCAGCCCGCAAACCAGGCCCATCCCAACAGCCCTTGGGCTAACGGGTCGGGTCGGCCAGACCCGAACCCGCAGCCCCCAAACCCGCTCAGCTTGTCGGGTCGGGTCGGGCCCGCCCGACCGAACCCGCCCCGCCCAAACCCGTTAGCCCCCAGCCTCCCCGCACGATCGGCTGCGCTCCGCTTCTTCCGCCGCCCCGCCCGGCCGCTCGCCGCCTCCTTCGGCCCACGCCCCCGCGAGCTCCGCCTCCCCCGCCACGTCCTCCGCCTCTCCCGGCCGACCCTCCCCGTCGCCAGCCCTATAAAAACCCTAGTTTTCTCCCCTCCGGCAAACCATTCCCCCGCCGACCACCACCACTCGCCGCCGTCGTGCTCCGCCCTAGCCCCTCTCCGTCGACCACCGCCCCGGCCTCGCCTCGCCGCCGTCAGCTCTCCTCCTCCCTCTTCATCTCCGGCGACGAACGACCGACCACAGCAGCGGCGAGCAGCAGCAGCAGTTCCCCAGCGCCGCCGCCGAGCCACGCCGTGCCGCCTCGCCGCGTTCCCCCGCCCCTCGCCGCGCTGCCCCCGGCCGCCCAGCCGCCGTCTCCGCCGTCCCCGCCCTGAGCAGCACCGGAGCCCAAAACCCTAACCCTATTTCCTGTTCCTGTGTCGGACACGGACACAGGACACCGTGTCCGTGTCAAGTCGGACACGGCGAAACCCTGATTTTTCAGCGGGGTTCAGGTACGCGTAACTTTTTGCTCGTAGCTCCGTTTTCGATTCCGTAAATTGCGTTGCGAAGCCTGTATGACCCTCTCGGTGTCCGGATAAACTATTCGGGGCATCGCGTCCTGTGGTGATCGCACACCGCGATCCAAAAACAGGAAAAACCCAGACCCTGTTTTACCCCGGAACTGAGTTCGCCCCGCCAAACGGGACAACTTGGTCGTGCGCGGTCTTCACAGATACGTGCGCCTCGTCGATACGGACGTGTGAGATTTCACGGAAGCTGATTCGGGTGTGCGTGCACACCGGATCAACGCGTATCCGCGGACATCGCCCCGTATCCGTCTTTTCTGTAATTCGTCCTAACTTCGTGCACACACGTCGGATCGAGACAAAACTTGCGCCATCGGACTCGTAGCGATACGCTGGTCCTGTGGGTCAAGTTTGGTTCGATTCTGAGAACGTTGACGAAATCGCGTGTCGTGGGCCCCACAGGTCCCGCACGACGGACGATTTCGTGACCGGCTCATCGGAATTCAAATCTGAAAGTTCTGTTGGGTTCGTATCAGCGTTTCTGACCTGTTGACACTAAGTTTGGTGAATTTGGAGACCTTTGATCCTGACGCGTTTTTCGGTGCAAAGCGGGCCCACCGGTGGATCCCGTTTTGGCCCGAAACTGTCGTTTCTGCCCTTGTCTCCAAATTGGACCCAAGGACAGACGTTTCTAGCTGATTGATATTTTCTGGATCTGATGGTGATGTTTGTTTCAGTAACCGGAGTACCGCCTGCAAATCCAACTGAAGTCAGAATCGAAATCAGAGCCGGAACCACAGGCAAGTGTACCTTGCCAAACCCTGCAGCTTGCTAATAATTTTCTGGATTTAATTATGCAATAATGGACATGTAAAGCTTGCCAAACCTCAGTAATTCTTGACATAGTATTTTAATGGATTCTTGTGGTATTAATTATAAACATGTTTTAACTGCTTAACCTAGGAAACGGGTGACGTGCTTAGTGTCTGATCATAGTCGGGTGCCAACTCCGTACGCGAAGTTGTGTAACGTCACATAGACATGGATATCGAGACCCGATATTGCTCGTACTCATCTTATCAAGTACTTCAGAACCCAGGACACTTGACACTATTTCATGAGACAGAGTCTTCCTGAGACATTGAAGGTAATTTCTGTATAGGATGCATGGTTATGACATAGACTTTACATTCTTAGACATTTGATTCATAGCTATCAGACTTGCTGCATTAGTTATAATCGTGTGTGACATGGACATGAGGCATCGTGGACATGAGACGTGGGATTACATTGGGTGGGGAGAGACACACAGACTACAGGCTGATATTATATATATAACATAGTATATATCATAGTGAAATTCATAGTTATTGCCGCTACCGGCTCCCCGACACAGAGCTTGTAGTGGCTTCAGCCTGAGTTCTAGTGCTGCTCTCATATTGCATATCACATAGTTGGTTACTTAGTTTACCCTGCTGATTATCTTATTGCTGCACTGATATTCATTTGGCTTGAGTTTTTTTGTACCTTGCTATGTCCCCTGAGGACCTGGAATGGATGATGTCCCCAGGTACAGCTGAAGAGAACTACCCAGAAGTGTACGGTACCGGAGCACTCCTCGGAACAGAACCAGGAACAGAGGACGAGATAGTGGCCGAAGACTTCTCTTGAGCGCCGGCTTCAACTACTCAGTATTTACATTTTCCAGCATTTTATTTCCTGTCTTTTCTTAATTGTAACAGAATAATTCTCGGATTTGTTTCCCGAGATAACCTTATTTGATATTGCATATTTATTTCTATTGCATCTATTCTGTGGTTATCTGTTGTGGATGAGATAGATTAGTCTGTGACCTTTATTATTTGCTCTATAAATTGCTAGACTACAGCTTAAGCATGCCCTGATGGATCCATTAAATTGGGTTGTCCATCGGTGAGTGCTGCTGGCCATTGCTCACGTGCTCAGTCCCTCGTCATTTTGGGACTGGGGCGTGACAGCTAGGATTGCATTGGGTTCAAAGTTCGAAGGGCCATGGTTTAAGGAGGTTGATGTTGAATTACACACTTCCAAAAATTATGAAAAAATATACACGAAAGGTAAATGAGTATATTCACGTGTCGTCTCCAACGAAATGGACACCTTAATGCACTTTTGCATAAAAGTGCCAAACAATTAGAAAATTACACAAGGTTGGGTTTATGGTTTAATTAATTAAAAATAAATGAAATTGGTGTTCTAAAATTAATTAGAAGTACATGGGGCTAAAATTAAGTGGGACACAATTATCATGAATGAAGTAGACTCATAATAGAATATTGCCCTAATTTGGGTTGCTCAAAATGGGTCAAGATTGTGTCTTCAATTTTGATTGGAACGCACAACGATACAAAGTTGGGTTTATTCAAAATTTAAAATAAACGTCTGCGACAAAAATTGTGCAGCTAAAATGAAGCACAAGAGAACAATATTATAAGTTACACAATGGTCAGAATGGAAGGCGGGCATATCTAGGACAAGGTTATGGAATTTGTTAGAAAGCAAAGGCTAGGGTAGCGCTCTAAGTATCGAAACAACGGTAAGGCACAATAATCAATTAAAATCATAATTATTAAATATAATTAAATATTATGCAAATTATTTATACATTAATTATAAAAAGACGAAAATACCCCTAATATGAAATATGAGGGTGACACTGCCGCTAAGTCGATCCCGGGGGCACGGTCCTCTGAATATGGGAATCAATTCCGAAGAAGCAAATCCATAACGAGGATGAGTTCTTGATTCAATCTATCCCGATCGAACGATACCATTTTGCATTTCCTATTCGCGTTCTCCGAATAGGAGAAATGGGGCACCACATCCTACCCAACTAATTGAAAGTTTCGTCCACGAAACTTAAGAATAGAACCTACCGCTAGAAAATATTATGTTAAGGACGGCGATCATGACGCAACGGACAGTTATGAACTGCATAATTTGATTCGCCACAGGCTAGGCATAACCCAAGTTTCTTTTGGCATTTGTCGGCCATGTGCCCAGGTTTCTTGCAGAAGAAACAGATCTTGCTCAAATCCCCTTTCTGTAGACCGTCGTTATTTTGACGCTTTGCAGCATTGTTTCCTTTCTCGTTGCTTTGGCGTTTGTGATTGGAGGTATGCATAACGCCGATAGGAACGTGAGGATACTATGGTTCAAGAGATAGGGCATGATTCATGACTTCCCGTATTGTCTGGTATTGTGGAACGACTACATGTGCGTGGATGGTAGGGCGTAGACCACCCTCGAATTGTCTGGCACAACTCGCTGCATCGGGTAAATAGGAGCTTGCAAACTTGGCAAGCCTATTGAACTCGGCAGAATACTGTTTAACCGTCATGCTGCCCTATCGTAGTTTTACAAAATCTTTTTTCTTCTGTCGACGTACAGGTGGGGGTATGAACTCCTCCTCAAACGTGCCACAAAAGTGGCCCATGCTACCGCCTCCCCTCTATCATCAACTGGAAGAGATTATCGATGCACGTCCCACTAATCGCGTGCATTGAGACGAAGCAGTTGAGCACATGTGACGCATTTCTCTTCAGGTACTTCCAGCAGTGAGAAATGATCCTCAAGTTCGGCCAACCAATCTAGAGCCACAATCGGATTTTCAGTCCCTTTGAATGCCGTATTGCAGACTTTCTTGAAGTCGCCAAAGTCGAACGCAGTCACTTCCCTAGTCCTTAGATTTTGAGGCATCTCAACTTTAAGCACTGGTTGCTCCACTTGGGTCGCTGCTGTCGCCGCAGACTGGTTGGAGACTAAAGCCTGTATAATCTGCTACAGGGTTTCTACCTGCTTTTGTTGGACCGAGAATCGTGTCTCTATATTGTCTTGAAACTTGAGTAGTCTCTCATCCGCTCGCTTCTCAGCCCGTTCATAACGAGCTTCATCCCTTTGTTGGTTAGCTTCCAACATCCGCATCATTTTCTTAATGGGATCGATGCGAGACATGGCTCGCTGGCTTCGTGAACTTTCCGAAGTGCCTGAACTACTTTCTTGTGCTTGTGTCTCTCCCGGTGCTAGCGCTGAGGATTGCGCTTATGCCATTCCTTCAAAAGAAGGTAAATTATATTAGGATCATAATGTATTATGGACTCATTGTATGAACGTATCTCATTTTGGCCTAACGGGTTTAAGAGTTCGTACAGGGATTTGATCGTTAAAGGAACTTTTTCAGTACGAGGGTCAAAGGAACTTGAAGCTGTGCTCTGATACCAACATATCACGCCCTAATTCTGTGGAATCAATAATCTTCCCTCTGGCGTGACCGCCGTATGGGCCTAGATTGCACACCGCACAAGGCTTAAGTATTTTTGCATAGCGAGCACATATTCAGAGTACGTAAATAAATTGAAACATAAGTTGTAACATGGAAAAGTTCTCTTTATTGATGATGAACTTCTATTACAAACTCTTGAACGAGTCATAAGGATTGCCGTACGGGCTTACAAAATATTGACACAAAATGAGATAGTTGTCCTATATATTACATCCCTTTAATAAACTTTAAAATATAAGACCTCCTGGTGGAATGATGGCCTTTCCACGAAGCTACATTAAGTTTCTGAGTAGCTAGCTCCTTGCTTTAAGAATTGCTTCAAAAGATGGCATGCTCAGGACGCGCCTACAGCTGGACTGGATCGTGGATTGACTTATGCTCCTCGCCCGGCTCTCCTTAGTGAGGGGAACCTGTTTCAACGAGGGGCAGTATATTGAAACGTACTGGTGAAGGCAAGCTAACCCAACTATACAAATTAATATGTTGTTTTAATGAAGCATGCATATTATTTGTGGTCTTTCTATCTTGCCTTAGTTTATTTTACAAGTAAGCAGTATATAGAATTTACTAAAATAAACTTGCCACCGTTCGGTGATATTTTACCTGCCCGTCTGAACTACCTGCATAAGATTTACCATGTCCTTTCCTGCCACGAAGACACAAGTTAGCTTGCAACATGTTTAAATATACAAGGGGATCACTGGCGTATGCCATAATGGACAAGTCATAGTTGGTGATGAGGATGGTATGCAACGAAAGCACAAGAGGCGCTACAAGCCATCATGTCCAGCACAATAGACTAAATAAGAGTTCCATCCGGATCAGATCGGTGCCAGTGCCCCAGCAACCGTCCGCAGGAACCATGACCTTGTGCACAAGTTGTCCGTGATCAAACAGTATGTTTACTAAGTTAACAATTCATGCAGTTGAGACAACACGAGCATAAGACAAGTAGCATTTCATGATTCATTTTGCATAGTCTCCCTGAATAATTTGTAGCATAGCATGGCATATTCTGTACATAGCATAATTTATAGAAGAAGTATGCATTCTAACTAAAATTGAAGCATACGATGAACATTTGAATGAACTAGCATGCAATAGATAACCGTTCATAAGTTTAGTTGACAAGCATAATAGTTCAAGTCTATTCCCATTTTATCTTGACATCTTTTAGTTATTACTTGGTATCGTTTGATCGGGGCAAACAAGAATACAAGATTTTTAGGTGTGAAGACTTGGAAGAAGGGCCAACTGAATCGAATATAAGCCACTCACAAGTTTGTTGGAAGGAAGAAGGAAAGAGATGCTTTAAGACTCCTCTTTAGCATCGCCTACTGTTCGTTCACCTGCATTGCCGCAAACAGCTGATCAATAACTCTTCCACTCTTTCCAATATCAAAATTGAAGTGCAGTTCAATAAACGAAAATAATAAAATCCATCAAAATCGTTCAAGAAATCTCAAGCAAATCCGAAAACCAACTCAAGGCATGAAAGTAACAAGCGACAACAAAAACTAGGCAACAAAAGATGCAACGGAGAGGTCCCTCCTGACTCTGCCGCTAAGTCGATCCCGGGGGCACGGTCCACTGAATATGGGAATCAATTCCGAAGAAGCAAATCCATAACGAGGATGAGTTCTTGATTCAATCTATCCCGATCGAACGATACCATCTTGTATTTCTTAGCCGCGCTCCCCGAATAGGGGGAACGGGACACCACATAAGCTGTAATAAATATAAATGCATGTCTACACCATCTATCTCAGTATAATTCTAATCTCATCCACATAAAGTAAACACAAGTCAATATGATAAACCAGTCAAGACAATAGATAAAGAAAATAGTCCATTAACCAGTCCAAGTAAATAGTATCTCGGAGAACAACCCGACATAATAAAGGAAAGAGAATAACGTCAATACATATGTCCATGAGTCAAGATATGAAATAACAATAAGCATAGATAACTAAGTAAATAACTGAATACTCAGGAGAAATCCTCTGGCACAATCTCGTCCTCTGGTGCCAGTACTGCTCCAATGCCAGCTCATGTCCTGTATATCTCGGGGTAATCCTCCTCTGCTCTACCTGGGGACATAATTCGGATCCAGGTCCTCAGGGGACATAGCAAGGTACAATAAACACTCAAGCCAAATAAAATACAATATATAAAAATAGATCCTCAGGGCAAGCTATGTAACCAGCTATGTGAAATACAAATGAGAGCATCACTAGTACTCAGGATGAGACCACTATAAGCTCTGTGTCGGGGATCCCGTAGCAGCAAGAATATCACGTAATGGGCTAAGCTCTAGTATAGAGACTAAAGCACCTCAAATAGTAAAGTATATATATATATATATATATATATATATATATATATATATATATATATATATATATAATCAGCCTGTAGCCTGTGTGTCTCTTCCCACCCAATATAACCTCATGTCTTATGTCCACAATGTCTCATATCCATAACACGCAAGATCATGACCTCTAGCTAGTACAACGAGTCATAATGATATCTCAATATATGCAAGTCTCATATCACGAATCCTGTAAGCATATACAGAATCACCATGAATAACTCAAGAAAGATTATGTCAATGAAATAGTGTCAAGTGTCATATGGTATGGCGTACTTGTTAAAACAAGCATGCAAATTATAGGATAATAGAATCAACTTTCTAAGTGACATTACACGACTCCGCGTACGGCGTCGACACCAGATTCTTGTTCGGACGCTAATCAATGTCTTACGGCCATAGGTTGAACAGGTACATCATAGAAGTATATAGAAAGAACACAAGCAATTATTATCACAGGAACTACTGCAAGTTGGCAATGTACCACTTGCTTGGGTTCTGAGCTCCGTCAATTGCTCATGTAATAGTGAAATCTTCAGGTGCGCCTCCGGATGCTGAAACAAACATCACCATTATTCTCAGAATACTTGAAATAGCTAGGTTTAACTATCCATAAGTCCAATTTGGACACAGGATAAAATTAATAATTTTGGGTCAAAGCGGGTTCTACATGTGGCCCACTTCATACCGAAAAATGTGCCAGAGATAAAGTTCTCCAAATTCGTCAAACTTAGTGTTTATGAGTCTAGAACGATGGTACAAATCCAACGGAACATCCAGAACTGGATTCCGATGAGCCGGTCATGAAATCGCCCGTCAAGTAGAACCGTAGGGCCCGCGAAATGGTATTTCGTCAACGTTCTCAGAATTAAACCAAACTTGGATCACAAGACCAGAATAACACTGTGAATCTGATGGTGTAAGTTTCGTTGTGAAACCACAAGCACACACAAAATTATGACGAGTGTCAAAACAGGCCAATACGGTATTTTTTGACGGATACGCGTTGACTGTGTGCACGCACATCCAAATCAACTTTTGTAAAATTTCACACGTCCGCGTTGACGATACGCGGCTTTTGGTATATTTCACACAAGGCAAAGTCGTCTAATTTGGTAGAACGTACCCCGTTTCGGGAAAATTCAGGCTTAGAAAATCAAGTTTTTGATGATTTTGAACAACAAATAAATCACAACATAATCAACAATAAAATAAATTAATTGAAGAGATTAAAACTTGTTTATGTTGTCTAAATTACTGTTTAAGCAGAATTTTAGTATCGCATGCCGTTATGGAGATAACGGAACTCAAACACGCGTACTTGAAACAGTTTCTGTTCCCAAAACTCGGTTATTTTTTTCCTGTATTTGTGTCGCAATTTACGATCGACACATGATACGATACAGTAAACTAATTACACATGGTTCAAGGGGGTCATGTGGTCTTCTCATAGGATTCGACGGGTCTCTGTTAGGTCTACTGTACAGGAAGAAACATGGTAGAGAAGTTGGGTACCTCGTTGTGTGCTACTGATCGTGAATTGGACGGCCTTCTCTAGGCGGCTTGCGACGGCGGTCCGGCGGTCGACGTCGGCGATGTCTCATCGGGAATGGAAGGGGAGATGATGGTGGTGGGGGTCTCTGCTCTAGGTGTGAGCACCCTGATATTTTTATAGGGTTAGTTCGATAATTAATAATTAATTATTTTATTTTAATATTTATTCGATAATCTAATTGAACTTTGGAAACCAACCACCATGATTTTAAGATATTGAGTGCAACACTAGCATTTTTCTTCCAACCAACCTAGCATGCTCGAGTTAGACGAGTCAAATTAGGCTCCTGCCATGACTGTCCCTCATAAATTCGCAATCCCATGCCTTGTTTTGGTCGCACAACTTTCGCGACACAATTATAAGAAAACGATGATTAATTAACTCTTTTGTCATGGCGTATAATTTTAACACGCCACACCAACCCATTGATCCCAACTAAATTCATGCTATGAGCCAAACTGGTCCTATTACGCACATGACCTTCGAGTTGCGTTATTCGAACCCCTACATGCTCCCAATATAATATTAAGTATAAAATAGAATTTATGGATTTATTTAATTATTTTAATATTCATTAATATTTAGTAAATACCTTTTTAATTAATATAAATTTGGTTGAAATTATTTATTAGAGGAAATATAAATTTTCTAAAAAAATTTCAAGTGCCTAACTATTTTTAGAATTTTTTTGTATTTAATTATTGAATAAATAAAACAAAAGAAAAAGAAATTAAACCCAAACCTAAACTCTAAACTACCCAACCCGCGTATAGGAACCACCCCCCTTCCTATATGTATCTCCTATATATATATGTATATATTGTAACCTAAAATCCTAACCCATACCTACACCACCTCTACCATCACCCACGCCTACACCACCTCCACCACCCGCCGACTGTCGCAGCCCCGACGATCACTGCAGTAGCACCGGAGCGCCGCCGCCGCAACCGCGCGGCCGACAGAAGCAGCACACAGCCTTGCGCCCCCCTTGTGCGAAGCTTTCGCCCTCCTTGCTCATCCGTTTTGTGCCCCGTCTTCGCTGATATGTTCACAACCTAACCCTCTAGGATTTTCTTCAAGTTGAACGAATTTAGGCACCCGGGTTTGATCGAAAAATCGATCGAAAGTTGGTCGAAAAACTGTTCAACAACAGTTCAGAAATTCAGTCCAAGTACCCATGTTCATGTCCAATTTTCTACTAACACATTAATTATTTTCAAAATATAATTAAAGGGACTTCTTCATAATATAACCAAGATTTTTTACTATTTTTTTAGTTTTTATTACTTTGCTATAATGATTAAATTATTCTTGTTCCAAAACGACCAAAAAATTATTTTTAAAACACCAAAAATCTCGCAATACGGGGTGCATCCCACCAAACGAGACGACTTCATCGTGTATGAGTTGCATCGAAAGGCACATAAAGTAAACACAGACGTGTGGGCTTTTGCGGAACTTGATTTAGATGTGCATGCATACCGGAATCAACGCGTATCCGTCGAAAAGCACCATATCGGCCTGTTCTGACACTCGCCATAACTTCGTGTATACTCATCGATTCGTAACAAAACTTATGCCATTGGATTCACAGTATTATGCGGGTCCTGTGACCCAAGTTTGGTTCGATTCTGAGAACATTGACGAAATATTATTTTGTGGGCCCTACGGTTCCACATAACGGACAATTTTGTGATCGGCTCATCGGAATCCAGTTCTGGATATTTCGTTGGGTTCGTATCATCGTTCTGGACTTTTAGACACCAAGTTTAATGAATTTGGAAAACTTTATCTTTGATACATTTTTCGGTGCGAAGTGGGCCACATGTAGATCCCGTTTTGACCAAAAACTGTCATTTTTGTCTCTGTGTCCAAATTGGACTTATGGGTAGTCAATCATAGCTATTTTCAGTATTCTGAGAATAATGGTGATGTTTGTTTCAGCATCCGGAGGTGTACGTGCAAATTACACTTTTCCAGGAGTAGTTAACGGAGTTCAGAACCCAAGCAAATGTACCTTGCCAAACCTGCAGAGATCCTGTTATATTATATGCTTGTGTATCTTTCTATATATATATACTCTTGTGATGTGCCTATTTAACCTAGGACCGTGAGACGTTGCTTAGCGTCTAAACAAGATTCGGGTGTCGATGCCGTATACGGAGTTGTGCAACGTCACTTAGAGAAGTTGATACCACGATCCTATTTTTACGTGCTTGCTTTACCAAGTACGCCATACCGTGGGACACTTGACACTATTTTATTTGACAGAATATTTATTGAGTTATTCATGGTGATTCTGTATAGGCTTACAAGATTCGTGACATGAGACTTGCATATATTGAGATATCATTATGACTCGTTGTACTAGCTAGAGGTTATGATCTTGCGTGTTATGGACATGAGACGTCATGGACATGAGACATGAGGTTATATTGGGTGGAGAGAGACACACAGGCTACAGGCTGATTATTTATATATATACTACTGGAGGTGCCTTAGACTCTGTCTCAGATCTTTGGCACATATACTGAAGTCGTGATATTACTTGCTGCTATGGGCTCTCCGACACAGAGCCTATAGTGGTCTCAGCCTGAGTACTAATGATGCTCTCATTTGTATTTCAGTTAGCTGGTTACATAGCTTGTCTTGAGGATCTGTTTATATTTACTAGCTGCATTTTCATTTGGCTTGAGTGTTTATTATACCTTACTATGTCCCCTGAGGACCTGGATCCGGATTATGTCCCCAGGTGTAGACGATGAGAGCTATCCCGAGGTTTATGGGGCATGTGCTACTACTGGAGACGTACATGTTGCAGAGGACGAGGTTGTTCCGGAGGACTTCTCTTGAGCACACAGTATTCTCACCATTCATTATTTATGCTTAGTGTCCTTAGATATTTGATCTTGTATTGACTTCTGGATATTGTACTTGGATTTATTTTCTTTCCATTTTGATGACGAGTTATTCTCCGTGACATTATTTATATTGCTTTGGTTGGACATATCATTTTATATTATTATGACTAGACTGGTCTCTTTGTGATTTCGATGCTTATTGTGGATGAGATTAGATATATAAACTATGACAGGTATTTGTAGACCATTTTATATGTATTACAGCTTAAGTGCACTATAACGGGTCCATTAAATTAGATTTGCCCATTGGAGTTGTGCTGCTGGTCATTGCCACATGGCTAGTCCCTCGGTATTTTGGGACTGGGGCATGACACTAGACGTTTATATAGGGTGAAGGGGAGGGAGTTACAAGAAGAGGAAAGGAAGGGTTCGACTGTTGACGGTGAGGGAAATCGATCAGTCGGCGGTCGGTTAGGGGAGAGTACTATAGCAGTAGGGTTAGTGGGTTATCGGGTAAGAGGGTCTGTGGGTTTGGGTGCGGGTTCGGGTCTAGCTTTGGTTTGGGTTGGTTTTGTTTGGGTTTGTTTAATTATTAACCATATATATATATGTATGTATATGGACATTAAAAAATAGTTTTTGACCTCAATAAATTCCAGAAAAATTATACAATACTCTAATAATAGTTGTACACCCCAAAATATATTTTTTGCACAATATTATCAATTAATTAAATATAATCCATGAACTAACATTTATTCTAATTAGCTAAAAAATACAGAAAAATCTCCCTTAATCTCAATAATTACATAGTACCCATATTAATAAAATTAAAAATTAAATTCTAAAAATTAGGGTGTTTACATGGGTCGTTGCACTTGCGCCGTTTGAATCGGCTGTCCGCTTGAATGGAACGGGTCATTACAAATACTAAATGCTTTTGCTCTTCACAATCATAAGCTTGGAGTTCCTCCTTCCGTGTCATCGAGTTTCGACTCGCTCTTCTTCTCTTTTGAAGAGGAGGTACAGAGTCAAGAAGAGAACAAACAGTACAACTACCAATGCTGCTATAAGGATGTAGAAAAGCATCGATAGACCCTTATTTTTTCTCCTCTTGAGTTGATATAGATTAGTACTCGGCATACCGCACAGACCTGGATTGTTAGCGTACGATGACGCGTCGGTCGATCATAACACAGCTGTGGGCGAAATCTCACCGGTCAGATTGTTGTAACACATTGAACGCTGTCAAGCTAGATTGCTCAAATGGCGGGATTGTTCCACCAAAAATGTTGTCGCGAAGCTGCAACGACCTCAGCCGGTCATGTTTCAGTAGCGATTCAGATACAGGACCCGTAAACCCGTTCATCGAGAGGTCGATCGCGGTGATATTGAGGTTGTTGGAGAAGTCCATCATGTTGTCGACGATCGAGTTATTCCTGAAGCTAACGAATGTCATCTTCGTGAGGTTCACCAGCTCGAGGGTGTCGTCGAGCGAGGTAGAGAGGCAGATGGACTCGAGGGCTGTTGCGGTGACTCGGTTGTCGAAGCAATGTAGTCCGAGGACAGAACCTCGGCCCGAGGCATTGGCTCAAAAATATAGAACTCGAGTCGAGTTCGGTCGTCGATGAGCTATGTGTGATTTATGGTGTTTTATACACCGTTGGAGCACATCGTGTAGTCCAGATTAGTTGCGGTAATGATGGGTATATATATTAGGTTCTTCCTAACCCTAATTAATATTACAGGAGGAGGCTTTACACTTTTGGAGAGAGAAATGAGATTAACTGTTATTTCGAAGAGAAGATCATTTTGGGTAATCGTGTCCATCATCTTTGTTCTTCGTGAATTTGTAATCGTGTTTTCTACTTCAAGTAGTATGGTGATCCAGTTTGGATCAGTAAGAAGCTTGTAAGGAGTTGGTGTATTCTTTATTCCAATACTGGAGGCTTTTCAGAGTTGGACTCTGATCGTCCCGTAATTTTTTTCATCTGAATTTTTCACGTAAAAATTGTTTGTTTTTGCGTTTGCATTTGGCTTTTCTGTATAAATTTGACGTTTGGTTTTGTGTGCTTTTCTTCGGTTCTCTCGTAACTTCTTGGTTTGAGAGAACGATTTTCGCGTTCCGTTCCCAACGCTTTTTGTGTAGGAGAATGATAGCTGTTATTCATCACCCAAATTTTTTGGATGATGCCATTCTCATTATGTAGCATGTGACATGATAACTGATATGATAGATTTTAATCTTGTCTACCCACGTAGGTCTGGTCCTGCGTATTTTGTGACTAGAACTGATAAATTTTAATCTTGTCCACCCACGAAGGTCTGGCCCCGCACATTTTGGGACTGTAACATGACAGTCGATCGAACCTCAACCACTATATATCCCTGAAGAGGATCGAGACGAGTGGAGCAACGGGAACATCGCAGGGTCCCGCTGGGACACTGGGTGGAGCATAGACTGTTACGAGATTGGGAGAGAGAGAGAGAGAGAGAGAGAGAGAGGTGGTAGAAAAAATATTTAGGGTTAGGGTTGATGGAAATAGGGGAGGGATTATATAGGGTGGGGGATTTGGGAGGGTAACATTGTAATTCTAGCTTTGTAATTTGTTTTTGGTTCGGATCGAAAATCGAATTTCAAATCCGTAATCCGAAACAAAAAATTGATTTTCCTACAACCCAAAACCGAACTCCGTCCCTTTTGCTTAGAAATTGTTCCGAATTATTTTTGGATCAATTTCGGATAAAAAACTGTGATTTGCTCATCCCTATATTTGACCTAAACAAGTAATCCATATCCGATCCGACATGACTCTACACCCCTACGTATGGTTTGAGATTATTGTTACTTTTAGAAAAGTTATAGTAAAAACAACTTTTAACATTAATTTTCAAAACTTGGACCAAAATAGAACCAATTTTTTAAATTTTTTTAATAAGCAAGTGTTAGCGCATCTCCAACCCTATTGTTTGTAATGTGTTGTGATTCCTTTGTGGCATAAGACACACAACAATGTCTTTCCTAAGTGGCAAGACTATATTAACAAAAGACAATGAAGTAGAAAAGTCATCTCCAACAAAAGTATTGAAAGTATTGTGTATTGAGATGTTTACTTCTTTATTTCAAGACAACTTCTAATCTTTTTACTTTTTTCTAAATATTTTTTTTATTCATAATTGATTGTATGGAGATGAAGACATTGTTAAGTGTATCGTCTAGAATCAGACAATAAATTTTACAATATCTTTTATAACTTTTGTTACATAAGCTTTATAATTTACTTGATAGTTGCACTGGAGAAAAAAATTTAAATAAAATTTTGTTATTCCTAAGTGGCAACAACTTTTTTCCAAAGTCACAATAGGGTTGGAGATGCTCTTATCGAATAGCTTTTATAATTGCTTTTAAAAAATATAAGCAGGCAACCATATTAGTATTTTTAAAACAAGATATGGAATCAAGAAAAAGAAATGTAACATTTGACGAGTATATAACTGAAATTGGCCGTTTCAACAGAAGAAATTATTACTTATTGGACTGTCCGACCGGCCCCTCCATAATCTCCCTTCGATCTCTCTCCCTCCCTTGCTTAATTTCCTCCTTCCGATGCGGGTGGCTTGACCACAGTTCCGTCGGAATCTGACCGTCCGATTCGCCGGAGGTAATACCCAGCTCACGTTAGCACACAGCTCATCTGCATGATTATTGTGCGCCTCCACTTTTTTCCCTCTCCTCCAATATCAGTAATTTTTGTGTTACACTCTAGGTCATCTATGACAAAACACTTATTACTATTTGTGGATTATATTTGAAAATAAAATTGTTTGTCAACATTTACTGTCATGGTTGGATTTATGCAAAACTAACAGTGTATTGTAAATTGTTAAAAAATTAATTTATGCAGAGTGTCCAAAGTTTGCTATGTTGCACGAATACAGACACGGGTATACGTAAGGACACGATACAGATGTGGAATACAATTTTTTTTTTTTTAGATAGGTACAATAAGGAGTCACCTATGTCGTAGGAATAAGGACACTAATATGTGCACGGATTAGATAGGACATGGACACCGTTTTTCTTCTTCTTCTGTGTCCCTGCAACATATAATGTTTGTAATAAATTACATCTCACAATTTGAGAAAATTATGCTTTGTTTCTATCTCTTGACATTGTTATTTGTATTTTTTTGTTTGTGAAGTTGACAAGAATATGTGCACAATGATGGTAGTTGGGGTTCACAATAACGATATTGTAATCGGTTTCGGACCTTTGTTATAACTATACAATTTAGACAATTCAGGTGGCCTCAAATTGGAGTTCTTTGTTTCATCACCATCACCATCATCTAAGCCTTCTCCCATCATAACGAGGTCGGCTATTAGACATAAGAAAGCTTCATGTAAGTTTTGACAAAGTTCTATGAACGATTATCAACATGACGTCAACCTTCTGTTGATGCCAAATTCCTAGTAGGCTAGTACCAAGGTAGTTATGGGCATGAGAGGGCCATGCCATAAAAGCTAGGGGACTAATTTGCAAGTAGGTAGACCTACATTTTGATTTACAATTTAAGCTCATGCAACCAAGGAGCATTATCTAAGTTCCTTAAATTATAAAGTATATGGACAAAGAGGTAAGATGATACAATTTGCTATAGAAAATTGTATTCATCTCAATCTCTATGACACATTATGCCAAATAGTGAATGAATGACCATCACAAAGTTCTTTGTTTCATAACGTCAAAAATAATAGAAGTTTTTAAAATTACTATTTTTTTGATACACTTGCATAATTTTATGTGCTAATTGTTATTTCTAGTTGGCTTGATTGGATAATATTCAACATTTGGTGAATTATTTACTTGCAATATATGGACTCTTATTTATGTACTGGTTTTTAGTCCTAGTACACATTCGATAGATGGTAATAGAATAATAAAAGATGTATTAATATTGTAAATTTAGAATAGAAAATTTTATACACAGAAATCAAGTTTGCTGAAATAGTGTCAAGTGCACAAACTTTTTAAAATTTATAACAAAAGAACAAAAATGCCAATCAGAATGTAATCAGAGTTTTTTTTAAAAATGTAATAAAATGATACGCTCATTCGAAGGGCGTATCCTGCCATAAAAATGCCTTTGGATGAGCGTTTTTTGCTAAAAATATACGAAAAAAATTGCATAACATATAATTGCCCTTGTAATGGGCGTTTTTGTGCTAGAAGGATGTTTTTTCTTACCATTTTTTTTAATTCTTCATATATATATATATATATATATATATATATATATATATATATATATATATGGTTATTTACAATAACCTCATGCGGGACAAACATCGTTATAAGTTGTCCAAGTTGCCAAGAAATAGTTCCTTTGCACGAGTAAGAAACCGATGTATTTCCACGGGTCGCCCTCGTTCCGTAGTTGAGTTCTTTCGCATTTCTGAACCTCACTTATTTGAAAATAATTACAATAACCTCTCCTATGTTTTATGTTTTATGTTTTATGTTTTATGTAAAGAGTTATTACACTAATCACCCTTAAAACATAAAGCAAAGGGGAGGTTCGTGTAATTATTTTCAAAATAAAGGAGGTCCGTTTAATAAACATATGGAAGGTTAGTGTAAATAACCATGTATTATATGTATATGTATCTATAACACCAGAATACATGAAATATTTGGTTAGCTTGTGAAGTAATAAGATTTAATAGGAGGTTGGAGGTTCAAATCTTTCCATACTCTTTTTTTTACAAAAAAAATGTGACGTTTTTTGTGTAAAAACTGAGTATTGAAAATTTTGAACCTACAACCTCCTATTAAAATTTATTAATTCACAAGCTAAAAAAAATCTCCATGTATTTTGATGTTATATATATATATATATATATATATATATATATATATATATATGAAAAAGTTAAAAATTATGAAAATATTTAAGAAAAATGTAAGAAAAACTTCCTACCTATGGGCGTTTTTTCAACTAAATTAAAATTAAAGGCTAATGAAAATTAGTTTCTTAAACTAATGTATTTTCATTGAAAATGCCCTTTCAAATGGCATATTTTGTTGTTTTCATTCAAAACGCCTTTTCGAATGACGTTTTAAAGCTCTTATCTGAATTTTGGCAAAGTTTATTCTGCCAGCCCAATTTCATCAAAGTTTGATGGTTTGAGTGAAATTTTCTGATTTAAAAATATACGACTTCGACATATGGTAATGGTTATAGTGCGTCGATAAGACAGTGTAATATGTCAATTGCGAAACAATATTGAATATTGTTTTTTTCATAATTATCTTTTTGTTTTCCTTGTTGAACTAACTGGGAAAGAGAGCCCAATGTCGGTAGCTAGCAGTGCTGATATTATACTGCATTGGTTGGAGTCTGTATCAGATCCAAACATGACAAAAGCGATACGATACTGCCGATAGATCGGTCAATACTCAAACCTTGTTCCTAGATGGTAAAAACATTAAGTCTATTTCCTATACGGCATATGTTTGTTTACATTGTCTTATATGTTCCTAAATGGTAAAACAACAAGTCTATTTTCAGTGTCTATTGTCATTTTGACTGGAATTTAATGTTGTAGAGGATAGAATGTTGGAATTTGGAGCTGCAAGTGGCAATTCAAGGTTGAAACTTCTTGCAACTAAGTTCCACCAACAAGCTAGAATCATTGATTACACATCATGGATTGGCACTTGAACTTTGTTTCTTTTGATCGGATTTAATTAACCTTTCTTGTGTGGTCCAATTTTACAAGAGTACTATTGATGCAGGAACTATAGTCATAATTATGAAGTTTAAAGCTGATATTAGAGTGTAATGTCATGTAATGTTGGCAGCAAAGTGCTACATATATTGCAATAGTCATTGCATACAATAAGTTTCTAAAAGATATACTTTTGAAGGCCATACGCATATATCTTGTTGGGTCTCTGATATTTATAGCCATTGAATAATTTTAAGACTAATATTGTTCATCTAAAAACATTTAAAGAGAGCAAATGCTACATCAGATTTGAATGAAGAACATTATTACTTGGTTTATGAACTAAAAATTATATTAATTTAGTTTATCAAATACAATTCTTTTGGTTAAGTGTTTGAGCTATTCTTGTGTGATTAGACTTCAATACCTGTAATTTACATACCGCTTATTCTTCATTTCCAGGAAACTTCAAAAAATTGACTATGAGTTTAAAGAATTCGGAGTCAAATGTTTCTGAAAAGCATTCATTGTTGGAGGAGCAGAGGGCCATGGTAATAAAAATCTACAACCTTAATCTTCATGTATCTTGCATTTTCTTTGCAATAAAGCTGATATGTTTCTCTAAAATGCTAAGTTAAATCCTTGATGTATCCGGGTCTCCCAGCCCTTTTCTCGTGGCTTATAGGTTTGTTATGTTCTTTTCAGATTAATGAAGTAAGGGTGTCATTAGGACCATTGCCAGACAAGCTGTCGCTTTATTGTTCTGATGCATCTATCAGAAGGTACTTGGCAGCAAGAAACTGGAACATCAAGAAGGCAACTAAAATGCTAAGAGAAACCCTGAAATGGCGTCTTAATTACAAGCCGGAAGAAATTCGATGGGTTAGTAATATGCTCATGCTATACATGCTTAATGATGTCCAACTGGACTTACATGGGTAATATATGACCTTTTTCTGTATACTTTTGATTTTTTTTTACTCTAAATTTTAAATACCTTAGTTGCCAGAATCTTCCACCTTTCCTCTGCCATGCTTCTGATTTCTCTATCATCACACCTCATATTAGATGCTTTCCTCACCCAACAGTTCTCAGTAATATTGTTAAATTAATAGTATGGGACACGCGTATTCAATACATGAGAAATTTACTTGAATGCTTCTAGTGTTCTTGTTGAAGGTAGGATTTAGTTTTTCTTTATTGGACCTGAATCTCTGACTTCACAGGACAGAATTCCGGTCAGCTCGGCCAGAATAATACTGGAAGTTTTTATTGGATTATTTTTCTGGGGTTTTCTGGGGGTATCGTCTTTCTACATGTATTCGTCCAAATTTTTTTTTTACAAATGAACATCCATCAGGGAGGTACGGTTGGTTTACCCAAATAAGTAGTCTTCACTCCAGATTTAGGGCTAGCAACCAGTTCTTCTCCTCCATCTCCTAAGCCTACCATTGCCTAAAATCAGCAACTGTCCCATGTTTTGTACATTGCCTATAAACCATCTCCCAAGACTAATATGGTCCTTCTATTCTATTCTATTCTTAATAATTCTGGTTTGATATTCCTACCCTTATAGACACCCGGCCGAAACCGCAGCCACTGCAGGCTCCGGTGCCGGATACACTTGTGACTGCCGCCTTCTCCCCTTGATCTACTCGCATCGATGAGATCTAGACGAGGACTTCTCCCTCATCGATGAGAATGTAGAAATGTTCAGGGTCAACGCTGGTCAAAGATGAGGCCAATTTAAACAGATGAAGTGCTACTTCAAATTAGCTAAGGATTCAAAGTTTGTGGAGGAAAAAAATTTGTATCATCTGCAACAAACTGACTATATCATTGTAAGCCACACTACCTTGAAAACCATATTTTAGATTAGCATCTCTAGCTTTTTGAATCATTTTAACCAGAGATACCTTCAAACAGATGAAGTGCTACTTCAAATTAGCTAAGGATTCATAGTTTGTGGAGGAAAAAAAAAGTATCATCTGCAAAGTGCAAAATGACTAATTATAAGCCACACTACCTTGAAAACCATATATTAGATTAGCATCTCTAGCTTTTTGAAGCATTTTACTAAGCACATCATAAACCAATACAAGCAGTAGAGGGGATACAGGCCCCCCTCTCAGACCTCTCTTGCAAAGTTTTTTATTTTTTTATTTTTACCCTCAATACCATTAACTTGCACAGTAGAGGTTCCAGACTTCACACCCATCATGATCCAATTAACCCATTTGCTACTAAAACCTCTGGCTACTAAAGTGTCGTATAGTCAATCCACTTATCATAGGCCTTCTATAATCTATCTTTATAAGAACACCTTCTTAGTTTTATAGGCCATATGAATAATGTTCTGTACAGTCATAACACCATCTAGAATAAACCTATTCTTAATAAAAACTAGTTTGGATTTTATCAACTAAGGCATCCAAAACAATATTTAATCTGTTAGCCAAAATTTTCATTAATATTTTGAAAGAGTAGTTAAGAAGACTAATGGGTCTAATTTTTGACATCTCATTAGCCCCAAACTTTAGGAATTAAAACAATAGAGGCATAATTAATTATATTCAAATAAACTTTTCCTTCATAGAAATCCTTAAAAAGCCATACAGTATCTTTTTTTAACCACATTCCAGAAAATTTGATAAGAAAACATAGGAATACCATCTGGACCAGGATCTGTGTATTATTCCTTGAGGACACAGTTCTTCCTTATACACAGGGAGGTTAAAAGTGGCTTTGCAACCCATTGAATTCTTATAGAAGTTAGAGAAAGAGTCTCTAATAGTATTTTGATCTTCTATAATCTGTCCCCCATGGAAATATTAGAGATAAAAATTAGCTTTTCTCCTTGTATTAGCATATCTATGGAAGAATTCAGTTACCTTCGGGATATGAAGTGCAAGTATCTTATTGCCATTGGCTTTCACATATAGATGACAAACTGTTTAACATTTTCTGAAACGTAACTAGATGACGGGGTTTCGATGAAAAACTGGTTAACCTTTCTCTCAACGACAACACTTCCTTTATCCGAAACCTAGGTCTTCTAATTTTAAATGCTATTTTTCATCCGTAATTAATTATGTTACTCGTTTGGTGATCTTTGCAACTTACTGAAACACCATAAGTCGCTTGTCCCTTGTAAAATTTGCAACATTTGAATTCATAAACTGTGCAATTAACCTTACCGGTTATTTTATTCTTATTCCACCAGGTTTGTGCCCTAGTGATTGTATTTCTCTTGATTTGTGATTCTTTGTATTGCTTCCTTTATCCCATTCTTTTTTTTTTTTTTTTGCTTTGTAGGAAGAAATAGCTCATGAAGCAGAGACTGGAAAAATATACCGGTCAAAGTTTGTTGACAAATATGGGAGGAGCGTACTTGTCATGAGACCTGCATGCCAGGTTTGAAATTCTAGAGTGTTTCTGTCTTGTCAGGTCATGTATGTACCAGTCCCATTTGCGAGGAATTTATTGCCTTCTGTTGAATTGCAGAATACAAAGTCTACCAAGGGACAAATTAGGTACCTAGTGTACTGTATGGAGAATGTTATTCTTAATTTGCCGACTGACCAAGAACAGATGGTTTGGCTTATTGATTTCCGTGGGTTCAATATGTCACACATATCAGTAAAAGTGACAAAAGAAACGGCCCATGTTCTACAAGATCACTACCCGGAAAGACTGGGCCTTGCTATTCTATACAACCCTCCGAAACTCTTCGAACCCTTTTGGAAGGTATGTTACTGTGTTATGAAGATTAACAATGTTTTAGTAATTGTGAATGCAATATTGCCATAAGAAGTTACCTTCAAAACTGAAATTTCATTTTCTTTGGCTGCTTTAAATTTACTAATCTGCATACCTCCGAACGTAAGAAACACATAAGGTCTATTTTATCTATGGATGCCTCCTAAAATCCACGAATCTGATCCTATCAGCATGAGGTCAACTATAGATCGTAAGAAAGCTCCATAAAGGATTTAAGAAAGTTTTTATGACCGCATGTCGACTTGACACACCTTTATGTTGGTTCTAAATTCGTAGACAAGATAGCTATGAGCATGAGAGGTCATGCCATAAAACCTAGACGGCCATATAACGGAGGGAGTAACTTGCAAAAACTTAAAAAGTTGAGCGTATTTAAATGCTCAAAAAATAGTATAGGGTATTAAAGTGTCAAAAGGGGATAGTTTAGGGTATTAAGTGCAAATTAGCCCAAATAATATATCTCTAATTTTTCATGAAGCCTTGTCCTCTCTTGGTTTCTATGTGAGATAAATCTTTTCTTGGCAATTCCTACAACTCTTCCATGCTACAGTTTGCAAAATTTCACTCGGCATTTTATGAAATACTGTAGAATGTATTATGGAAGCCATGTAAGGGTTATACTTGCAACATTTCTTCTGTTTTTTTTACTGTCCAAATAAGTGAATTATACTTTTCTTTGTAAACGCTTGTATGAGATCTAAAGACATCTTTTGTAGGCGGTGAAAACTTTTCTAGAGCCGAAGACTTATGACAAAGTGAAGTTTGTTTACTCTGATGACAATAACTCATTCAAGATCATGCAAGACCTTTTCGATATGGATAAGCTTGAATCTTCATTTGGAGGAAATAGCCAGGTGGGTTTCAACATCACAGATTATGCTGCGAGGATGAGAGAAGATGACAGGAAGATGTCTCTCTTCTGGTCTAGAGCGAGCGCATCTGAGACTTCTGGGCAATTTGTCAAACCTAACATTAAAACTAACTCGGAAACGGATTCTGACAAGTCTGCTAAAGAATACGATTCTGACAAGTCAGTAGAAGAAGAAGAAGAAGAAGAAGAAGAAGAGAACCCATCTTCTCAGGACAGAGTAGAAGAGTTAAATATACTTGGAAGTGGTACAAATAATGAACAACTCATTTCCCCAGAGAGCAAACCACAGAACTAACATAAGCTCGATGTTGTTCAACAAAAAAAGAGAAGCGATCCGAGCTTAGAGAATTACTTTACTAATCTTTATCTCTGTATAATTTGATGGATGCCTCTTCGGGCTTCAGATGAATTGACTTGAAATATTTCTGACAGACTTTAATAAGTCCATGTTAAAATAAAATCTCAGTTTTGCCCAATTTTATATCCAGATTGTACTTTAAAGTGTTCAGACATCAACATGGAGGAGGATCATGAAAGGAGAGTTAAAATCCTATTGGTGATAATTAAGCACCAAGGAACACAATGAAACTAATATCTTTACTATTGTCATGTAGTGCAACAAATATCATATCAAGGTGATACTAGCAGTACTATTGATCAATATTGTGGTGAGACTAGCAATAAGGGCCTGAGTTGATCGACGGTGAACTACCAGAGTATCAATAATGGTCAGTTAATGAGCTTAGACATTTTTATGATCTTGAGATGATCTTATAAGCAATAGAGAAGAATGTTATATGTTAGTATTGCATGATTTTGGTGTAGAGGGGTTTGTACAGGATGTATATATGTTGTACATATATAGAAGGATATTCTTACTTACATGCACTTACAGTTAGAAAAGAAAAAGAAAGAGCCAATGACCCTAGCTATTTTGTTACATGTTGCCAAGAAAGTCGCTTTTGATAGGCTTTAGGAATCAGTATGGCAAGCAAAGGAGACCAAATGAAGATCAAATGTCCTCACTAGAACTCGTAGAAGCTGTGCCTCTTAGGTATCGCCTCTTGGTAAGGTACCCTTGGACCGACGACAGCAGAATAACCCTTTCGGTACCTGTTCTTGCCCGTCTCTGCATGAGCGATGAAGACGGCACAAACCGGCCTGTGATCGGAAAATCTCGACTCCCCTCTTAGGTATTGCAGTTGTTCAATTCCATTTCCGTGCCATAATATGCGATCACACCTACATTAGGAGTTCACAAAGTGATCACAGTACTACTTTTATTTTCTCGAATTCTGGAAAATTTGAAGAGACGGGCAAGCTTAATTACCATGCGGGGGTTCTACGTTTTCTCTTGGACTTCATGGTTTCTCCAGCGTATGAATCGGAGTTCTGGGAGTACTTGTAAGTGGGAGCAAAGAAAATCCTCCCCTCCTTCCACCCTTTAAACACTCTTCCAGCTTCTTGTTCAAGCTTCAACTGCGACCAGATTTAGCTATATTAGCCAATTGAAACCCGAAAAATGAAATAACCTAGAAACTTGTGGATTATTATTGTAACAAGTTATTTATTTGGTAAAGTTCCTGATAACCATAACATCAACAATTGTAGAGATAGCTTTAGAACTTTTCTCTCTTCATGGCTGCGATTTCTACTATTATTTGTGGATTTTATCTTATATGTGGATATTCAACTGCTAACAAGTTTTTCTTCTTGCTAGAAATTTAATCTTATTATGTCGATAGAAATTAATAAAAAGAATCTGACTCATTGTACTAATGAATAAGTTTATACCTGATCCCTCTCTAGTAGAGTATCCCAGTCATTATCCTCCAACAGCATTCTCGTTTCATCGTAGCTCAATGACACTCGGTAGTTCAAATCACCAAGCCAGATCACTCGACTGTAAAAGTTAAATAATGAGAATTAAAAAATAATAATAATAATAATACAAATCGATTTTGAGTGATTTATGGAGTAGTTCGGGTTACATACTCGTGGTCCATGATCTTTTCAGGAATTAGATGAGCTGGTTTCTTGCATATTGTAGGAAACTGTGTGCATTTTAGAATGTCAGCAACGTTGGAGTTCCTCTTTAGCTCATCGCCCTCCTTCTCACCTGAAGCCAAGTGGCAGCACACGAAGCAAAAGCTCGTCCGATGCAATGTCATGCTCATTGCAATGCACCCCTGAATCATATCGTACTTGTAAGTAGCTATCAGTTTAAACGAAACACCCTATAGTTATGTTTTGTGTCGATCGATCATTTGTGCATCGAATAGTGCAGATTTAATCTAGCATCAAATTAATTCTGCAGAAAGTTCTTATTCAGAAGATTTGCTTGTGAAAACATCTGGAGAGTTTTGCAGAATTTACCTTATTTCCTAGGCAACCCATGATCCCTCTCCCCAGGGAAGAAACCCTAACATGACCAATATGTTGCACTATTTCATTCCTGACCCATACCGAAAGAAATATGCCAACCATTTGCTTGCTCGAAATTAGGCAGTAGTTCAAATTATTTTGGGGGACAATGTTTGCTGGAGTAGTAGGCAAGTCCTCATCGGAATCTGACTCAACCTGCTGGATGAACTCTCTGAGCTCTCTGGCCCTTTGGCCTACGCCAAAGGCTTCTCTAGAGCAATTGCAAGATTTGACAGCAATGCCATCTGCACGATAGTTCTTGCTGATAACTTTGAGAGAAGATTTTTGGAAGAAGTGTAGTTTAGATTGTTGGCTGTTGTTATACTTGGAGCTATTGGAATCGCTCTTTGAGCTGTTGGAGTCGGAGGAATCATCCTCTCCAGGTCTGTTGAGTGCTTGGCTGATGAGTGCGAGCCATTTGGCAGCAGGCTCGTTGTCCTCGCTCACCAAGACGTTCCCTGCATTTAAAGGAACTATTTCCTGAAACCTGAAGATACAAGAAAGAAAAGAAAAGACACAATTTGAGAAAAAAACTTTATGATTATGAAATTTGTGTTATTTCAAGGATTTGAGTCTTTTGGGAATGTATACTATTGAATGACTACATAAAGAAACAGAAAATGAGACTGATTCATAACTTCTATGTTACTCAATTGTAGTAATTTTTTTTTGCCAAGGGTTATATATTCCATTTCCATTACTTGGTATATTGTCACCAAGGAAAAGAAAATGCTTCCTACCCCAAAACATATATATCGGAAGATCCTTCCACCTGCAGAAAATCTTCTAGGTTGAGACCATTGGTTGGGGACCTACCTCCAACATTCCATGTTCCGACAAAGATCCTGCAAAACAATACTCATCCATTATACACACGAAAATCCTGAGAGCTCGACATTGCTTATAGCAAACAATATTTAGATGACAGGCAAAAAAAATGTCAGCACCGGAATTCCTGAACATCTTCAACTGGCCGCTTGGGCGTGGATAGATTCAGACCATCGAGTCGTGAGCTTGCATGTCTATCTGAAGAGAACGATATCAAGATCAAACCTTGTCCTTGTGATTGTAAATTGCAAAATAGACGGAATCAATCATAACTATATATGGGGTTATATTTCTGCAGGTCACCTGAAAAGCTTTTTCTGATGACAGGAGATGCATCAAAGAAACTCTTCCTCGCCATATACCTCCTCTCCAAATCTGTTTTATTATAGGGTTAAAAATGCATTTTGAAATTATCAATGAACAAGAAGCTGCAATTAGCTGGAGAAAAAGGAAGTACCAAGAACGACATCCTTTCTTGAGAATATGCTGTCGTCTAGACCTCTCCCCTTGCTGCATTTTTTACTGAAAATACTTGGGATAATAGACTGCGGATACAGAAGGGTACGATGTGAATGATTCCAGAGATTTTTCAGAAAATGCAGAAAACTCGGGAAACAATATTTGTTTCATATAATCGGGAAATGCTATGTAGAAATATTCCATGCATATATACTACTGGTTCACAACTTTTTGAACATGTTGCCAATAATAACGAAAACTCGAGAACATTTCGAGAACCCTTCCATGGGGAACGTTTTCATTTCGGCTGACAAACTGAAGCCCATCGACTCACCTTTTTCTTCTTTTCGCTCTTGATGGAATTGTCACAAGTCCTAGATTTCGTCATATCGCAAGAACTGTTATGAGATTGATCGTCACTTGACATCCAATTAGAAAAGAATCCGGGGTCGTGCTTGAAGATTAGTCATAATCACACACACACACAGAGAGAGAGAGAGAGAGAGAGAGAGGAATAGATGGTGGAGAGAGGCTTGCAAGGAGGGAGAGGTAGGTAATGTTGGAAATGGAGAGGGACATAATAGCTGGAGAGAGGCCCTACTAATCCGTTTGTTTAGTTATATTTGGCTTGTTTCATTTGTTGTTTGTTTTTTTGTTGACATAACGAACTCTCCCTCTCCCGCCATATTCAGCATTCTTAGATCCCAACAGTTCACAATGAAACTAATCCAAAAGACCAGGTCTTCTATGACAACAAAATGGCCAATAAGCTTAAAACTTCAACCTCTTGGTTACCTAACTGAACCCACATGTACAATATACTAAATTTGGATCCCCAATACCAATATCACCTACCCCTCTCTCTCTCTCTCTCTCTCTCTCTCTCTCTCTCTCTATATATATATATATATATATATATATATATATATGGGATATTATCCCGTATTGATATTTTGGTATCCAAATTCGGACAGATCAAATGAGAAGTTGAGTACTAGTAGTCCGCCAAAATCATAACCTTCATGTGGTATGTCAGTTGTCACAAACAAATATGTTCTCACGAGAGGAAATTTACTCAACAGAAACATGTATCTTGATTGTGTAGTGTGCAGCACATCCTCTGTACCATTTGTTGTCGAACATTTGTCTGCTAAAATTTTGCAGTACTGCCGATCAGTTGTTGGCATATATAACCTTATGAAAATGTCATATTTGCTAATATCACTTTCCGGACAGTTGCAACAGCATGGAAGATCAGAACGTGCACCACTAAAAGACAGACCGAGGAACAAGTTAGTAGACGCATTGATCCTTTTGGTAGGTCTGCGATTGAGGACCTTTACAGACATTTTTGTGCGTAGGGTGATTGTTCTGCAGTCCTCTGCTCCTTTTGCACTTTTGGTGGTTCTACTTTGTAGACCTCTTCTCTTGTTGTAAGGAGAATATTTTGTAATTTTGGCTGTTTCCTTTTACAAATGTATTGTCACAATTTCCGTGGAAAAAAAGAAAAAAAAAAATCAGGCCTGTTCAACCAGTACAAGTAGAAGTGTTTGGAAGAGAGTTCCCCATATACAGACATTTCACAGGAAAATAACACTAACACCACTAAAATTACCTGCCATGAAAGAAAAGAAAATAAGCGACCAACGTCTTTTTATGTTGTATTTCCAACAATACTGATATTTGGTCCTTCAAATATCACACATACAAGAACAAGAATAGGTTAATGATAACACAAAACATAGTAACTCGGTCACTACACGACCCATGAAAATGCATCTTTTTTAACTATATAAAGAGCAAAATACCAAGGGCAGTCGGCCGACATATCTGGACCCATCTAACTTCTGGCTATTTCAATGATTACAGCAGGAAAAAAAAATGATGGATTCCATTTATGGAGATAGGCTACAGAACTCACAACAAAGTGAATGAATACAAAGGAGAATCCCTCCTCTACAACATGAATTTTACTCTCTTGTAGGATCTTCAAACTATAAGGGCACATTACTTCGGTGGACTTCTTCCTGATTGGATCTTTCAGATGCCTGCAACATTGGTGAGAGATAAAATATACAAACATGTTCAAGATGAATATTGAATATAACATCAATAAAGAAGACAAGGGGTCACCTTTCATCATAGCATCAATTTACCATTTCATCAAGTTTCTGTCTGTAGTTAGCCAATGTCTGTATAAACAGAGACAATATAGGCTGGTTAGTTCCTACCTCAAAGCAGCATGTATGGAGTATAATAACAAGTAACAATGAGATATGAATCCTTCACTTCTCAGTGAGGAAGTGATGTAAACTAAATCACAGGTTAATAACAGTAACACCACAAATTGTACCAACTGTTGGCTCCAATTAAGCGTATATTTGGTGTCAGTGCAAAAGTTTCTTCAAACCTTGTCATAATTATTTTGTGAGAATAAGGGCACAGACACAAAGTATATACAAGTATCTAATCACTATATTGATATGGGTTGTGTCGTGTCCAAACCAATGTTACTAGGATCGTGGATCGCTTTGGTATGGGTAGGGGTACGGGTACGCGGTACGGTACCTCAGCCGGTACGCGGTGCGGTGGGGGGTGTTAGTGCAAAAGTTTCTTCAAACCATTTGTCATAATTATTTTGTGAGAATAAGGGCACAGACACAGAGTATATACAAGTATCTAATCACTATATTGATATGGATTGTGTCGTGCAGTCCAAACCAATGTTACCAGGATCGTGGATCACTTTGGTACTGGTAGGGGTAGGGGTACGGGTACGCGGTATGGTACCTCAGCCGGTATGCGGTGCGGTGGGGGTAGGCTTATTCGGTACGCTATTTGGGGTCGCTGTTTGTTTTTATCTGGGTCGTCTTTTGTACCATATACAATTATATATAAGTATACACTATATAAAAATAAAATAAAAATGATTAATTAACCAACAAATATTGAAAATATATGGCACCAACTCCACAAAAGTCAACATTTTGTATTAATACCACCCACACAAAATAAAATTTAAAAGCATATTTCTTGTAACTAAACCAAATATCATAAGTTCATAATCAAAGTCATCAAAATCCAAGTGAAGGAAAGCATAGACAATGTTCTCAAAAAATATTCGGGATCGCTAAATTTGACGACCTGGGTCGCGAACGCACCCCGTTCGGGATCATTCGTCCCAATTCGTGGGATATAGGGGAGGTTGGCGAATTAGGCAACACTCGTCCAAACAGAGTGCATCTTATATGGCTCAAATTAGGTTTACAGCAAATTTGGGTTCTCAACCAAAGATAAATTGCTAAGGAAACTACTGGTTTTTGTCACAATTATTTTGTGAGAAGAAGGGCACAGACAAATTATATACAAGTATCTTATTACTTTATTGATATGGGTTGTGTCCTGCAGTCCAAAAAGAGTGCATCTTGTATGCCTCAAATTAGGTTTACTGAAAATTTGGGTTCTCCGCCAAAGATAAATTACAAAGGGGACTACTGGTGAGGCAAGTTATGATGCACTTCTAACTCTTATGAAGAAAAAAAAAAAGATCAGACTGGACTCATCAGACTCAGACTAGGAAAGAAACTCTCAGGGAGGCATACATAAAACATGCACGTAGGCGCACACAAATTATACAAGATCAACTATTAGATGTATATAATCACTTTATCGATATGGGTTGTGTCCAGTTGAAACAGAGTGCATCCTACATACCCCAAATTAGCTTTACAGAAATAGGGTTCTCCACCAAAGATTCCCTCACTTTCCATAACGGACTAACATTACACTGTGTCATGGATTAGTATAGCACGGTTTCTTATGCCATATTTCGGATCATTTCATTTAGTTTATCATGATTCACGATTTAGCTTATGCCTTTATGGTGATGTAAGAGGTTAGGGGACATAGGAGGAGCCTTTAAAGTTTGCTATAGGCCAAATTCGAATCAAATTGCCAGTCCTAAGATTCTTAGCTACCAAAAACAAAACACTGTTCTTGAACCTGAAAGTAACATTATTGTTTTAAACTCTAGAATATCTTCTTCTCTCTTCTAACTATGAAGATAGCCTGTGTCAAGGACAAACAGATTCAAGTGTATTTTGTTCTACCCACTAACAGGGCAACAGAAATTTGTGCAACTTATCTGCAGACTGCAATAAACAACAAGGCAGAAAATGTATTGAGATGCGTAAGTCAAAGCAACAATTTAAGGCATGCAGGTAAAGGCTAGAAGCCTACAGTGTTAGCGAACAGTTTAAAGATGAGTATGCGGTAAAAGATTCTTACAGGCTATTTGCAGAGATACTCCTTCATAGGACCGTATCCATTTTTGATACATACCTGGCACGATACTTCCTCGACACTCATGTCATATAAGGGCCACTCACTGTCTAGACTCCAAGGGGATCCAATCACGGTTGAATGTAATTTGGTGTAGTTGTGATCGTGCCAAACTTTATTGAGACATTGAGAAGCTAACAACATTTCATTGCAACAACTCCTTTCTATAATTTGTTGGAATCTACTTACCATCCAAAATAAGCATACATATTAAATAGATATATTATATTGCATCTAATATATAATCATGTATATACCTATCACAAGTTATTTAACGAGAGTAACCTAGAAGAGATTAGTCTAGATACATAGTTGGTTCATACTTAATAGTTGTAAAATTCGAATTGCTAAAGTTAGGGATGAAACGTACAAAAAAAGGTAGGGTCTGCTATTGAGGCTTGGAAATGTCTAGGTGAGAAATAATTGATATGGCTTAATGACTTATTCAACAAAATCCTAAGGACTAAGAAAATGCCCGATGAATGGAGAACTAGTATCATAGTACGCATACATAAAAATAAGAAAGATATACAGAGTAGTAACAACTATCGAAGAATTAAGATTATGAGCCACACCATGAAGCTATGAAAGCAATTGAGCAAAGATGAAGAAAAGAAACTAGAATTTCAGATAATCAAATTGGGTTTATGTCGGAATGATCTACTATGGAAGTCATTTATTAAGAAGATTAATAAAAATATTTAAAGAGAAATAACATTTGATTTTATTGACTTATAGAAGTTTATAATAGAGTTCCAAGGGAGTTAATGTAGTGAGCTTTGGAGAAGAAACATGTTCCTAACAACTATATTGAGACCATTAAAGATATGTACGATGGAATCACGACGACCGTGCGAACCGTTAGAGAAGATAATATAGAACTTTCTATTAACGTTTAGTGTATCAAGGATCAACATTAAGTCCATACCTTCTTGCGCTAGTTATAAATGAGATTACTAGGCCTAAAGGTCCCATGGTGTATGATGTTTGCTAATGATATTGTGTTGATCGATGAGAGTAAAGAAGGGTTAGATGCTAAAATAGAGATGTTGAGAGAGACTTTAGAATCTAAGGATTTTAAAATTACTAGGACAAGAGTACATGAAATGTAATTTATCAAAAAACAGAAAAATGAGGAGAGAGTAAATACATGTAGATAAGAGATACCTAAGAGTAATATTTTCGATTTTTAGGATTAATTATTCATCATGAGAGAGAGATTGAGATGGATGCCATGCATAGAATTAAAATATGGCGGTTGAAATGGAGGAGTACTTCTAAAAGTATTTTGTGATCGGAAGATACCTTTGAAGTTAAAAGAAAAATTCTATAAGACAACTATAAGACCAGTCATGCTTTATGGATTATAGTGTTGGACAATCAAGAAAGAACATTTCCAGAAAATTAGTATGGGGGCAATACATTGACAGATGGAGTAAGAAATGAACGTATTCGTGGAAAGTTAGACATGGCGCCAATTGAGACTATAATAATAGTTAAAGGAGCCTCTATGACTAATGATATGCCTAAATGCTAGGATAGATGTTTTAACGAAGGATATGTCTTTTGTTAGGGTTACAGAGAACATGGCCCTTAACATAGTTGAATGAAAGAAAAAGGGTTCAAATAGCATAACAAAAAAATATGGAATAAAGGCTATGTTGTTGTTGTTCTTTGTATATAATTATGTATACAAATATGCTTTCATGTGTGTATAACCTGTGTCCACACCGTATCCGTATCTGTATCCTGAAATTCCAAGAAACGTCTTATTTTGAAGCCTCATCATGCATGTACCCAAATCCGTATTCCCTATGCAACCTAGCTCACAAGGAGCCATGGATATCACAATTTATATCTAAAGTTTCAGTAAGCATCATGTTATATATTCAAGCTTTAAATAGAAATTTAGGAACATAAACACAAGCAGAAAAGGCTGGTATTGAACTGATCCCTTTCAAGCACTCGTAGAGTATAAAGATAAAACTTCTTGAGCACGCTCGACTTACAATATAACACACCTACGCTTGCTCAAGTTCGGTTTGCTGAATAGCCAAGCAGCTAGAGCCCAGTAATTAGGACACACAAATGCAAGTTTCAAATGCAAAAGCTTATCTAGAATTGCCTAGAATTTCTTACTTCTGTTGGTTTCAAATTTATATTAACAGCTTGAGATCAAGCTTGTCATACTTCTACCCTACTAAAATTGAAATGGAAACAGTCACATCTAAGACGAGCTTATCCTAACTTATGCCTTTCTGTTCATGGTCCCTGCTTCAAGACAAATATAATGAATTATCTTGTCAAAACTAGATTGCTTAAAGCCTTAAACTAGAACATGATCTTTTAGGTTGAGTTATGTGCCTGCCTAGACCTACAATATGTAACTTAAAAGAGTCATAAAAGAAGTAACTCAAGGCACATAATGTTATACATGTTTGTAATAGTTTGATTAGTTTGATCAAAGGACAGTTTGATCAGGTAAAGATTGAACTTGTCCAATAGGCCATCATGCTAAATTATTGTCTCACCAAGCCAACATTAAGTAGAGTCAAGCTTACAGACTTCTCAAACTTTACTGGCCTTTAGATGGCAAAGCGGTAAAGTAGTGCTTTTAGCGGAAGTAAACTTTCACAATCCGTCCAATATCATTATCTAATAATAATTTTTTTTCCAATTTCAACAAATTACAATTGTTTATTAAAGTTCACATATATAATATTAGATGCAAATTCATGCTTTCCTTATTGATATACAGTAAAATTATTATTCACGTTTCCAGGGTCATGGAACTCCTATGGCCATTAAGATTATAGATTTTGATCTTGTATATATCATATCTTTTCAATAAGTTCTAAGAAAGGTAATATTACAATAAAAGCCCGTTATGCATCTTAAGTGGCTTGCTTAAAAGTGATGGAATAAGCAGGCTATTCTTGGGTTTGGTGTCGATGTAATTTGCAGAATTCATAGATGATACTCTGAGGACATCAAGATTAACAGAGCAACTTGCAGGTTAGTGCTTTTACCTTGAGGCTTGTCCAACGATAAATTGGAATAGACCAAGAACCACCATACCCTAATATATAGCAAGCTTTAGCGAGTTTAATCATAAGGCACAGACTCCACAGCTTGATCTAAACTCCTTAGAGAATATATGTGCTGTTGAGGGCTTCGGATAAAGTACCAAGTGCCCTAATAAAGTGTAAACTAATGTAAACATCACACGCTAGGAATAATGCAATCCAAAGCAGTTGATAGTACATTGAGAGAATAAGAAGTGAGGTATCAGGAAGGAAATTATGAGAGCTGAGAGCAGCATAGGACTTCAAGACCGGAAAGATAGCAATTATGCAGGGTTCCAGATGTGCATATAGCACAGCCACATATAGATGATATAGAAGACAATATTGACTGATTCATAGTTGGTATAAGGTTACATTCCAGTTCAAAGAAGATATATATGAAAAGCATAGTGAAAATTCTTGAAAAAACTCAACAATAGGATCGGGACTTGAAAAAATTGACACTACTACACTAAAGATCAGGCTTACAGACTAGCTAATTATAAGTTGCAGAAAGGAACTAAATTACTATTAATTTCAGTTGCAAAATTGAACTAATCCAACTCCAACTCCAACTCCAACAGAAATTAAATTGCATGATCAAAAGGTAGGCCTACCTGCCAATCAACTAAGCTTCTAGGTTTTACCATAAGTTCCTGTCAATTTGAGGTTGATAGTTGCTCATAACTGTTCAACTTTGTGGAGCTTTTGCCTTCTCCATAGCTCACATCATTATGAAGGGAGAAGGATAAACAGTGACGATGTTTATCATTCCATGGTGTTCTCAAAAGAATTCTTAGGGCAGGATAACCAAAAGGATGAACAGATATGATGTTTATCATTCCATGGTGTTCTCTAAAGAAGTCTTAGGACAGGATACAGTTGCCTAACGTTTCTTTCAGATACTCGCACATGAGGAAGAACCTTGTAACATAACGAGAATGGATAAGAGGCTTCTAGTATTGATGTGATAGGGTAGGGATGGCTATATTGCTGGCAGCGAACTTCAGGCTATTAAAAGAGAAATCAAAATTTTAGATCTATATTAAAAAAAAGATTTATACTTAGGAAAAAAAATGGAACCATAATAAAAAAATAATATGGGCCTCTACATCATGAAATTTTGGTTCATTTATTTATTTATTATTAAGTTTTTATGTACTGTATCAGCAAGAATCTCATTTATTTCAATGTGAATCTATTCCAATCGAAGTTGAAGGAAGAATCAACACCTGTTCAGGTACAAGATGCTACCATTATCATATGGACAATTAGATATCCAACACATAATCGACAAAAAGTGCAATAACTTTGATGATAATTTCTTGGGAAGAATGGAAATACCAAATTTTGTTCCATTTCCATGTACCAGACGAGGATACATAAAAATATAAACAGATACATAAATGATTTTGTGTATCACCATGTAGTTAATTCCAGAACATAAACTAAGTAACAGCAACATGAAACCAAAAGTAACAGAAAACCAGTTCATACAATATGTAGCCTTTGTGCAGTAACAGGACCAGTTTGTGGTGAATTGTCAGCTTGGAAACAATCGCTATGTACTGATTCAAACAACAAAAACAAAGGTTTTATCCAAATTTTTGGGGTCTGCAATTTTAATCTTTCATTCTATTCAGTTAAGGGCAATGCCTGCTGTAACATTGGCAAATAAGTATTATATCCTTTGTTACAAATACAATCCAAGTTCATTTATGCCTACTCCTAGCAACTCTTTGACTAATACCTTTATCGCTCATAACCGGTGCATATATTTGTCTAGCTTGCACATCGACCACCTCAAACGATTCTCTCATTTTATTCTCGATTGGTGCCACCGCCAATTTCACGAACACGCTCGTTTCTTATCCAATCATTCAATGTATTTTCTCTAGTCCATATTAGTATTCTCATTTCAGCTATATTCAATTTCTGAGCATCTTATTTTTTAATTGCCTTACATTCTGATTCGTGAAGCAGGACTAGTCTCATTGCAGCCCTAAAGAAATTTCCTTTCAACTTTAACGGTGTCCTGCGGCAACAAAGCCCTCCTGCGACCACAAAGCCCTCCATATCCGATTTTAATTCTATGAACATCCTTGTAAATTTCTATGTTTCTCCATCAAGATAAATGATTGATCCTAGATACTAACATTAGCTCCCAGATAACTTTTGTACATCAAGATGTACTTACTCCTTACAGTTTATATACTCTCTTTTCTTCCTAAAAATTTAAAAATCCTAGTTCCAAAGTTTCTGTCAATGATTCTGTTTTTGAGTGACCCTTTTTTTTCTAATCTCATCAACTAGTACAATATTATCAACAAACAACATACACCATGGAACTTCATCATGAATATTTCTAGTAAATGCGTCCATAACTAATGAAAACATGTAATAACAATCCTTGATGTAGCCCAAAGGTAATGGAAAATGATGTGGTATCTCCTCACATGGTCTGCATAGTAGTCATAACTTCATGGTACATATCCTTTATATGCTTAATATAACTACTAGAGACTTGTTTCTTATCTACATAACACCACATTATCTCCTTAGGTACTATATTATAAGCCTTCTCTAAATCAATCAAAACAATATGTAGACCCCTCTTCTTCTTTTTAGACATTTCCGTTGAAGTTTGAACTTAGTAAGTAAATAGCTCCATAATAATTCTTCCTTGCATAAAATTAAATTAATTCTATGAAAATTTTGCTTTCTTTCTTAGTCTTTGCTCAATTAGTCTCTCCCTAAGTTTCATGCTAAACTCATAAGCTTGATTCCTCGATAGTTAGTACAACTACATATCTCCCTTGTTCTAATATATAGGTACTATAATACTTCTCTAGCTATTGGGCATTTCCTAGTCCTTAGGATTTGGTTTAATAAACTAGCTAACCATATCGCCATATATTGATTCTTCTAGAGTTCAAAAGAAATAAAATCTCTAGGTAGTGAACAGTGTTTCTACTGAAATAGTACTACAAAGTCTTCTTTATGGTTTTGGTATAAACACACTTGAAATTTGTTACAAATGGGTCCTTCATTAGTCCGTCGTGCTCCTAAATAAGATTAATTTTGAGCGACATCAAGTCCGTCTGGTGGTGGTCCTTTACTTTGGAGCGTGGCAGATAAATGATGTTGAGTGTGCTATCAAATGCAATATATCACTCCGTTGGCACCTTTTTACTAAAGCATCATCAATCACTTGAAAGGAAAAAACCCAGGCCAATCACCTAAGTATATATCATGCCCCTTGAGGTTGTACTATGCTATTCGAAAGCACCCATGAAACTTCCATGAAACCTTCTCCTGCAAAGAAGCCTATGGTTCTAATACCAGCAAGATTGTAATAGAGTTCTTCCAACCCTTGAGATCATCCTTCTTGACCCTTTCCACCCTCTAAGTCCTCAAGGATCAAAGTGTACATTTTCAATTAACACACTATATGCACACATTATAAATAAGCATGCCTTTCAATGAGACGTTGAGGAGACTTATCTCCCACCTATTCTTTCCAAAAAAAAATGCACATTTTCATGTCAAATGAGTTGCCTAAGCTTTTTAAACTAATTATGGTTTACAAAACAGGCATTCTGTTGAATAAACTGCTTACCCTAGTATAAGCATAAACACCAGGCTCAGAAGGTGCTGGTGGACTCCCTCTCCTGATGAACTTTCCTTCTTTGAAAATATACAACATGGGAATTCCAGTAGATAGCTCTAGGCTGATAACCTGCAGGAAATGAGATAAAACAATTGCATCAAAAACATGATGCTTGAAATGAAGTTTACCTTAAGTAACAGGGATTGCTTCATAACCTCTTGAGAGGTCAACTTGTCAAGGTACATAATTATAGACCTCAGCGAATTCCCATGAGCAGCAATCATCACATGCTTCCCAGACAAGAGTTGAGGTTCAATCTGTCATTCAATATTTTTCAGTATCTTATGGCTGAAGTGAAGATATGTTATTTTGAATAATAAACAAAAAAAATCACACTGATTTCACAGAATCATCAATTGTGGATACTGGCATCAATTTAGAATATTGAAATAGAAGCTAATAGTGTCATTAATCAGTGCATAAATAATTACCTCGTGATGCATATGGGATGGAGCCAAGAAAAGCAAACATATAGATCCATTACTTAGACACAAAAGCTATCATAGAAAAAGGCTCTTTTCTTGAGATTTGTTGTTGATATCCTTATTTCATTTTGAAGTTACTCATAAAATATCAAAGTCATTTAGTCTCTTGATAGCATATATGCTTTGAGTCTTAAGAGAGGATTTACTAGGTAATGAAGAATAATTTTTGTAGCTAAGAAACCTGGATTCTGTTAGTTGGCTGATGTCCAGAGTGACAGTCAGACCATACCTGTATATATACCAATCTTATAGGGGATGTTTTGTTCAAGATAAGTTAATCAAGAAAACTTGGGCCTCTTTAGCTGCTGAAAGGAAGTGAAAGTGTCGACAACCAGGAGAAGACCTGAGAACTTTCCCTTTCAAGTCAATGGAACTTTTACCCATTACACTATAAAGAAGAGAATAAAAGAAAGGAAGGAAGAAAACTCCATTTGTTTATCTTCTCTAACCACTGCTTTTATTTGTGTGTCCTTGTTTATTGAGTCCAACAATTTGAGTTGGGGGAAGAACGGGTTTGATGCGGACCATGTGGTGGTTGTGGAGAGGCCTACCAAAGCCTTACTCGTCAGGGAGCGCACCAACTAACCAGGAAGCAGGGTTGGTTTGGTCAATATATGATGGTCCGAGGATTCATAGCTTTATTTGGAAGGTTTGGAGAAGGAATATTTCTTATAGAGCAGTCCTTGTTGACCATGGACTTCTATGTATGTTTCTTGTAATGAAGAAACTAAAACTACATGTAGCTATACACATGTAGGAGGAGCCTAGTCAAATCGCAAATTGTGGTAGGTCAAGTCAGTTATCCTCTGTATTGAATGTTATCTACTCTAGGAGTTTATAAGAACCAAATAGTGGTTATCAAGCAGGTTCAGTATCAACAGGCCAACTCAGGACACCATCTGTTATCTACTCTAGGAGTTTATAAGAACCAAATAGTGGTTATCAATAGAGATAGAAGAGTGTCTTCCTCCTTAGATCTGTCAAGTATGGTTCTTGCTAGAGAAAGATGGCAATTAGATGCACAAGCTCTTAAAAAGAGACCGATCTACAAGTTTCCTGGGAATACTTGAGTACTTCATACTCGATTTATCATACAAATGGTTTCCTGGTTACCACCACAACCAGATTGGATAAAATGGAACCTCGATGGTGCGGTGAAGCTGATGTCAAGGTGCAGGAAAGTGTTTTCGCACAAGATGCGGATGGGAAGTTTCTTCTTTGGGGTTTCAATAGATATTTAGTAGAATACTTGACTTGTTTATTATTGATGTGGAGCTACATATATATGAGAGGCTAACCCCTCTCTACTACTCTACTCCATGTGGGACTAAAACCCTTTAATACTCTCAACACTCCCCCTCAAGATGGAATATAGATATCAATCATCCCCATCTTGTCACATAGTTTAGAAATACTCAATGAATTAAGACCCTTAGTAAGACAATCTGCGACTTGCTCTTCTGAGCGAACATGATCGAGCTTTAATATCCCTTTCTCTAGCTTCTCTTTGATGAAGAACAGATCGATCTCGATGTGGTTTGTTCTGTCATGCTGAATTGGATTGTTAGCTATACTTAGTGCAGCTTGACTGTCACTCAAAAGACGCAATGGTGTTCCCTAGTCCAACTTCAACTCTATCAGCAGTACTTTTACCCACAACAACTCTGACACTCCCAGAGGCATAGCTCTATATTCTGCTTCAGCGGTCGATCGTGCTACCACAGACTGTTTCTTGCTTCTCCATGAGACTAAGGTTACCCCCCACAAAGACAGCTTACACACCTTTTCTGTTGACTACTTCGTGCAAAAATCCGGAGGCGTCTCCATGTATACTTTCTCTTGTAGATCTCCATGAAGAAAGGTATTCTTCACATCCAATTGATGAAGTTGCCACCCATAATTTGCTGCAAGAGAAACCAGGGTTCTTATAGTGCTCATCTTTGCTACTGGAGCAAATGTCTCATCATAGTCGATGCCATAGGACTGAGTGCATTCCTTTGCAACCAATCTTGCCTTGTATCGCTCCATCTTTCATTCTGGCGTATTCTTGACTGTGAAGACCCATTTGTATCCAACTGTTCTCTTTTCTTTATGTAATGGAACAAGTTCTCATTTCTTTCAAGTGTCATAAGTTCCTCCAACATTGCAGCTTTTCACCTCGGATCTTCCTTCGCTTCCTGTCAACACTTAGATAAAGAGGTGATGTCTAACGATGCAATGAATGCTCCATAAGTAGGAGATATATTAGAGTAGGATAAAAAATAAGCGATGTCATATTCATAACCATAACGATTAGAAAATCTTTCCGCATTACTGCGAGAAGATCTCCTTAAGGGAACAGGAAAAGGACAAGGAGGAGAGATCATATCATCCCAATAAGAGGGATCCGCATCCGAATCAGAGGGATCCGGTGCGGGAGGTGCATCTTCAGGAATTGGGGCAGGGTTAGACGGAAAACATGGCACAGTAGGGGCAATAGGCACAGTAGTGGACTGTTGTTTCTTCTTCTGTAGACTTGGAGCTCTGTAGATTTTTTTTGTAGTCTATTCCTCCTCCTGTACTGCAGCATCGCCTTTTTCCTCCTCATTGTGAGCTTTCTCATCACTTTCCTCCCCCTCGCTATCTTCCCCTTGTTCCCTTGGACCAACTTCCATTATTGGGTATGGAATTGACCTGACAATCACGCTTGGGCCCATCTCCCCCTCACTCCTAACACCTTCTGTGTTAGATGTGTCACAAAATGCGGAGCCTTCACCTGAACCATTGTGGTAGTATGGTTCCATCTCTCTGAATGTAACGTCCATACTCACAAAGAGCCTTCGCTCCACAGGACTCCAGCAAGAATATCCCTTCTGAGTCCCTGAGTAGCCAACAAAGACACTTTACTGTCCGAAGGTCCAACTTTTCCACCGCATGCCTATTATCCTTCACAAAGCAGACACATCCAAATATCTTTGGGGGAACAATGTACTTGTTCTCATATGTAAGCGGCTCAAACGGTGTCTTCCATCCTAACACCTGAGAGAGCATCCTCTTGATGAGATATGCATCCGTCAACACGGCATGTCCCCACAAGTATTTAGGAACATTCATAGCAAGCATTATTGATCGTGCCACTTATAAATGGTGCATATTCTTTCGCTCCGCCACGCCATTCTGAGTTGGTGTCTAGACACATGAAGTCTGATGTTGCCCATGGGCTGATAAGTATTCTTCAATAGCCTTATTGGTGTATTATGTCCCATTGTCAGACCTCAAAGTCTTCACCTTCGCACCGTATTATGTTGTAACCCTGCAATGAAAATCTTGAAAGCATGTGAATACATCACTCTTACTCTTCATTAGATATACCCAGATGACACGAGTGTATCAGTCAATAAATGTGACAAACCACTTAAAACCATTAACAGTAGTTGTAGGACAAGGTCCCCACACATCAGAATGTATAATATCAAAAGCAGCTAAACTTCTATTTCCAGAACTCACATACGAGCTTCTGCTATATTTCTCAAGTTCACAAGCATAACAAACCAACTTTTGCTTATTAGCATTTTGATACATAGAGGGATACATCCGACTCAGTAGAGTGAATGAAGAGTGTCCCATACGCTGATGTTGGAGTAATAATTCTGTTTCTACAGTCCTTCGCGGCTCCTCCTATTGTGCTTCATCTACCAGTGATGCTAGTGTTGCATCCAGCCCACCTCTGTCCAAGTACTATAGCCCTTTATGCCAAGTGTCAGAACAATTAAGTTGAAGAACAATGACACTAATGGACAATAAATTAACAGAAAAAGATGGAACGTGCAAGACATCAGTAAGAGTCATGGAAAGGGTGCATTCAACTGTGCCTTTACCAACAATGTGTCTAACAGTACCATCAGCAGTCTGAATGCTTTCAGGCGTTGCCAGGTAAGTGTATTCTTGAAACTCATCATGGGTACCCATGACATGGCGGGATGCCCCAGAGTCAATTATCCAATTTAGACTTCCTTGTCTGTAGGTAGATGCAAGGGCATGAGCAGGTATACATGTGCTTATATGGGCATAGTAGGTGATGTTACCCTCGGAGGTGGTTGGAGTCGATGCCCCAGTGGTGTTGGCTCGACTGTCGTCGATTTCAAGCTTCATGCATCTCCACATTTCTAGCATTTTTCTCTCACTAGGGGTCATATCGGATGACTGACTCTCATTTTCTCCTTCTGCCAGGTTTGTCTTGTGCCCTCCAGAATAATTACCTCTGCCTCCGCCATAGCCTCCTCTGGCACCCCTACGCCCTCCACGGCTACGTCCGCGGCCGCTGGACTGTCCTCTTAGAGGTTTCGTATAGAATCTGATGAAATGTCCAGCTTCTCCACAATTATAGCACCCTCCCCCTCCGGCAGGGTTTGGGTTATATACTGCTAGAACTAATTTTTCTCCCGGAGAGCTAGTGGTGGTAGGCTTTAGCTTCAGTCGTGTCTCTTCTTGTGCCATAGTAGCTATGGCCTCCTCTAGTGATGGTAGTCCAGGTTGTGCAAGTAGGACATTCCTCCTCTGCTCGAATGCTGGGTTGAGCCCCTTTAGGAATTTCATCATCCTCTGTCGTGAAACATACTCTATGAACTTCTAATAATGTTTCGCAAATGCCAGTTCCACTTGCTCATCCTCCACGCCAATGGGATCATAGTGGTCGAGATCTGACCAATATTTCTTCAGCAGAGCCGCATACTCAGAGATGGTATGATATTCTTAGACCATCTTATCAAGTTCATCTTGTAGTTGGAAGACCCTCATAGGGTTGCCCGACCATGAGTACATTTCTCTCAGCATCATCCAAATGTCACCAGTACCCTCCATTGCTTCTACGTTGTCTGACACTTGGTCGGTCAATGAGGTTGTCAACCATCCAGCAACAACATTGTTGACAATTTTCCACACAGCAAACTCCCGTGAGAAGTGATCTTCAGGTGCCTTGGTTTGGCCATTCACATAGCCCACAAAGCCTCCTGCCTTCAGAGTCCGCATCGCCTGACGCGACCACTTCAAGTAGTTGGAAGTACCCTTCAATTTTATCTCCAGTTTCGCCAATTTTTTCATTTCATATGGTGAAGGATCCACATCTGCGTGTGCAACACGGGAGCTAGTCTCGGTCAGCCTCCTGGAGAAGAGATCATCCACCAAAGCTTTCATCTCTTGGGCCGTCAGCTTGCCGTAGATCATCTTCATCGTCTTCTTCTTGTCCTCTACCATTAGCAAGACGGTGGCAGATCTAGATCGTCTCCACCTTTAATAGTCGTCCTCTACACGTCTATTGTTCCTCCTTCAGCGGCAGAGGTATCCCTGAGAGCCGCTGCTCATGTCCCGTGCATGGCTTCGACCCGAGGTCGCATAGCCTGACGAGAAGGAAAAAGAACCGACAGTTGTAGTCGAGATCAGGAGTTCACAGAAAAGTTTCCTCACTGATATACCTCGATCCAACTAGCAACTATATAATTAATATTCCGATTACAACTTGTTACAAAAAACGATAATCAGAAAATTAAACTTCTTGTTTTTCCTTACAATCGTAGTTGCATACGGACATAACCGAGTTACAGCTCGCAAAAGAGAAGAAGAAGAAGAAGAAGAAGAGGAAAGGGGGCTGGCCGGTAGGGAGGGAGGGGCTGCTTGCTGGCGGAGAGGGGGGATGTTGGTGGCGGAAGAAGGAAAGGGGGGCGGCTGTGGAGGGGGTTAGGGTTAGGGTTTGAAAAAAATAAGGGGGATTTGGCTCTGATACCAAATAGATATTTAGTAGAATACTTGACTTGTTTATTATTGATGTGGAGCTACATATATATAGGAGAGGCTAACCCCTCTATCTACTACTCTACTCCATGTGGGACTAAAATCCTTTAATATTCTCAACAGTTTTTTTACATGGAGTCCTTGTTCCTTGGCTGACCTTAGAGGGAGCCTGGGAGGGGATGAAGCATCTGTACTAAAGTCAAAAACTTTGAGGCTGATTGTGCATCGAAGGAAGTGGATTCCATAATTACCTCTTGCTTAAGCAGATGAAGTGAGGCTACAATAAACTTCTCATGCAAGATGTGACACAGTGGCTTCAAGAATGGCACTGAAAAAACCTCACTTGTCTAAAGAAAACTCCTTGGTTGGCTGGATGACCTTTTTTCTAGAAAAGACCAGTAATTGACTGTCCCGGCCTCGGATTGGAACCTAGGACTTCCCCTCCCTTGTACCAAAGGCCTCAAATCATATGGTTACTCAACCTTTGGTGGCTGGGTGACTAATTGAGCCACTAATGGCAATAGTAGCTAACCTTACCCCAGGTACTCCCAAAATAGATGTATGTATGATGTGTTAGAAGTTGATCATACATGAGTGTTTCATCCGGCAAAGTTGAGAGTCGTGATGTATTACCAAAAAAATAATCTCTACATTATGTGGAATTTCTCCGTGCTGATAAAGTATTCACTATTCTAGTTGCTTTCCCTTTTTATTTAAATAATTGCCAAGAGGGGAATTAGAATAAAGATAAAATAAAGAAGTACCTATTGTGCATCCTAACGGAAAACCAACTTATCATGAATGTATATAATGATTTGGAGTATCCTTACTTTTTCTTTGAAATAAGCAACAGCCCTTTCAGCACACATCTCTAAACTCTCGCCATTTGGTGGAGGAATATCATAACTACGCCGCCACTCATGAACTTTCTCTTTGCCAAATTTGTCAGCTGTTTCCTGTTTATTGAGTCCCTGTAATTCACCATACCTAAAAGAAAGAGCAGTAGACACGAGACATTCATTTGAATTGTAGCTTAGAATGTAGAGGCTAATGATATTCAGGAAAACCAAAATATCTAGAGTAGAATCGGGAAAGAAGCCTATACATTCTTTCATTTAATTGCCAAGCTGGAACAACTGGAATGGATTGTTTCTCAGTCTCCTCGCTGTAAACCTGGCTCCATTCCGTGGCCTGTTTACTTTCTTCGTGCATGATAATTGGAACCTGAAACAAGTAACACGTAATATGCTGAAACCATGATGAGTATTACCAAATTTCCTCTACAGGCAGTATGCTATATGAAGTTGTTTTTTAGCATGCATTTCTTTAAGAAATCAAAAGGTGGAGTTCCAGTAATGAAAACCTTCTTGCGGCGATGCTGGGTCATAGCAAGCATGGCAGTCATTTGGGCACGAATCAATGCAGATGTAAATATCACATCAACAGGTATATTACTTATTCTTTTACCAGCTTCAATTGCCTCATCCACTCCCTTCTGAGTCAAAGGTACATCGACACATCCTGTAAACAGATTCTTTTCATTCCACAAAGACTCGCCATGCCTAATCAATATAAGTGCAGTTTCATCTGTGAACAAACAAACATCAATTTATATATTTTCCGAAAAAAACATATTAGATCATAAAGCCACACAATATGGTGAAGAAGAAAAAACGTGCCCCTAAAAATCTAGAACTGATATCCATATTGTAATATTTTATCACTAACGCCAAGAAAGAAGCTGCAATTTTCGAATCTGTCTACTAAAGCAATATCATCTTAATATGTACCAAACAACTAACATGCCAGATGACAAAGATAATATTGAAGCCTAACATATAGTTGCAGATAGATAGCCATTCAAAGATTTTGATCAACTTCATACTTCAATCAGTTAAATCTTATGTTGATCAAAAGTAAGGGTGAGACGTTAACCTTATGTGCCATATCAAGCATACTGAGCAAACCAATAACTGTATACAAGAAATATCGATTAAAAATATGTATTACTTGACTTCTTCCGGGAACCACTTGTGTTGCTGTTTGATGGTAACTGAATTGGATCAGACACCGAAGACTGTGAAAATGATGCATGAACCATGCCCGATTTCCATCTTCTGGAACAAGAACTTCCTCTTCCGATGAGCCTTGAATCAATTCCAAAACCTTTAGAAAAAATTGTCACCGAGAAACTACCAATGCCATTTTGGAAGCCTGAGCTAATGTGGCTTCTGTGAGAGTGGAAAGAACCAATGGCATGATGCAATGTGGCCGCTGCCATTCTGGTGCCACAATAAACATCGTGCAATTAATTTAACAGACAAAAGAAACAAATATGTAAATCTTATTACAAGAAGGAACCAGACATCCATTAAATGTGTATTTTTGTACCCTGTCCTATTGCAGAAAGGAGAGAAGTTTTGTGATTCTTAGCTATTGTACAAACCATAGTTCCATCAACACTAACCATATTCAAAATCAGCTACTGACCCACAAACAAATCATAGTGAGGTTTTGACTAGTCAATCACCAGATACATAATCTAGTTTTTAATTAAGAAATGCTTAGTACCAAAAAAGAGTCTAAGAAAAGGCTGAAAAAAATGATAAACTGGTTTCTTCTACAGTCAAATTCATGATTTCAAGAACATCAAGAACCAACATCAGAAAGCCTAATATAATCAATGTGACTTCTGTGAGATTGAAAGGAACCAATGGCACACAATGCGGTTGCGGCCATTCTGGTGCCACAAGAAACACTAGTACCTAAATAAACAAGGACACCCCAAAAATAGTGTCGTGCCACCTAGTATCTGAGATGACACTGGCACGCGAAGATAAACTAAGACTCACCAAATTCAATGCCATATTCTGATATTCATGCCGCCAAGATTAATTATTGAGATGTAACAGCATTTTAGCCAAACAAAAGAGACAACGCAGCAACGAGGACACTGTGCCAATTTAGGAGTACTCCAGTGTAAGTGTAATTTGGAGTGTCCAATGTGTCCCTAACACGACACGATACCGATACATGCACGATTTATATAGTGTACGTGCTTCCTAACCAATCATCAAATATATAATGAAAAGTATGTAATACCACATCAAAGCCAACTAATAAGAACCAAAATCAAGAAACCCATTAAGAATCATACCAAATGAATAGAGATAAAGAACCCAAATGCCCATCAACAGCAAAAAAGGAAAAAGGAAAAATTACATACTCTTCGAATCCAAATGCAACAAAAAATCAGAAGAAGAAGAAAAAGAGAGCCTTTTGATCTGTAGGGGGCGAAAGGAGACACCTTTTTAAAGAGGAGAGCGCGAGGAAACCGAAGAGAAGAAATGGGTTTCGAAGGGATCGATCATGAACAAATCATGTCGATTTCGGAAGAGTAGATCTATGGGTTCTTATATAGAAGAGACCGCCTGTTTTTGATAAAAACTATAGAGAGAGAGAGAGAGAGAGAGAGAGAGTTTGTGTGCGTAGAGAAGTTGGTGACGAGAAGGAAATTGTGGTGCTTTGACAAGGAAGAAAAGGTGGCTGGCGACCCCAAAGTTGAGGGAGGCGAGTTTGGTGGAGAAATAAAACCCAAGAGACGTTTGACTAAATAATAAGAACAAAATGGTGAGAGAAAGATGGGAGAGGACCAATTATATTTTCAGAAATATTTAAATGAAAGTAAAAAAATTATTGTATATGTGGGTCAGGGAAAAAGTTTGCTGAAATTACAAATGATATGTCAATAATATTGTCGGATCAGATCACGAGGGTGAGGAATGATACGTCAATAATATTAATAATATTGTCGGATCAGGTCATGAGGGTGAGGAGTGGAACGATCAAACAAATTGTCGGGTGAAGGAGCAACCCGTCAATATTATTGTCGGATTATTTGCGTGGAATTTAAGTGGAGCCCGCACCATATTATTTGGCGTGGAATTTAACGAGCTCAACTGGGTAGGAGAAAAATATTCCTTACTATTCTTTCTTCCGTGGAAATTTAATTTTGTTTAATTTAATTTTGTTTAATTTGATTTCTTTCTTAAATTTGATTTAATTTATTAGTTAATTTGTTATTATCTATAATAATATAGATAGTAACAAAATCGATAACTTAATAGTTATTAGCAATATTATATTTTTTTTATACATAAGATTTACTGTAGCAAAATTAATTTATATTAAATTAATACAAACGAAACAAGTTTACGCAAATTAAAAATAAAGAAACAGTCCGCCAACACAGTTGGCGGAAAACAAACACTATAACACGTGGAAGCAGCAGCAGACGTGCAGACAAAGCAGAAGCAGACATGGAGCAAACAGTGGGACCCCAGCCTATTTTTTGCCAACTTAGTTGGCGAATAATGTGCTGTGGGGGCCCGCGGGTCGGTTGGGTTGGAGTGGTGGTTTGGTTTAATTTGTTTTAATAGTTCTTTCTTATTTAGTTATGTTTTGGTTTTTTTTATTTAGTTTTTTTTTATTGAGTTTTGTTTTGGATTTGGATTTTTTTGATTTAGTTTTTTTTTTTTTAGTTTAGTTTTGGATTTTGGCTTCAAAAAATTCACTTTAACGAAATAAATTGTAAATAAATTAATTGTAACGAAATAATTTGGGATTTTTTAAAAAAAACGATTTGGCTTTTTTTTTATATCTATCGTAGCTTTTTTATTTAGCTAAAGAAATATTTTAAGGATATATATTAGCTTTTTTATTTACTTTAGTTGTGGAATTTTTTTTTTTACTTAATTTTTTTCATATTAAAGTTTATTTAGAAAAATAACTAATATTTTTTTTTTACTTAGTTTTGTTTCTTTACTTATTTTTTTATTTACTTAGTTTTTTTCTTTTTGTTCATATTAAAGTTTATTTTTATTAAAAAAAAAACTAAAAAAAAAAAAAAGGAAAAAAACTAGTATTTTTTTTGTGTCCTCTAAGGCTTAGTTTATTTTAATGGTTTAGTTTTTTTTTATATGAAAAAAAAAGAAGACTAAGTAAAGAAGAAAGACAAATAATAAGTTAGGGAATTGTTTGATTTTTATTTGGGTTTGAAATTGGGTCTGGGTCTATGGATTGGTGTTAGTTTAGGAGTTGGTTTATGTCCAACGGCTATTTCACAACCGCTCTTTCAACGGCTCTTTTATTTTTCCAACGTTCATATCCAACGTTCGTCTAACATTCGTTTCGAAGTTTTATATAAACGTAGTATTTGTTTCATATCAGCATATCAAACATTGCAAACAGAAAATTTCTTTCTTTCCATTCGAAGTTTCTTTCTTTCCACACAGGAGAAGCTCAGTTCAATATACAATCTTTGAAGTCCATTTTCTTGTTGCCATGGATCGAAGTCTAACAATACTTTGCTCGCTTGGTAGTGTACTAAATGAGTTAGCCTATGAAGGAGGTTTAGTTGAAGTTCTTTTAATTGATCGAAATATTTCGTTTGATAATTTACGTAATCTAATAATTAATTATTTTTCCTATTGACTATGAATTTTTATTGGTACATATTTATCTATCTAATTGTATAAATTTAGTTAGTGATGAAGCATAAAAAAATTATTCTTGAAGTTAATATACAATCATCGTATATTAATATTTTTGTGACTCCACCACCACCACCAACAACAAGAATTAGTAGTGCTCATAGTTTTTCTCACAAAGTTATTTCATTTACTGAAGAAGAACATAGAATAGATTATGGTAATACCGATGATGAAAATAGTGATGATTTAATAGAAAATATACATGATGAACTTGATGATAATATTGATAGTTTAAATAATTTATTCATTGGAAGAGAATTTATGAATCGTCATGCATTTAGAAGTTTTATTAGTGATATAACAATTGCAAAAAAAAAAAAAAATTGCAGGGCTACTAAAAACAATGCCAGTGGAATTGTATATAAATGTAACGTTTCTAGTTGTAATTGGAGAGTGTACGCTAAAGACATTGGCAACGGCGAAACATTCGTCATTAGTACGCTAGATGTCACCACCCCATTTTCAGAGCCGGCTATTTTTTTTATTTTAATTTGGTTAATTGTGTATTATTTATAATTAATTATATTTATATTTAATTGATGGTTGTGTTATTTTTTTTATTGATTGTTTTAGGGTTTTGGCTAGCCTGGACCCATGTCAGACCCTAGTGGACCCATGTCTGACCCAACCAACACCCTTGTGAGACCTATTTTTGGGTTTAGAATATTTATTATATTTTTAGTAGGTTAGTTGGAGAGATTAGGAGTTAGTTTGAGTGCTTTTGGAACCCCAAACCCAAAACCCAAGTTGCATGATTTAAGGAGAGGGCTTTTTGGACTTTTGGATTAATGTAAACCTATTACTATGCACTTGGCCGGCCCCTCCTTTCCCAAACCAGCAGCCAAACCACAGCCCCCCTCCATTCTTCTTCACTTCTTCTTCTTCTTCTTCTTCTTCTTCTTCTCCACTCTTTCTTCTTCCCACATCCAAGTAAGTGCTCAATTTCTTCTTTTTCTTCTTCTATTCTTCATGGATGTGAACCCTAACCCTACACTTTTCCCCAACCTAGGTGGGTAGAACTTAGATTTGGTGTTGGAGCTTGGATTGGAAGCTTGGAAGCTTGGTGTGGTGGATTTGGAGTTTTTTGGAGACTTTGGCTTGGGATTCCAACTCCCAAGAGGTAAACCCTGATTTCCCCCCTTCTAATTGCTCTTATATAGTGTAATTAATATTTTAGAACATTCCTAGACCTTAGGGCTACCTGTGGGAGGAAGTTGGAACTAGTTTGGTTGTGTTTGGAGACTTTGACACTAGGTTTTGTGTCAATTTCGGATGAAATTCAAAATTGGCCCAATTTTGGGTGATGCCCTAGGTTAGACGGACCTAGGTAGACGTTGTCGGGTGTCTTGAGGGTTAGTGCGTGTCTTCGTTCGGACACGTGAAGTCGTGTCGCGAAGAAATGGACGTTTCAGGCGTTTTGGGGGTTTTCGTCGTCGCCGGTTCTATGTGCGTGCGCGTTTTTGCCACGGACCTAGAATCGACGAGTTAGCATTTTTTTCTAGGATCTAGACATCGTTTAGAACCCGTGGGTAAATTTTGGGCCGATTCCGATTTGGTTTTGTCACGCCCCAGTCCAAAAATACCGAAGGACCAGATACGTGGCAATAGCCAGCAGTACGCACCGATGGACAAACCCAATCTAATGGATCCATCAGGGCATACTTAAGCTGTAAAATTAAGTCTACGACAATCATGGCACAACTAATCTCATCCACACAAGATATAAAATATGATCCACAGAATAAATATGGAATGTAAATCTTCAGCTAGTCTCAACAAGTGCTTCGGGGAACAACCCGATAAATATCTGATACAATGGTTCAACAGACCAGAAATAAATGACTGAAATAAGTAAATAAATGCTGAGCATGATCATGGATGCTCAGGAAAAGTCTTCGACTAACACCTCTTCCTCGGATGGCGGTACAGCTCCTGGTTCAGCTCCTGCTGCGGTCCCGTATACCTCGGGATAGATCTCGTCTGCAAATCCTGGGGACATAATCCATATCCAGGTCCTCAGGGGACATAGCAAGGTACAGAAAATAATACAAGCCAGAATATAAACAGTGCAGCAAATAATAAGATAGACAGGGTAAGTATGTAAACATCTGTGTAAAATGCAAGAGAAAATATCAATAGTACTCAGGTTGAACATCTACAAGCTCTGTGTAGGGAAGCCTGTAGCAGTGGTGTCAAAAGGTGGACTAGCTCAGCGGGAGACTGAGTAGCCGGCATAACATAGTCAACCTGTAGCCTGTGGGTTTCTCCAGCAATAGATGGAACAATAGGGAGTACTAAATAACCAGCTAAGTGATATGCAAGATGAGAGCAGCACTAGATCTCAGGCTGAAGCCACTACAAGCTCTGTGTCGGGGAGCCGGTAGTAGCAGTAATAATGAGTAATGGGCCAAGCTCGGGCTTCAGAGTCTTGGGCCTCACAATAGTAGGGATGTATATATATATATATGATCAGCCTGTAGTCTGTGTGTCTCTCCCCACCCAATGTAACCACGCATATCATGAGCATAATGTCTCATGTCCATGTCAGCGGGATAATAACTAATGCACAAGTCATAATGTATCTAAGAATATAATATCTCTGTCAAGTCCTGTATCCTATACAGAATCCCCATGAATATCTCGGGAAGGTCCTGTCTCATGAACAGTGTCCTGGGTCATAGTGTACTTGGTAAGACAAGTACGAAAAGATAAAGTGTCACGTATGTCCATATCTAGATGACAATACCCAACACCGCGTACGATGTTGGCACCCGACTGATAATCGGATGCTAAGTATGACTGATAATCGGATGCTAAGTATGACACACAGCAATATAATAAAGTAAGAAAAATAGGTAACAATACTGCAGAGTTGGCAAGGTACACTTGTCTGATGTTAGAATATCAACAACTGTCCCTGTATCAGTGGATCCGGTAGGTGCTACTCCAAAAGCTGTAATAGACATCACCAACAGTCTCAGAAGGTATCAAACTGCTAGAATTGCCTGTCCTTACGTCCAATTTGGACACAGGGGCAAAATAGTCATTTTCGGACCAAAGCGGGGTCCACATGTGGGCCACTTTGCACCGAAAAGTGGGTCAGGGTCAAAGGTCTCCAAATTCTGCAAATTCAGTGTCTACAAGTCAGGAATGATGACACGAATCCAACGGAACTTCCAGAATTGGATTTCGATGAGCCGATCACAAAATCGCCCGTCAAGTGGAGCCTGTGGGGCCCACGATACGCGATTTTGTCAACGTTCATAGAATCGAACCAAACTTGGGTCACAGGACCAGCGTATTGCTACGAGTCCGATGGCGCAAGTTTTGTCTCGATCTGACGTGTGCACACGAAGTTACAGCGTGTTTTAGAAAGGTCGGATACGGGGTGTCGTCGGCGGATACGCGTTGATTCCGGGGTGCACGCACCTCCGAATCGACTTCTGCGAAATCCCACACGACCGTATCAACGACGCGCACGGTTCGTTAAAGACCGCGTGCGACCAAGTCGTCCCGTTTGGCGGGGCACACTCAGTTCCGGGGTAAAATAGGGCGTTGTTTTTCCTGTTTTTGGATCGCGGTGTGCGATCACCACAGGACGCGATGCTCCGAGCGGGTTGTACGGGCACCGAGAGGGTTATACAGTCTACGCATAGCAACTGACAGAAACTAAAACGGAGTTACGATGAGGGAGAAAATGGTACCTAAACCGAGCTCCGTGAACGCTGAATTTTGCGTGTCAGAAAGCCAATTTGACGTCCTGGTCGTGTCCTCGCGAGCTGTGTCCGGTGTCTGCTGCTCGCGTCTAGGTCGGGGCTCCGTGAACGCTGCTAGGGCTGCGTTAACCGACGGGAAGGAACTAGCGGCGGTCGCAGCGAGGATCGAAGATGCGTGGGGTCGAGCAGCTGCTCGAGCGTAGTCGTCGAAGAGGGTTCAGGTGTCGGGTTGGTCCAGGGGTCGTCGCTCGGCGGCCTGGCGACGAGGTGGGGGAAGTCGGCCTCGGCGCGTCGATCGGAGACGGAGTCGAACGGGGCGGCTACTATCGGTCCGGTCGTTGACGGCTGAGCAAACAGCGGGGAGCGGTGACAGAGGTCTGGGTCGAACGGCTAGACGAGGTGGGGAAAGTCAGACTCGGCGCGTGGGAAAGCGGCTGTGGGATCTCGAGATGGCGGCCTCCCTGGCACGAACGCCGAGGCTTTATAGGCGCTACAGTGTTCTCGCAGCCTATGGTTTGCAGCGGGTCGGGTTCTGCAGTGGTTCGGGTCTGACCCGCGATGGTGGGTTTAATCTGGGTTGGTTTGAGCTTGGTTTGGTTCGGTTTAAGAATCAATTCGTTTTATAGGCTTGAAACGCCACTCCAGAGTCCAATTAATTCGCCGAAAAATACCATAGTTTCGGTTTTCCATTTCGCACAATAAAATCTTATTTCCATCATATTTTCACACCAGTTAGCAACACTTAAAATTCTTTTAAATCACAATCACCTTTATTTTAAATTCCTGAAAAATATCGAAAATTATGAATAACTCTTTAAAATTATTTCTAAAAAATTCAGGGTGTTTACAATCTTCCCTCCTTAAAAGGATTGCGTCCTCGCAATCAAAGAATAAGCTACTAAAGAAAAGTTAGGGAAATTCTAGGTTGCTTAGCTTACAACCGCCTCCTCAAACAGGTGGGGGTAACGCTGGCGCATACTGTCTTCTCGTTCCCAAGTCGATTCTCCCGGAGAATGATGTTTCCATGCTACACGAACCAGTCTGATTGTCTGTCCTCGCAATGTCTTCTCGCTGACGTCGAGGATGCCAACGGGTTGTTCTTCATACCTCAAGCTTGGGCCCACTGCAATTTCTGAATGATCGACTACGTGACTTGGGTCGGTCATGTACCTTCGCAGCTATGAGACGTGGAATACGTCATGCACTCCTTCTAAGGATAGAGGTAATGCAAGACGATAAGCCACCTCTCCGACGCGCTCTAGAATGTCGAATGGCCCAATATACCTTGGACTCAAATTGCCTCTGCTCCCGAATCTGATAGTACCACGAGTGGGCAAAATTCTCAAGAACACATGCTCTCCTTCTTGGAACTCTAGGGGACGTCTGTGCGTATCTGCCCAATGCTTCTGTCTGTCTTGGGCTGCTCGTAGATGATTCTGAATCTGTTTCACCTTTTTCACTGTCTGCGTTACCAATTCTGGACCCAGTATTTGACGTTCACCAACGTCACTCCAACATATAGGCGATCTGCACTTCCTTCCATATAAAGCTTCAAATGGTGCCATCTGGATGCTGGCCTGATAACTGTTATTGTAGGAGAACTCCACTAAGTGCAGATGATCTTCCCAAGATCCTCCAAAGTCTAGCATACATGATCTCAACATGTCCTCCAATATCTGAATGGTGCATTTTGATTGGCCATCTGTCTGCGGGTGGTAAGCCGTGCTGAATTTGAGTCTGGTGCCCAGACTCTCTTGCATGCTTCTCCAGAAATGAGAGGTAAATCTGGAATCTCGATCCGATACAATACTAACAGGCACTCCATGTAATTTGACGATTTGTCGCATATACATGTCGGCTAGTACCTCTGTGGACTGTTCCACTCTAAATGGCAAGAAGTGTGCCTATTTAGTGAGTCTATCCACGATAACCCATACTGCGTCTCTTTCGCTGGGGCTCCTCGGGAATCCTGTGACAAAATCTATCGTGATATGTTCCCATTTCCATTCTGGTATCGGAAGCGGCTGTAACATACCTGCAGTCCTTTGATGCTCGGCCTTTACTTGCTGGCAGACTAAGTATTTGGCCACAAATCTTGTAATCTCTCTTTTCATTCTGTGCCACCAGTAATACTGTCTCAAGTCTCGGTACATCTTGGTTCCTCCTGGGTGAACAGAGTACATAGAGCTATGTGCTTCCGTCATTAACTCCTGTCTCAATTCTCCATTTGGAACATACAGGCAATTTACGAACCTCAATGTCCCGTCTTCGTGAATGCGAAGTCCTGTCTGCATACCTGCTTCTGTCCTCTCTTTGAGTCTTCGGAATCTAGCATCGGTGGGCAATGCCTCTTTAATCTTCTCCACGAGTGATGACTGAATCTCAAGATTAGCCATCAAGCCATCCTGTCCCAGTAAGACAACCTCTATCTGAAGCTCCTGTAGATCTTTTAATAGCTCGGGCTGCATCGTCAAGAAATAAGCCGTAGGCTTCCTGCTGAGCGCATCTGCAACAACTTTTGCCTTTCCCGGATGATACTGCAGATCTATGTCAAAATCTACCATCAGCTCGAGCCAACGCCTCTGCCTCATGTTAAGCTCCTTCTGAGTATATACATACTTCAGACTTTTGTGATCTGTAAAGATGTCTACTTTCTCCCCATAAAGGTAGTGCCTCCAAATCTTTAATGCAAATATAACTGCTGCTAACTCCAGATCATGTGTTGGGTAGTTCTTCTCGTAAACCTTCAACTGTCTTGATGCATAAGCAATGACTTTGCCATGTTGCATCAAAATACATCCCAGTCCGCTACCGGATGCGTCGCTGTAAACAACAAAACCTCCTGACCCTGAAGGAAGAGTCAAGACAGGGGCTGTTGTCAATCTTCTCTTCAGTTCTTCAAAGGCCTTTTGACAGTCTTCTGTCCATATAAACTCCTGGTCTTTGCGTGTCAGCTTCGTCATCGGTTCTGCAATCCTCAAAATTTTTTTACAAACCTTCGGTAATATCCCGCAAGTCCGAGAAAACTTCTCACCGCTGCAACTGATGTGGGCGTAGGCCAAGTCTCTATCGCCGTAACTTTTTCTGGATCCACTGAAAGTCCTTCTCCTGAGATGATATGTCCCAAGAAAGGTACTTTGTCCATACAGAACTCACACTTACTGAGTTTGGCATATAACTTTTCCTGCTTCAAGGTCTCTAACACGATTCTGAGATGCTCCTCGTGCTCTTCAGGGCTCTTAGAATATATGAGAATATCATCAATGAACACCACCACGAATTTATCCAAGAACTGATGAAAGACTCTGTTCATTAAGCTCATAAATACTGCTGGCGCGTTGGTTAAACCAAACGGCATCACCAAGAACTCATAATGTCCATACTTGGTCCTGAAAGTTGTCTTCGGTATGTCTTTCTTTCTTACTTTGATCTGATGATAGCCGGATCGAAGGTCAATCTTCGAGAATACCCTTGCGCCACTCAATTGATCAAATAGGTCATCAATGCGTGGCAAGGGATACCTGTTCTTGATAGTCACAGCATTTAGTGTCCTGTAGTCGATGCATAACCGTATTGTTCCATCCTTCTTTGGCACAAATAATATGGGTGCTCCCCAAGGTGAAACACTGGGCCGAATGAAACCCTTCTCCAAGAGATCATCGACCTGTGCTTGCAACTCCACTAACTCCTTAGGTGCTAGCCGATAAACCGATGAAGTGATTGGCTCTGCTCCTGGAGTTAAGTCTATTATGAATTCTATTTTCCGATCAGGCGGTAAACCTGGAAGATCATCAGGAAATACATCCACAAATTCTGATATGACTCTTGGGTAACCTGTCTCCTCTTCTACCGATAGTACCCTAAGAGTAGGCTGAACTCCTTGCTCCACTGCTCCTCGAAGAAACTCGAATTCTGGATGCCTTGGCGGTCTAAATATAACCCGCCCAAGTCGGCAATCAAGAGTCGCATGGTACTGACTTAACCAGTCTATACCAAGTACGACATCATAATCCGGCATAGAAAATATCAGAAATTGAGCTCGCATTTCTCGGCCACAAACTACTACAGAACATGATCTACAGACGTCACTCACCGGAATAATTCCACCTCCCGTAAGAATTCTCTTCATCTTCGGAAGGGGTACGGTAGCTACTCTATGGGTGGCTACAAAGCTAGCTGCTATAAATGAATGTGATGCTCCGGAATCAAATAATGCTACAGCTGGTAATGAAGCTACTAAAATAGTACCTGCGATGACCTCGCCTGCTGTAGCCTCCTCCTCAACAGCTAATGTGAATGCCTGGCCTCGTCCCTGAGCTTGGCCTCGCTGTTGCTGAGCCTGCTGAAATAAAGCTGCCTGTGGTGCCAGGGGTGGTCTCTGCTGATTCCCTCCTGGGGCTGGTGGCCTGACGCCTCCAACTCCTGCCTGCTGTGCTCCTACGGCTGGATAAGCTGGTCGTGGTGCAGGCAAAGCTAATCTCGGTGCTCCCTCTCTGCGCTCGGTGCAATCTCTGGTCTGATGCTGGTTGGAACCGCAAGCTAGGCAGAGTCCTAACTTGCGTCTGTATTCTCTCTCAATGTGACCTATCTTGCCGTAGTGGTGACAAGTAGGGAGAGATATGGTCCTGTGTGCTGTCCTCTCGGGCATACTCCTCTGGGTCCATTTTGCTGAATCCCCATGTACTGTCCTGGATGGTGCTGAGTTGATAGGCCTCTTCAGGTTTGACTCTCTTCTAGTGACGCGCTCCATGCGTCGTGCTGCTGCGAGAAAGTCGGTATAAGATGTAGGTACGACCGATCCAATCAATCTCTGGAGCTCGAACTTCAGCCCGTCAAAGAACTTCTCAGCTTTCTCTTCCTCGGTCGAAATCAAGGTTGGGGCAAAGCGACTAAGGCGAATGAACTCTGCGTTGTATTCTTCCACTGTCATACTGCCTTGGATAAGGCGGTGGAACTTCTCTCCGAGCTCTGACCGTGCTACTGCGGGAATGTACATCTCTTTGAAGAGTCTGGAGAACTCTTCCCAGGTGACTCGGTCCTGCCCGAGCCTCATCTCCTCTGCTAACCACCAGTGATGTGCATTCTCCGTTAACTGTATTCTGACTGCAGTCATCCACTTCTCTCTAGGAAGTTCAGCGGCTTCTAACTGATGCTGAATGTTTGTGAGCCATTCATGAACTTTTGTTGGTCCCTCTTTACCAGAAAATGTACGAGGCTTGAGCTGACGGAAGTCGGTGATAGATCCAGTCGTTGATCGCCTTGCTGGTGGATTTGCCTGCTCCAATGCGGATACCAGGCTGGTTCTCAGATTCTCGGCCTCCTGACGATGTGCCTCTTGCTGAATCTGTTGCTGTGCTTGCATCATAGCATACATCATCTGGAACATCTGTTGCCCGTCCATAGCTTGTCCTGGCAGAAAAACTGGCATCTGGGGAGTGAACTGTGGTGGAGGTGGGATGTCATCTCTCCGGAACCTTTGATTTGGCTGACCGATTTGATCGCTCTGCAAGGCTTATCCTCCATTCCCTGGAGTCACTCCGTCAATATAAGTAACCACAGCGTCGTGTGGCGTATCCAAGGAAATCTCGTCTCCGTTCCTGGGATCCATTTCTCTGCAACCAAAAGAAAAACTGTAAGAAGCTCATAGGAATCAATACAGGATGCAGTTCAAGTAACAAATTTCGAGTTCGATATAGAGTTCAACAATGGGTTAAATAATGGATGAGATCCTATAACTTATCCTATCCTTAGGGTAGGCTAGTTCAGTTCCTAAGTTGAAACAGAACAATTTGTCGTAGACCTGCATGGGCCACCACAAAAACCATGTCACGTCCCAGTCCCAAAATACCGAAGGACCAGATACGTGGCAATAGCCAACTGTACGCACCGATGGACAAACCCAATCTAATGGATCCATCAGGGCATACTTAAGCTGTAAAATCAAGTCTACGACAATCATGGCACAACTAATCTCATCCACACAAGATATAAAATATGATCCACAGAATAAATATGGAATATAAATCTTCAGCTAGTCTCAACAAGTGCTTCGGGGAACAACCCGATAAATATCTGATACAATGGTTCAACAGACCAGAAATAAATGACTGAAATAAGTAAATAAATGCTGAGCATGATCATGGATGCTCAGAAAAAGTCTTCGGCTAATACCTCTTCCTCGGATGGCGGTACAGCTCCTGGTTCAGCTCCTACTGCGGTCCCGTATACCTCGGGATAGATCTAGTCTGCAAATCCTGGGGACATAATCCATATCCAGGTCCTCAGGGGACATAGCAAGGTACAGAAAATAATACAAGCCAGAATATAAACAGTACAGCAAATAATAAGATAGACAGGGTAAGTATGTAAACATCTGTGTAAAATGCAAGAGAGAATATCAATAGTACTCAGGTTGAACATCTACAAGCTTTGTGTAGGGAAGCCTGTAGCAGTGGTGTCAAGAGGTGGACTAGCTCAGCGGGAGACTGAGTAGCCGGTATAACATAGTCAACCTGTAGCCTGTAGGTTTCTCCAGTAATAGATGGAACAATAGGGAGTACTAAATAACCAGCTAAGTGATATGCAAGATGAGAGCAGCACTAGATCTCAGGCTGAAGCCACTACAAGCTCTGTGTCGGGGAGCCGGTAGTAGCAGTAATAATGAGTAATGGGCCAAGCTCGGGCTTCAGAGTCTTGGGCCTCATAATAGTAGGGGTGTATATATATATATGATCAGCCTGTAGTCTGTATGTCTCTTCCCACCCAATGTAACCACGCATATCATGAGCATAACGTCTCATGTCCATGTCAGCGGGATAATAACTAATGCACAAGTCATAATGTATCTAAGAATATAATATCTCTGTCAAGTCCTGTATCCTATACAGAATCCCCATGAATATCTCGGGAAGGTCCTGTCTCATGAACAGTGTCCTGGGTCATAGTGTACTTGGTAAGACAAGTACGAGAAGATAAAGTGTCACGTATGTCCATATCTAGATGACAATACCCAACACCACGTACGATATTGGCACCCGACTGATAATCGGATACTAAGTATGACACACGGTCCTAGGTTAAGCATGCACAATAATATAATAAAGTAAGAAAAATAGGTAACAATACTGCAGAGTTGGCAAGGTACACTTGCCTGATGTTCGAATATCAACAACTGTCCCTGTATCAGTGGATCCGGTAGGTGCTACTCCAAAAGCTGTAATAGACATCACCAACAGTCTCAGAAGGTATCAAACTGCTAGAATTGCCTGTCCTTACGTCCAATTTGGACACAGGGGCAAAATAGTCATTTTCGGGCCAAAGCGGGGTCCACATGTGGGCCACTTTGCACCGAAAAGTGGGTCAGGGTCAAAGGTCTCCAAATTCTGCAAACTCAGTGTCTACAAGTCAGGAATGATGACACGAACCCAACGGAACTTCCAGAATTGGATTTCGATGAGCCGATCACAAAATCGCCCGTCAAGTGGAGCCTGTGGGGCCCACGATACGCGATTTTGTCAACGTTCATAGAATCGAACCAAACTTGGGTCACAGGACCAGCGTATTGCTACGAGTCCGATGGCGCAAGTTTTGTCTCGATCTGACGTGTGCACACGAAGTTACAGCGTGTTTTAGAAAGGTCGGATACAGGGTGTCGTCGGCGGATACGCGTTGATTCCGGGGTGCACGCACCTCCGAATCGACTTCTGCGAAATCCCACACGACCGTATCAATGACGCGCACGGTTCGTTAAAGACCGCGTACGACCAAGTCGTCCCGTTTGGCGGGGCACACTCAGTTCCGGGGTAAAATAGGACGTTGTTTTTCCTGTTTTTGGATCGCGGTGTGCGATCACCACAGGACGCGATGCTCCGAGCGGGTTATACGGGCACCGAGAGGGTTATACAGTCTACGCATAGCAACTGACGGAAACTAAAATGGAGTTACGATGAGGGAGGAAATGGTACCTAAACCGAGCTCCGTGAACGCTGAATTTTGCGTGTCCGAAAGCCAATTTGACGTCCTGGTCGTGTCCTCGCGAGC